>CM067345.1:57345413-57506573 GCA_034190875.2 Urechis unicinctus
GATATTTCGTTGAGGGGGACATTACTTTGTACCCATCCTAATTAGGGTCTCTCGCACTTTGCATCGTAGTCATAAATCACACATTGATGACGTTAACAGGGATGCTGACAGTCATAATGCCACCTAAACAACGGTCCAACGAGCTGCTGCCAGTGAAATTATCATCTGAACATATATATTTATCTGATCCAATTGTGTTGGCAATGGTTGGACAGATCAGGGCCAGCAATAACAAGAGTTTTCCGTGCCAATAAAACAGCTAAATCTGGTGATGTTACGCAAACGCGTGATGGAAATTGATTGACATTAGACCGTCATTTTCATCTTTGGTTGGCGAAAAACACTTTGCCACTGGATGTAAGGAACCTAACAAGTCTTATTTTACCATACATTATCCTGGTTGTTACCATAGTGATTATATATCTTTATACGTTTGCATACTGTAATTAAACTTAGTTGGTTGTTCTGCCATTAACTAAGACATGACTCTCTTACTCGAGTGTGAATGATGTCCAATATCAACAACTTCTACTTGTTAAGGATCGAGAAACGGAAATGACCTGCAGCACACCAAAATCATGTGAATTAGTAAGCAGGCACATGACCTGTAAAATTTCAATCCATGACCTCTTGACGAGGTATAGGCATTTGGACACGTTATCAATCACCTTATATGTGCGGCCTTCGAGCTATTTCCTATCCATATACAACATTTTTTAGGAAATATAACGACAAATTTATGAGGTCCACCAGGTGCTGTCAGTAACGAGAATACTTCGGAATATTGTGCCCGCGCCCACGTATTGTGTGGGAGAAGTGTTTAACGCCCATCACAGCTTTGCATGTCTAATGCACTCATATGTCTGTATACTGTTATATTATTATGCTTGCAGGTATGTTATGTTACTGTTTTCGACAGCACAACTGTTAACTGGCTCGATGAAATGCCCGTGTAAGATGTCTTTGTATTCCCACAGCAGGAAGGAGCGGTTATAGATTGTTACTTAGCTAAACTATGTGTGGTAGCTTGCACTTTAGATTGGAGGTGACATTTAATCAACGGGAACGTGCGATTTGTAAGTGGTGAGAGTATGTTATTTTGTTCTGGTGATGGAACGCATTAATGGCCACTAGTATTACACTAGTATTGGTTTTTGTAGTTGCATTCAGTGAACATACGATTGATTGCTTAACACATATATTGCTAGAACTGAATGGGCTGAAGAATATCGATAATTTATGTCCTTGTCGCATGTTACATGATGGGCAATTACATTACGGCCATCCCTTACCAATTGACTTTAGTGATTTCCACAAGTCGCTTCATTTGAATGCGATAACGTGCACAGTGTAAATTACCGAATATTGGTTGATGCTCTGACAAATGACATATACACATTGGCACAAACATGATCTTAGCAACTGGTCACCTGACCAAATATATCATCATGATATTATTGTTAGGATAAGCTTACCTCGCCATATGAGCATGCACATTGCGCACGTTCTTGTTGCTTGTACGTTACAAATATTATGTTTAAACTGATACAGCGCCTCGGTCACAAGATAGCAATTCATCCGATGTGTCAACCATCCTTAACAACAAAGACACCGCTGGTACATTTTGAAACGACAGCGATCGCTTTTTCTACCCCTTTTTAAGTTTAAAAATTATCTTTATCTAAGCTCGTATCCCATAGATGTGTGATGCATTAGACGATGGGTTTCTAGTCTGAGTGGTGGATGTGTGAAGATGTGTCCAATAAGTGTCTGGATGTCCCGTGTCATGACCAAATGGCGGAAGGTCCGATCTAAGTATATGACGGAAGCTTATCAAATTTATCAACCCTTTAGAAGTTGTCAAACAGTCCATCATATGTGCTGGCTGATCTTGTCATTAACAGAAGCCGTTAGAGTCTCTACAATAATGTTGCCGATAACAAACTGCTTGATTGCTAGGTGATGTCCGTTGGAAATAAACAAATAAAGATAAAAAAATCTACTGATAATCAGAAGTTGTGTTTGAATATATAGCCTCATAAGTCGCGTATTTAACTATTCATTTTCTTTTCTTGGAACGTAATTCTAATTTAATATATCATACATAACTTAAGTTTATATGTTGCAGCAGAACACAATCATGCTGCTCCAGAACATCCTTCAGTTCCTTCTCGTCTTCTATGGAGAGCTTGTGACTGGCATCTCGGAGGTCTACAGATCATCCAAAAATCTAGTCGAGCTACCTCAGATGCCAGTTAATGTCACAGAAATATACCTAAAACATAACCTCATCACCTCATTACAAGACAAGGATTTTGCACGTTATCCATTATTAACGAAACTTTCTTTGAGTTACAACAAATTGATACATGTATCAGACAATGCATTTGCCGGTACCAAGTTAATTTACATTAACCTCAACAACAATAAAATGTCACATGTCCCATGTATAGTCCCCCCAATGCTGAAGACACTCTTAATGAACAATAACTCACTTAGTTATCTTAACATTGATTTGATTAATTTATGTTACCAGTCGCTAAAGGTACTTTACCTGAATAGCAACCCCATCGGAGGAAATATTACTGGCTCGCTTAGACTCCCTAATTTGACTCAACTCTCTCTTTTGCGCACTAAAATACGAAACATCGAGACATTGATTAGCGCCAAGCAAAGCATATCTGCTTTAATGTTGGGAGACAATGTTATATCATATGCAAACTTCGCGAATTATTCATCGTTGAAATATTTATTTTTACAATCTAATAATCTATCTGTTCTCGAATGTCCTTCAGAGAGTCCAGTTGAAATTATTAATCTGAGTCGTAATGCTTTTTATTCGCTGATCAATCTTTCTTGTTTGAATAACACTCTAAGAAAGGTAATGTTTGACCACAATATGATATCAAGCATACCTCACGATGCATGGACGAATTTCCTACGTCTTACATATGTCTATATAAACTCAAACAGAATTGAGAAGTTTCCATGTAGTGCAGTAAATGGGACGAGTGTTAGAATAATTGATCTATCTCATAATATTTTGAGGATCATACCAAATCTAGACTGTGTAGGATCGACATTGACTTTGCTGGATCTAGGCAGCAATTCGATTACCATGGTGGAGCATGCGCAAATTAAGCAACTGGTGGAACTGACTTACTTCAATCTGAGATCCAACCGAATCACCGTTATAGAGGAGGTAATGGCAAGAAACAAGCTTGATGGCTTGTAAATGATATTGAACGACACATAGACGTATCAATCTAGCAAACCCATACTTAATTATAAACTTGTCTTTTCAGCCTCCCGATTTCTTACAATCGGCGACATTCCTTTTTACAGACAACCCTCTGTATTGTGGTTGCGCCCTGACGTGGATCTTTCAAGAGGGATGGAAGGCAATACGCTCAAGAATTCCCGATACCCAACCACTATGTGCTGGGGGGCCAACTTCGTTTTCAACTCTACCATGGGTCAACATTACCAAGGCTGATATATGCTCATATCAAGGTATGGTAGCTTCAAATGAATGACAGTACAGCAGATTTAAGATAGACTTCGGCTTTTGGGAAAGCTGCTTAGGAAGATACAAGTAAATATTTCAATATTGGCTCTATCATTGCTCTTGTGCACCTACATAGCTGTCGTGATCCTCTGGCCTGCAGATTGTGAATCATTCTTCATCAAGTCGAGCGTGATTAGGGATCAACTAGTTGTAACACAAACGTCGTTCCCCACTGAAAATGTTCTTGATTGCTGGATGATATGCACACTTCACGATGCTTTGTGTACGGCCGTCAGTGTGACCGTAACTGACACTTCTGTCACCTGCTACTTGTCAACAGACGCGATTCCGACATTTGTCCGAATACGCGGAGCCCTGACGCACGTCTTTGTACCAAGATACTGTCGCCTGAATGATAGCATGGTAGAAATATAATGTCGTTAGGAAGCAGGTGTTATCGAAACCAAAGCAAATATAAAGTATGCATCAATACATCCCATATGTTTAAAAAGTTTGCGTGAAAAATATTTCTGTATTTTATAAATGTTTAGCAATTATACTGGTCCTGAAAATTTATAATTAACTTGTATTAATGTGCTGTTGATTGTGCATTGCACCTGGTGGTTTGCATAATAAACATTCGGTTAAGGTCTATATTTGTAAATATTTCTCCTAATTAAGTGCTTGTTATTTGCAAAATTAGCTAGTATTACTAGAAAACTGCATGGCATTCAGTAATCTTGCACCATCGATTGCATTGCTTACTACTGTAATTCATTTGATTAAACTGAAAGATACTGCGTTTATGGCTTTGCTAAAATGATCATGTTTTATTTTACAGATTCAAGCTACGCAAGGAATATTTTACTTGTACAACCATTTATCAACGCACGTCTGTATGTAATAGATTGTTAGGACATATATAGTGTATCCATGATCTCAACATCTCTTCCGAGCCACATTGTTAATTTCACATTCGACCCCCAATTGATTATACATGTTCAGCATTGACTTGTTTCCTACGTACATAAATGGACGGTTGTCAGATGCATATCGGTATTATTAGCAGTTCATCTGTTTTACGAATCATATCAAGCTGCACATTGGTGTTGCATGGCGTGTTTGTATATGTTCATAGCTAATAAATCTTATTTGTCTTCATCCACTTTCATGTGTATTACAAACAAGTTTAAAGAGCGATATCGCATTTCTTCTTGTATTTCTTGGTGTAGTATTTGGTCTTATGGCGCGCAGTCTGTGGAAAACTGGTAGCGGTTGTGCGATGCCAACTGGACCAGTCGCAAGACGATGCGCTATACGACAGGAAACAGCTACATTAGTCCTCGACTTCGTCCTCATCTTCATTGTGTGTTGGTTTCCGCGTCATATCTGCCGTCTTTAAAACCATTGGTTTTTTCTTAGCTTCATACATTCGTGTATGAATCCTATTGCATTACATATGATGAGTTGCCAGTTAAGAGAATTGTTCCAGAAGCATTTATTGTAATGCTGCCGACACCAGTCGACAATGGCAGGTAAGTTTGCGTATTAGACACCATGCATAACTATCGATTATTATGGAATGAGATCTGATACTAGGAGTTATACTCTGGATGCATATTTTAGTGTCTCGGACAAATTGAGAAACATGGAATTCAGGCGTTGACATTGACCAGTCTGTACCAGCAATGTGGTACCTCGCGCGCGACTGCATTGTCTACCCGAGGACGATTATTTATTGCGCAAATAGCTATACGCTGATATTCACGTTTGCTTGTAACATTGATCCCAGTTACAGTTCTTAAGTTGATGAGACCGGGCGAGTTGAATATATGATGCGACTCGGATAATTAATGGACACGAAGAATACAATGTCTTCAAAAGTCATCTATAATGCGTTTTGTGCCCCAGTACAACACGTCGTCTTGGTTTCATTTCAAGCTATGCTGTTACCTGATGGTAAGATTTGAAAATTACCGCGTACACCGAGTTATGCCGTTGGTGGTGAAGTCTGCCCCATGGGCAATATCATTTAAAGTAGATACCTTATGCAAGGTCATGCCCTTATCAGCATACCTTAATTCACTGCTGTTATTTGACGATGTCGGTAATTGAAGTCCGCTAAGCACTCTAGTATACCATATACACCTGAGTTAGGAAACGATACAGGCTTTTTCTTCATGCTGTCCGCAAATGTGTTTAAATGATATCGTAAAACAATGACAGTGGGAGACAAATTCGAAAACTTGCCTTTTAGGCATTTTATGTACAGCGGTTAAAACAATTGAAATGAAATAAAACATGTGGCGACTAACTGCCACCTGAATAACACCCACTGATCGGGCGATAACGGGTCTACTTTAACACCAGGTAATCATATGACTAAATCCCGAGATGCCTGACTCACAGCATAGGTGCAAAGTTTAACAGGTTGTTCTGCCCCATATAGGGCACTCAAGGATCATTTAGTTAATACATTACTACGTTTAACACCGTTATTAATAATGCCATCTTTTAATTTGCGCCGCAAAGTTTACTTGATCGAATAACAATATAATTCGACCGGACATGAAATACTCATGAGATACAGTGGAAAACATTATTGTACTCTGCCTTCGCATGCCCAAGAGTAAAATTGAGGTCCGTTCGTTGTTTAAATAGGCTTTTTGTGATAGACAATAAATCAATAACAGACGCTGTGATATAAGGTATCGCGATGCAATGATTTTAGATAACCACAACAGACGGGCCCAGAGGATACATTTGACGTTCGTATGCAGGCAGCTCTAAGTTGAGGAAAATATAGATGCCATCAATCCCGAGCTAAGAACGCGTAAATGAGATTACAGTCATATACTCTTTATCGCACGTTGACAAGTTGTCGATTCGTTAATTCCGGCGACATTTAATGCGCCTACAACATGGCTAATGGATCAATATGTCATTGTTTATAACCAGCCAGGCGAGCACAAGTAACACCATCTACATGGTACATCAATTCATGAACTGTGCTGTTACCAACAGTTATAGCATCAAGGTATAATAAACGCTAGCCACTACAATTTATAGCACAATTCCATTGATAAATATTGTTATCGTGAAAGACTCAAATGCAAGGAAAGGATTAAAGATAAGTTTATATAGTGAACCAGATTGGGAATTGCGTTCTGGAGCCAGACACGACATAACAACAGCCACTGGTGTAAATGAACATAACGCTTGCATCTAGACATCCATGTGATGTACGCGTACAAACCGAAAGATGAGCTCTTAGAAGTGCTGTTTAGTTTTGGTTATGGTGTATAATGTCTAAGCGGATATAGCTGTTAAATAGCAAAGGTGTAGCCAAAACTGATTCACATTGCCTGGGCATTATAACGTGAACATTCAGACATGGTGTATCTATTAGATTACTTCCTATAGGTCGGGGCGATAGAAGTGAACATATCATGTGACCATGAACATTAAATACTCGGGCATTGCACGTCAATCCTTTATGCCAAATCAAGTAATGCTGATGTGAAGAATGTAATAAGCACAACACAAGCTTGATGAAGGCCCCGGTGACATTAAATAGCTATTGTATGGACATATCATGTTGCCCAGCCATTCAGCTACAACACAGAATTTATCGTTTCTGAAGGTGCTACTATGACAAAGTTAACACACATTTGATCCCATTAAGCTACTGCTTAAGCTACTGCTTCACACCAAACTTTGACCGCACTACGCTACCATCTCGACCACACTGCTTGTTTTCACATTATTCATAACGCGTCAATTTTGGATCGTACTGATAAAGGGATCATTAATCTCCACATAGAACATACATGTACACGCTTATCTATATGCCAGCAAGTTCCAGAGTTTTCACCACGTACGGTAAAATGAAACCTCGTTTTACGCTCATTCTAGCAAACAGGGACAGGGTGAACGTTACCAGATACATAACATTTTATATATACCTAGCGGGTATGCGCGATCTTATTAGAAAAAAACACATTATGTGATGAAAGACGTCTTTTGCATCTTGCGAAATGCGGAACATTTCCCTAATTCCTGCCTATCCGATTTCATGGTATGACATCCACCAAAAATATTATTAAATGCTTATCATTCCCATTGCATGAATTCTGGAAACAAGTGCTTGGCACATTATCGTTGCCATCCCCAAGTGTTGTGCATTAACTTTGTGGAGTTTGGCCAATAGTCAAGCAGAACAGCGGCTCCACAAGACCTTACCTCAGCAGTATGTGTTGATTTCATTACCCTACAACGCTCAAAATGAAAGTAGCTGCTTAGCTCTTTCAGTATATCAACCAAATATCAGAATAATTGGCTCTTGCCAAAAATAGAGTTGAAGCTCTGGTTTTCCTTAGATTAGTTTTTTTGGGATTGGAATAGTATTAAAATTTAAAGAAAGTGATTTTATCAGCTGAAAATAGTTAGTTAAACATAATGAGTTATGTTATATTAATCATGTCTCTAGGTTGACGTTTTACAAGATAATTAAACATTAAAATTTTAAGATGCTACTCAGGTTTAACTTCTGTTTGAAGTCGCTCAATTTACCAAACTATGCACACAAATTATGTGAAAATACGTTATCGAATGCCTTGTTGAAGGTAAGCATCTGATCTGGTTTAGTGATTTATGTTCTACTTCAATTCACAATGTTGATACTTATTGTTACTAATAGTGTCTGACTTGATAGTTCTTTTACAGAATATCTTAGGTGAAAATCATGTCATGTCCATGAAAAAAGCACAGTTAACCGTTGAAGAAATATCGACCCTTCCTGGTCATTTCCATTACTCGATTCATCATTTCGTGTACCACGACGAGTTCCTGGCATCCAGTTCCCTCCCCCAACACACGCCACTCACTCACTTGTGTCAAGTGCAGAATGAATGCGTGATGAATTACACATGGTTAATTTTGTATAAAATTTCAAGATTTATTTGTGACGTTAAACAGTGGATTATTTCATTCCATGCCAGTTGGACAATGTTAAGCACGATTAATGTTTTACAAGGGATAACCAATCAGGCCTGCATGCAATATGGATACAAACATCAGAAAAGAATTGATAAATACCCTATGATCATTAATTACTCGTCAACTAATGAGTGACCTAGGTCACGAATATAATCATTAGTATTTGGCCTTGATTGACGGTAGTTTATTGCTAGGTGTCTGTATTAACGTGAGAGTAATTTACACTTCATCACAACATTGCCAATGTCAGCCAGCACCTCACCCTCATCATCCATCAGTCACACAACAACTTCATTGTCTTGCCAATTGCTACCAACATACAGACCGACGCAAGTGATCCACACACTTCTGCTGCACTGGCAATCAACAGAAGAAGTTCCAGCCAGCCCCATATCTCAAATTTATAACCCGTATGTCTTCTTATCCGGTATTCTTCCCCTGGTTTGCACTTAGCCACATTAAACACCATGGGCCCCTTATACTCATAACCGTGCACATGGTGGGCGATATATTCCAAGATCTGCAAACGCTCATAGTTAGCTAGCAACTTGGATTCCTACGTCACTCCTGTGAACTCTTTGATTAACATATTAGGGAAGCGTATCAGATACAGACATCTCCCCAACACTGCTCGTCTGTTTTCGTCTGTGAGAGCTTGGGCTTCAACAGTACACTGTGCATCGGCCCATCGCAGAGACGCTGTGTATACACCTCGGGGTGAAACACAGTAAGTCAAGTCAGATTCCAGTACCTTCTTCAGACTTTGGTGAGATATACGAGTGAGTTCTGAGGAATCAAGAGCCTGGATGGTGTTGCATAATATCCATACAACCTTCAAACAGTTCTTTCTCGTCATATTGGACACTCTTTTTCAGATAGAGACACACATTGTGGACATCAATAGTGCCCATCAGATAGTCGGTACATTTTAACACCAGCCGAGACACTTCATACCTCGTTGCAGCGTGTAAGACACCCAAAACGGTATCTACCTTCAGTTCTATCTGCTCACAGTACAGGAACCTGAGAACAGGCGACCAACATCTCAATTTACTATCATAGAAAATATATCTTTAAGCTTAATCTTGGAAAACCGCACGCAATTTGAAATAAGCTAAATAAATATTCTGATTTCCCCATTTTACTAATTTATAGGATTTATCTTTGCTACCGGAATAACATCACAAACAATAAACAAACCTCAGCACTGCGTCGAACACTGCCGGCTCCGCGTCCTCCAACACAGTATCACCCTTTCGTCCTGCCGTCAACATGGCCTCAAATACCGGCGACCCACACACCAGCACAAATCCGTGGGCGGCTGTCTTCACTGGCATATCTACCCTCATACATAAATCTTAATCGTTATGTATTGACCCCATTACAGGAAGCTACTCAGGGCCACAACAATCATTACAATGAAACTATATCGCGGAATACAGCATACACTACTTTGACAACACCGCTTTCACAATCTTCTATGATTCAACATTACAGAAAACGGTGGTAGTTTAAAATCACCTGTGCAATGAACGACTCGCTGGTCAAAACTGCTACTCGTTCTGTTCGTTATCACGTCTTCGGCAACAACAAGCGAATCTGACAACGAAACTTCTTCTACGACCGAAGCAATCGCGTTATGACTTAAAATGCACTGGTAAGCGTTATGATAGTCCAGCAGTAGTATAGAAAATGGCGGTACTGGGGCAACTCAGTTAATTAAACCAACGTGTGCCAGTTCCGCTTATACAGGGTTTTAGATTTTTCCTCCCTGTCACTTATATTGTGACTCGCAACAGGGCCACGCGGCTGAAAGGCGGGTCGGGTCCGACCCCCTCTCTCAGGCCGGACATGCTAATTAACGTGACCATAGACTAAGATGTCTACGCCGTTCGTGGCTATCCACCGCCTTGAGTCAAACGGGGAGAGTGACACCATGCTGACGTGAAGCCCATATATCATGTGACCATCACTGTGTAGCATGTTCATTCCATAGCGGAACTGCTTCTCTGTGAACTGAGACTCCATGCATTGCGTACATGACAACTACGTCAACTCAAACTGAAATAACTTTGATACTTTGCATGGAAAACAAGTCTACGATCGAATGCCTGGCAGGATACAGGTAATTGATAAGATGACAATTATTATCATCATCATACGCCTCCCATTTACGCCGTCAATGTCCTCCCCGAATCGCGCCTTAGTTCTTACATAGCCTGCGTCCCGAACTCCATTTACAGCTCTACATTTCTCTTCGCTTGAACCCGCTGTTCCCTCTCGTAGATAACGCCAACAATGAGTGGTCTATTTTCATGCAGAAGAATAATTGGTTGCGTTAGGAAGGCTGGCTTTCCTTCACAAGCTTACAAACATATGTAATGCTGCCAAATTTTCTACTGCGTAAATGGTTTGCGGTAGAGTTGACCTATTTATATTTGTTTTGTCCCCACGTATCTCGGCTTGGCTGTTCGGGGAAACTGCCTGGCGGTAGTTCAATTGGACATGGAATTATACCTCCAAGAGCGTGCTCTCTTTTGGCATCAACATCCATAGCTAGCGGCCTTATACAATGAACGTCCTTGAATACATTCTGCTATCGACTTTTATCAAAGGATAAACGCATTAGCTACTTTAAGCTATTTGCTAAATTACGGCGCAATGGCTAAGTGAAAAACGTCTTCAGCACGAGAGTATTTCTACCCTGGTGTAGGCCACCGTACTAATGATTCCAGCTAAGTGTGAATTAGACACAAGCCCGCATAAACCGCTGCTCATTAAGTCACAACATCAAAATAATCTTATTCGCCACTTTTATCAATCCGGCTATTTCTGTCTATAACTGTATTATTAGATCTATATCTCGCACTACAGTACAGAACTTGCCTCTTATTTGGCGTTTGGGGAAATAACCTGGAACTCACCTCTAGAAAACAAATTGGTCATTGATGACAAATAATCAATATAGTTATTTCGCTCATTCTATCATTTGACCCATTACTAGTGTTAATTCTATAATAACCATGTGCAATGCGAAGTGATTGAGTAATTATGCTAATTCAAAAAACCATGCGCAACATTTACCCAGTTATAATGCTCATTTCACAAGAGTATTAACCTAGTTATAATATTTTTTTCTAATAACCAAACGCAGTGTTAATAAACCTGGTTATAATGCTGATTATAATAACTATGTGCAGTATTAATCAGCCTAGTTGTAATGACCATTTGAATGACCCTGCACATTATCATTCAACCTAGTTGTAATGAACAGTGTAATGACCGTGCGCAGTAATAATTAACCTAGTTATAATGCTTTGTCTAATAACCACGCCAAGTGGTAATAAATCTGATTATAATGAATTTCAATAACCACATGCAGTATCAACAAACTTGATTGTGATGCTTCTTCTAATAGGCGCTCATTATTAATTAGCCTTGTTTGTAATTTTCATTCTAATATAAACTCACGTTATAAATTAACCGAGTTATAAAATTAAACCGAATAATAAAGACACAATGAACTAAATTTGCCGTAATGTGAACCTCTTTTTAGTCGTCTGTAAAATGAGGCGTCGTTAGAAGCATGGAAGGCAATCAGTCGGGAAAGGGCAGAAGATCCATCCCCCGGAATACGTCTAATGTAATTTGTTCTATCAGACCTTACATGGAATATTTCGATTCAGCTCATTGCTGAAAAAGCATGACTCATTCGCATTTTCCTAATTTCTACGGATCCAGTTTCTTTACAAGACATAAGTCAAACAAAACAGAATAGGCTTTCGACGCCCACTCTCACTTCTATTTCATCAGTACGTTCGTATTCATAGTACATCACCCGCCATCTTAATTGTAAGCACTGTTCTTAATAAAAACAATATATCATAAGCACCAGTCACTCATCATTACTGAATCACGTCTCATACCTACAAGGTTCCTTTAACAATTCTTCTCTGAAGCTTGAGGCAGCTCGTTAATATATACGGCAATATAAAAGGCATTTTATTTCCATGAATATCATCTACACGTCACCTATTGGAAGCTACAAATTGTTATTAAGGTCATAACGGAATTATTGTGTGACCTCATTTCCAAAAAAAATCCATCTCTTCACAGATTATATTTTACTTTCTCAAACAATACAGAGAACATTAACATCTTCGAACCCGTGCATTATTAATAATCAAATGGCTCTTATAAACACAAAATGTGCCGCTGTTTGTTCAATAATCTCTTTTAATCGTGATCATTCAAATCATTGGCTGCCCCATCTAACTCAATGTGCCCGGCCCGTGCATAGTTTCGCTAATAATAGCCTGTTTTCATTTCCAACGATCGTGTCATGAAGCGCCAAGCAGTTACAGACTTAGCTGAAGCATGTCTGCATTCACGACGTGTAAGTTATTAGGTGCTAATGACCATGGTGGGTGTGTCTAACAAGGTTAGTGTGGCCAGCAAAGGAGTAAAAGGAAACCTCTTACTCGTCATAAATAGAGCGAAGTTGTCCATTACATTTCATTCCAAAGTAAGTGAATTTTCAATCCGCAATGGATAGCTGTCATCAAACTTTGGTAGCGTCAGTCGCTCACCTCTGATGTTGCTATCGTTACGCAGCCTCTCCTAGTCATATTGAGCTACCTGATTCTGCATATCACGTGACAATTGATGCACCAATGATATCACATTTATGAAGAAAATGTGAAAATGGCATTGGGTCACTAATGGAAAACATGCTAAAATTGAAATCAGGTCAAAGAGAATATGATTTTGTGGAACGGCATGTGTAAGATTAAACCCATAAGCACATACAGCCACGAGGATCATGTTTGGTTGCCACATGAGAGTCATTGGATGGCTGACAAAATACTTGCTCCGAAGTTTAATCTTCGACTTTAACTCCTTTTGCTATTGCCTCAAATCCAAAAATATGCGAAGTCAGGCTGCATTCAGCGATATCATTTGAAAGCACCCTAATTGTGTTTCATCAGCTGTAAAGGGAAAGTTAAGTACGTCTTTTTGTTCACATATACTTCCTGCTTCACCTCACAGCTTGAGAATCCACCAATAACTGCAGTTGTAGTTGTTTTCCTACAAGCACTGGCTTGATGTAGATTTCCCCTAATAGTGATCTTTAACGTTACACTTGTATGATTTGGAGCTAAAATAGCTTCCTGGACGAAGCAGTAAACCCTGTAAGAAAGTCCGGCTAATGCGGGGTCAGAATCTACATGGATTGTCACAAGCAATTCGAAATCATTGGCCGAGTCGATTATCCTATTGGAAATAATGTGTCACTGTTGTTAAGGAAAATTAAGTGTCGATTTCCTATTGTATTTAGTGTTGCTTTTTTTGGGAAACTCTTCTGATCAAAAAGCATTCTTATAGCTTTGCTCAAAATATTCATAAATCATGTTATGTAATGCTATTAGATGTCAGAGTCCGAAAGATTTGGTGTGTCAATAACGTATGTTCCATAGGAAAGTGTGAAGCAAATTTTCTTCGACATCTAGCTAGCGAGTTTATCGAAAATATTTGCAAATATATTGTCGTATTTGTTCTAGGCTGATTGTCAAATCATCTCAATCCATGCTTGTAAGCACATTATTTTATTCTGCTAAGGCATCTGAGCAGCGTTCATTGCAACTGTCGTAATACTATTTTCACTTAGCTCCCCTTGTTTTACTAGGATATGAATATATCTGTGAAGTGTGAAAACGCTCCTTAGTTATTTGGCAGGGTTATATCTAAGCAATATCTGAGCAATTTGTAGAATATGGTGCCATGTGTTGTTATATTTCGATGCCATCAATTGCCTGAACTTTAATTGACGATTCGTTATCCCGTTGGGTTTTTTATGCCATGCCGTTTATGTATGCCAAGAATGTTGCATTGTATCACAAAACCTGTGAGACACGACGTTATATTATTTGGTCGGTTATCCTAACTGAGTCCCTGTCCACTTCAGGAAAACGGCAAAATCGCGCCATAACAAGCGCCGCCAAATAGTAAGCTGGGCCCGAGGTTTTTGTGATGTTCATGTTTGAGCAACACGGAGTTCACGCTATGTCACCACCAGCCGAATGATAATCAGGATTATGCGCATCAATGTCACGTTTACCTTCATTACATCATCCATGATGAGCAGATGATCAGGACCACTGCGTGCGTCGATCATGGCGGTGAGTGACAAACAAGCGAATACCATAGTCGGCGATGAGAAATAGTCATTATTTAAGCAGCCTTACTTTTAATTTGATTTGGTATTATCTTATATTTTCTTTATTTGTTTAATTTATGTACATCAGTGATTTAAGCGAAAAATAATTTATCACGGGGACTACTGGAGCAAATCTATCTAATAGTATATTATCACAATCGCTCGTACTCATTAGTACTTAGCAATGAGGTTAAACAAACCTTCACCTTTTGTACGAAGTTGAACGTGTCTGCTTGGTTTTCCTTCATCCCATATATATCTGATCTCCAATTTTGTGTCGTTGCGAACCAGCATGGTGGATTTCGGTCATCAAAAGACAGCAATGTTCAGATTTGATGCACCACAGTCGCAAAATTAGATATTCATCTCCCTCACTGGAATCATTTTTTTATCGCCTGCATTGCCACAGTGTAGTGAACCCCCCCCCCAAAAAAACAATCAAACCACTGAGATATGGTACTACGTGATTCAGCTATGTTTCTGAATCCATGTTTTTATCGAAAAGTATCAATTAAAAGCAAATTGAATTTCAACACGTCACAAAATCATATCAGCTTGGATCAGGCTAATTATACCAAAGGCATTAACGAGTGGCTACGTGGACGAAAGTCTAACGAGGTGGGAAATGACCTCATATACAAGATCAATGGTAATCCGTCGATATCGATTCGCAAAAACTGCTTGATTAAGAATGCTTCGGCCTGCATTTCTAAGCCTGTCATTCATAACGTGCCAGTCCGATTGGAAGAGGTAATCACCAATTCACGTCCTCTCAACTCACTCATAATTGACGATTACAACCATTCGTTGACTCCAACCTTTCGTGGACAAATTGTTTAAGTACATTTTTACTAGCATTATTTAATTATTACTCATTCGGCATATCTTGAATGATAATATGCCACTTTATAAACCTGGTGTATACTGTTGGTCCTCTAAAAGTCGTTCATGAATGGTCAAGATAATAATTCATACGTATAAATCCAACCTTACGTGCATATATATATTTGGGTATAACATATATATATATATATATATATATATATATATATATATATATATATATATATATATATATATAGATATATATATATATATATATATATATATACACATATATATACATATATATATATATATATATATGTATATATATAAATATAAATATATATATATATATATATATATATATATTTATATATATATATAAATACATATAAATATATACATATATGCATATATATAAACATATATGCATATATATATATTTATATATATATATAGATATACTCAGATATATATATATATATGTCTGTATATATATAAAATAAATTGTATATATATATATATATATATTTGTGTATAAATATATGTATAGATATAATTAATTCACATATATACATATATATAATATATATATATATATATATATATTATATATATATATATACATACATATATATATATATATATATATATATATATATATATATATATATATATATATATATTTATATATATATATATATATGTGCAATAGCTATATCTTTTAACCGCTGTCTTATGCAAGTGCGTTTATCAACGCAAATGATTTTTAACCTACCTCAATGCCGTGACGAAAGACCCCGTGAACAGTATCATTATTGACTGAAAGTCAAGCATAAGGTACTGTAGGACGAAACCATGTTTCTTGAATGATAATGAATAACTTTTGTCACATAGTAGATCAGTTGAAATTAGGTCGATCGATGAAAATAAACCTTCTCATTTAGATGAACAAAATCTTTGCCCTCTCATAAACGAATACTTTTACATCAAGGATAGTCTGCGTCCCAGACTCTAGGGGTTCCGCTACGCTTCTCGCCCTAGAGTCTACGGCCAGACAAGGTCTAAAAGTGGCGCGTCCGAATATTCATTGGACACGTTCGTTGATCTTCGTGACCAATCAACACAAAGGTTGTGACCCGGATTGACCTTAATTGCGCCTGGCTCATGAAACTGGCTTGTGATACGCACCCTTCGGTTCCATGTGACGTCATGGACATTGTAGTGGTCTGCATCCAATGAGAACACATTGAAGGTCTTCTGGAACTATCGGCGTCTCAAAAGTTCAAATTGGAACTACAACCAGCGCTTTTATCGCGTAGCTGCACGATAGTATGTTTACGTGATAGTCAGTTAAAAAGAACCAGCTGTGTGTCTGCTTCCTCGTCGACGACTGTGTGATAAACGGTGCCACTCAGCGTGAAACAACAAATCGGAGTGTTGTAGAATGTGTGCCCGGCTCATAAAAATCACTCGGCCGGTTGGACAAGTTCTTCGGAACTTGTAGAATAGACCAATGAGAGACAACGACTCAAAAGTACAGAGAGTGACCGAGAGACACGGCTTGTGATTGGAGCATCCCAAATCTGGGATGCCCGTCCAGTTCAATCTACTATGGTCCCCTAGACCTGAAGGCGAGACTATTGAATATCAGTAACATGTAAACAGCGCCCGCAGCCATCAGGCTAGGGGACCTTGACTACATCAAGGATGCCATTTGATTCATTATTCACGAACTAATAATCTACAGGAGAAGTAAATAGATTACGACGAAAGAAGCATTGTCAACGGGTTATTTTTCCATTTTACCGATTTACAATCTTTTTGATATTACAATATGTATGCAGCTGCTTGTGGCGCTGTTTCATTGCATCTACATGATAGTGAAAGGGCCTCATTCATACTCGTGCTGAAATCAGAGGGCAGATAAATTCGTTCCAGAGTTTTAGGTACTTCAAAGCTAGGGAACGGAACCCAACAGCTGGATGAATCACATGCTTTGAGAGTGCGATGTAGGAATAGCTGCGACCAAATTGCTTATACTATATGTGATAAATGTTACAGCAATGTACGCACTTGAATAGGCAAGATGTTCGATTGACGTGCACTGACATCGGCACGCCCCATACGATCCGACGGAGAAAACATTTGTCCGATTCCAGTTCACTCTAAATAAGAAAAGTATATGGTCTCTTCTGTGAAAAAACCTGGCAAATGAGATAAGGTTCAATTCATATAATTGTCTTATTGCCGGTCTTAATTAGCAGGGTAACCGGTACACGTTACAAAAAGAAGCTTGGCAATATTCGCCACACTCGAATATGAAATGCAACGACATGATTGATGGTTCAAACCTATGCTGTTACTGAACCTTGTTGGGTATATCTGACAGCGTAACGCCGAAAAATTCGTATTGCATACACTGCTTCTCCTACACTGACATTATCTTAGCATTTAAACTGCAAATATTCATAATTTAACACCATGTGTTTTATTACAAATTGCATATTGCAATAACGCATATTGCCTACATCAGCAATTTCATTTCTTGATTTAAGATTCGTCATTTTACTGCCTAGTGCATTACCTATGTTCACCATGCAGCTGGCGATTTCAATAACTTACAGATATTGTTCGTATATTGAGTCGTAAAATGTGCTTTTGTTGATAGAAAGGCAATAGGCAGTGATTAAAACACATCTCATCTCCGTCTTCAAAACTCTATCTTCTCCGCTGCCTCGTTCACTTTACATCGATGCGTCGGTAATATCATATCGGATTCCTCTTGAGGTCAAAATAAATATAATGCACAAATGAGCGTCTAACCTTTGCATCTTCGATCATATAAAAGAAGGCCGTCTGCTAGACACCGAATAAGGCACTACAGCATTATGTCAGGAATGCAATTAGATGTCAGGAAAATGTGAAAATTTGAAACAAACATCATTTGACATCAATCAAGTGAGGGTATCGAAACAAAATAACACTGACATGCAATGCTTATATCCTCGCATGTGGTTTGTATGCAGTTTGTAATTGTACATAACTCTGTCAAATCATCTGTATCCACGCCTGTAAGCACCTGAATCAGCTTAGTTGCTCTTTATTTCATTCAGCCAAGGTCATTAAGCGGCGGTAATTGCAGCTGTTATAATACCTGGTCATTCGTTGCCAAGTAGATTTTATTTTCGTTAAGTTTACCTTGTATTTCTCGGTTATGAATATATCTGTAAGGCGTGAATACGCTGCATAATTATTTGGCGGGGCTATATGTTAGCAACTCATACAATCTGGTGCGTGTGTTTGGTATATATAGATAGCTGAATCTACCGTGTTCCCTCTCATAGACGACTCCCTGTCCCTTTCGTTATTTTATGCGATGCATACAAATATTGCATAGTAGCACAAAACCTCTGAGACACGACGTTCTCTTTTAGTAAACAGTGAGATTTTTCTGGCCTCACTTTCTGAACATAATGATTGCTTCTGAAGTACAACATAGATGGGATAACATTTTATCGATTGTAATTGTCTGTCAAAAGCGGTATCTGATTAGTTTAGAACAAGCACCATATCCGCTTCATTATTATGGATGTTGTACGTTGGAGTTTTATATACTTCTGTGGGTTTTGACAATATCTGACGACTGCGTGCGTAGTGAGTGACAAACTAGCAAATACCGGTGTCGGCGATCTGAAATATTTTTAGAGAAACGGCCTTAATTTTTAATATGCATATCATTGATTTTAGCAAAAAGTAATTAGTGAAGGGGACTACCTGAGCAAAATAATGCCTTGCATCTCTTCACCACTCAGCGCTTCCGTTTGCTCTGGTTGATTTCGCTTATCGCACCAACAAGAACGACACGACAACGTACTTCAGTCGCATGTAAAGCATGCAATAATGCCTAGTGCTCATGTCATATACTATCAGCAACATCGAGCAAGCCACTATAGTCACGACAACATCACCCGATCGAGATGAAACATGGGTGCAGGTGGTAATTGAAATCAACACAGATCTCACTGGCGTATTGAATTGCACTTATCTTCAAGCATATGATAAGTAGCCAATACTCCTATGCCTAGGCTATTTAACCCCTGTGCTGTTTCGAAGACTAGATGAACGACCATATGTTTCACCAAGACGTTAAGCAGCATAACACTACGAGATAGAGAAGTACAGAGAACTGACTTACTTGAAAGAGGTCGAATTATTTCTTTATTGTTAGATAAAAGAGCGAATCCAGCGGTGATTATGGACAATGTTCAAAATTAACCTTGGTTGAAGTTGACGCAAGGGCAGCATCTAGTAATGCTGGCCTCGGCCGATTGCTGGCCTTATGCATAATTAGCATAGGTTAATGATGGTGTCGGGTTTTAATAGCTTGTGCAGACCCTCATTATGCAAGTGTTCCTTGGAAGCGTTATGTAAAGATCGGCTTAAGTTTGCTATCAACATTCGCTGCTATTCACCGAAAGCAATTTGTGAATGCAGATTTACTATGAGTTAAATAAAATGCATTTGTGAGCGCAAATACGGTTTCTTTGAACGGCAATCGAGTGTAATGTATCTAGGCCACTGAAAAAGAACGACGTGTTTTTTGGGACCGCAGAGGAATTGCAATGTTCACTTAGTTATGCGTGAACCGAGGCTTAATCAATTAACTTCCACATCAATCATCTGATGATATCACTGATGTGATTGCAGCAAAGTTATGCGTGAACCAATTCGTGAACGAATGACTAGCTCTTACATTCGCGGAAATATTGTGTTTATCACTTGTCTCAATATAATGAAGAAACCCTATTTTCATATTTTGCAATGTCGTTTCTGTATTACGTGTAAATTTAATTATTCATCGATCTTATTTTTTTCGTTCACACATATTGCTGAATCAGTAATGTTATTTACATCGAAAGCATTGACTTCACTTAAGAATTATAATGACTTAAAAGTCACGTCAGTTATGGGAGGAAATTGCATTCAATGCATCAAATATCTGCTATTTCTACAATAATGGATTCGCTTCTATGACGAACTGACACTTATGCCTGGGACATTTTACAGTGAAATAAATAACATGCTTATGCCATAAAAGATGACAGACGCGACATGCCATGGCCTTCCAGCATCACGACGGCCCGTCGATCTACACACAATTTTACATCATAAGAAATGGAGGTTATGTACATCAGCAGCGTAGGAAATCAATGTCCACTTCATGTATCAATAAATGTTCCCCTGTGCACGATTACAATTATCAACAACACCAAGGTTGCAAAAACCGGTCGGTAAAACTGCTTTGACTCATGGAAATATAACCCATTGAAAGTTTGGTTCCAGGAAAACGGGTTTTAAATAATCTGTTCTTTGTAGATTTTTGCTTATCCTTTTGGCTACTTTCCTGTTGGCTACATCCCTGTGACGCTTAACACATTACTTTGAACGACGCAGAAATGCATCTTTGTTTTAATATTCAAACATCGTATAACGGCTGGCGCCAAAATCTCGGGCTTCTAACAACATCCAACTAGCCGCTAAAGTCAAACATGACACGCAGAGCTGCAACCCGTTACATTGATCAAGTAATAATGGCTGTTGGCTTAAAAGACATCAACAGAAATAAGCATTACGTAAAGATGAATTTCGGTTGAGTTGTCTTTAAGCAAATATATAATAAGGGTAAACTTGCTGCTAGGGAAGATATGTTGTACACTGACAAAGGTCGTTTGTAAAGTTGGCGGGGATGAATTTTGCATGGGGAGATTTTCATTAAGGGAGTGCAATGTGATATCTTATAACGCGAAGTATTCATTAAAGGAAAGGGCGTGCAGCAGGTGCTGTCTCTTCCATATAGTGAGCCGTTTACAGACACTGAAACAGACGGCAAAAAACACCGGGTTCGCATATTTTGGAAATATTTGATATTGGACTTTAAGCAGCATCAAATAACATGACTATCAAAAGATGAGATATTAAACCGAAGGGCATTTATATTGTTTATATTTGACCTACGTTGTGCAAATTGAAGCAACTGCCATTGTATCACTGCCAGCAGCAGCATAAAATAATAGTTAGGCATCATCGTCGATGTAAGCATTTACACTTTTGAACGATAACAGACATCCTGTAGTGATGTAGACCCACTGAGCTGTCTGGATGTGCTTAGGGGCCTAGCTCAACGAAAACCATTGATCCAATTACACAGATGACTAGTGTTGGCAGCTGCCTGACCAACTTATCCATTATCGATTATATCGTGCAGCAAAAGCAACCACCATGCTAAAATACTGCAACATGCGTGATGCGAGCCATCATCAACGTCGTAATCATCATCATCATCATAACCATCATCAATATTATCACCGTCATTATTTTCATCGTAACTAGTTTGCATGCGTAAAAAAGGCATACACTCGTAATTTGCCGAGCGCTAGAACTGACATGAGATGATTAATGGAGTACTTATTTAAGTTCTCAATGTCACTAACAGTACGAAAGACTACACCACACGATCGGCATCGTATATAGTTACCTCTCATATAAAGCCTACGTTATAGTGATTTATTCACTATGAACGAGTCAGCTGGCGATGTGGTTATTTAAACCACATACATTATCTAAAAACCCTCATTAAATCTCTCTGCTGCAGTTACTATAGAGACTAGAACAAAATGTATCCAGTATGTTATTTTCTCAAAGTCACTAACAGTACGTAAGACTACACCACACGATCGGCATCGTATATAGTTACCTCTCATATAAAGCCTACATTATAGTAATTTATTTACTATGAACAAGTTAGCAGACTATTTACTGTTTTTTATATGATTCATTTGAAGCATCTGTGCCCAACTTTACACGCAGAAAAATCACTGTTGTTTTCTTAAAAACCGTATTGTGTTATTTGTAACAGGACTTGGGACAAAAAGACGATACTTTTGCAGGGTAAAATCCTTGTAAATGGTCAAATTTCCCCTGTGGAGGCTCTCTGGAAATATTAAGGATCATATTGAAAACAAGCGGTGCAGAAACAGCAGCTATTGTGATTGTAATCTCGTTTGCTTGCCTTAAGTGGTAGGTAACAACGACCGTCCTATTCTATTTAGTGAGTGAGCAAATTGCAGCCACGAAAGGCAACCTGTTTGGGATGACATTACGAGAAATACCAAGAAAACGAAATTAACATGTTCATGTCGATAACAATGCGGTACACGCATGGAAACTTGTATACGGGGAGTTGAACAATATGTTGGCTGGGGTCACTTCATTGAAAAATGAATGAGCAAACCTAAGGGTGCTAAATACGGTTATTCCGTGCATTGTATATAAAAAGTATAATGTGTTTGATCCAACATGAAATCTTCCTTAACGTCGAGGCATTTTGATAAAAGTCTGAAGAGGCTAGTCTGACGCACTAGGCTTTATAATCGTGGCACGGATGAATGGTGCCTGCAGACATGTTTTACATTTATAGGATTGTTCCTCCAATGAAATATAAGGTACAGTGTTTGCAGATGTTCTTCTGGTCGTACCCGGCCAATGCGGAAATCTCTCACTTCACAATCATATATTAGAAAGGGAACTAGATCCAAACGAAATGGGACACCAGAATGTGGTTGGACATCACGTGCCGTTAGATAAGATGATCTCATACTTGGCGTTTTTTGTGTAATGCTTCGGACCTTTGACATGGAAAGTCGGAAATGTATTGTAGTCTGTTAGCATTGTTGCAGGACACTTAGACGATATATATCGCCGTAAAATGTACCCACACAAGGCAAAATACATGTTGATCGCAGAAGGTGTAACGCTTTCTGTCTCTAAAATACTCACAAGATACACAGCTCACATATGCACACAATCATGCATATATATATATATTTTAATATATATATATATATATATATATATATGTATATATATATATATATATATATATATATATATATATACAATATATATAAATATATATATATATATATATGTATATATATATACATAATCATGCATATATATATGTATGTATATATATATATATATATATATATATATGTATATATACACATATATATATATATATATATATATATATATATGCATATATATATACATATATATATTTAACTACATATATATAAATATATATATATGTATATATATACATATATATATGTGTATTTATATATATATAAATAAACATATACATATATATGTATATATTTGTATAAGCATACATAAATATAAATAAATATAAACATATATATATATATATATATATATATATATATACAAATATGTATATATATATATATATTCATATAAATATAAATATATATTTTTATATACACACACACATATATATATATATATATTTAGATATATATATATATAAATATATATGTATGTTTTTTTCCTAATATGATGACATGGGACCATAAATAGGTCAATTCCTTGTGGTCTATTACGATGAAGGGAACCCATTTTCTAGTCGGCCTCAACGAAATATACAAAAACCCCGCTTCTAAACTATTATATATATATAGGGCGTTTGCAAGAGTCCGCCAAAATGGTCCAGTCATGACACCGACGATAAATGCCCTTGGGAGGCATTTGACAGAGATATTTGTCATTTAAGCCTCAGACTAGAAGATAGACTAATATATGTTATCCTTTTCAGGTTTCAAAGCAATCCGAAGAACCCAAGTAGCGTAGTAAAACGGGTGCATCACCAAATTCACATAAGCCAATTAGTTTTACATATTGAAACAGCCACGCACCGTGCGATGTTAAACAGGTACTGGTTTCCGAGCTTGTGGTTTAATAATGTCCGAGAACCGTAACATATTCACGCCAATTATGAAAGCCATAAATTCAATGACTCCTGTTATATACAGCAACAGATTAACTTAATGACAATACAAGAAACGCTTAATAGGACACTTTATATTTTGTTCCATTAAAGTCGGTTTTGGTATTCCACTAGTCGTTGAAGGACAATAAAACCATAAACGACTTACATTCCAACAAACAAACAAACATTAGTGCCACAGTTAATTTCTGTTTGCGTTGTATTGGCGGGGTAAATGCAGAAAAAGCATATTGTGGCAGGAAAAATTATTAACGAAATGGTTTTTCTTTTTAATAGATATATGCCCAGCATTATTGGTCACAACCAAAAGTCGGAGAAAGTCCATGACAGTGCCAAGAAGATCTTGTGATTCACGATGCATAATTTGACTTCTACACAATATGTCCAGTAATATATTATTAACACCTCTGGTAAAACTGATCGCTTAATGAATTTTGCCTTTTTTATGCACCTAATGGTATTGTCAGAACCGCTAGGTTACGAAATTATTCTACAGCTGACCCTGGTAATTATCAAGCAGAAGCCTTGTAAGATGACAGTGATAGATACATCTCAATCCACAAGTGCGATCTAATTAGACAAAACATGACGCTCTTTCATCATAAGGTGTCAACGTCGACAACAGGAGGGGTCTTATATGGCAATATCACTTTATACGGAGCATTACAGCAGCTTATTTGTACATTGATGTAATGGTTGGAGTAAAGATGCCGGGTTGAAAGGAAGACGAACCAAAGTGAATGCGTCACGTCAATACTAGCGTACCAAAGCTGAGCTAAATATGGAGCATTGCCAACCGGACTGAACACATCAGAGTTTAGATTAATTCCAGTCACACTGGACGAATAAGGGGAGCCACATATTCTATCAACGTAATGTTGATCCAGCAAAGAAATGATTCAGTTGATATTGAATAAACACACATTTTCTTGAGGGTAAGTAAATTTATGTCCAGTGATGAACTGCTACGGTATTAGTAGCTTTTGTGATTATTAACTTTATTCTGAAAGACGGCTACTTCTGGAGTAAGAGGACAGTTAAAGGTAGCGGTTTTCACTGGAGCTAGATGGTGCTTGCTGTATAGCAATGAAAATGGCTAATCACTCGCCATTAATGCAGTCGATAGCGTGCAGCAGGAAGAAGCGTAGCTTCGTGGGCCATCAATATCGAATGCGCCAGTATCAAGGACACTTCTAATCCACATCAAGTCCTTGTTGATGTTATTTTGCTGTTGTCTTGATTAAGCGTTGCATAGCTAATTGCGACTATGCGTGTAGATTAATTAAACAGGGAACTATGAATGAATTTCCCCTGAGCGCGAATGATTAGTCATGTCAGCAGGTCACATTGGAGTTGTTTCACAGCATTGGGCTCTCACATAAATGTATCCCGACGTCCCGGCGATGAACTTTTACATCTTAGGAATGTATACGACCCTTAGAGCTACGTGCTCAGTCCTGATAAACGCTATATTTGCACCTGCCGGTTCGTGTCATCTATATTAGGTAAACCACTTGTAGTTTTCCGACTACCTTTTAGAAATAGGGATGCCTAAATCGGCCACTTTGACAATAACGTTATCATAGGCTACCAAAAGGCCAAGCATCAACATTATATTGGGCATTATAGTGTCGTCGAACATGTGGGAATAGTGTTTGTTATATTATATTCGTCATTTACAGCCTGTGCCCAATTTGATGGGACCTTGATATATATTCGTTATCTCTGTTTCATTCCGTTTGTTAACGGCGCCTGAGCTAGAATAACCGGCTGCGATGGTAAGGTGTGTTACTTGATTGCATATTGGCTAACTATTAAAAATGAATTTCACATGAATCCAAGGTTTCATTGTCGAGATGAAGTACCATGTCTATTTGCAGAAGCTGATGGCATTACAATTTGGAGAATGACAGCAAAGCTGAATGACGACAATAATTCATTGCCTGGCACGGATATAGCTCTTCTGCATGCTTATGTGCTGAAGGACGCCCAAGTATCACGGTCGCCCACAACGAATGGTTCATTTACTGCAGAGGTGATCCGGTCAATATGCACTCCAGCACCGATGACGTCGTCATGGTCATTCAAGTTAAAAAATTCGGGCGATGACGTCAATTTAAACCTAAGACATCAACACGGTGATACAGCTGAGACTCTTCACAGCATCACCGTCAAATGGCGAAGTCTGATGACAAATTATCGGCCATATCATCATGTGTCAAGTGAATATGGGGTGATGATGGTAATTTGCGCTATGTAAACAACATTAACGATTCATTCTTTGGCTCGCAAGATGGAGCAGCAAAGACATATTCTGATGGTCTCTTCATGGTTACCTAACGTCTTTGAACTGCACAGCAAAACCCTTTTAAGCCCACGCCATCATCCTGTCTATGTATAGCAGGTTAACTCATCATCTCACCTTAATTCGTTTCCCCTTTTGCAGATTACACCCACAATGATCTTGTCTATGTAAGGGAAGCAGAATTACTGATAAATACATAGGTTCTATCACATTGCAAACCTTCAAACCTTCGTTTTTCTCTAATACTTCTGCTGCATAAATGATGTGGGTGTAATTTGCATCACGTGGTGTCTGTTTCGTCTATGCGTATTTAGTCTTGACTGTTCCGGGGGGAAGTAGAGCGGAGGTTCAATTTAATATGTGATTATGATTTCTAGAGAGACAGTTTCCTTTCGGTGTCATCATCCTAGGCCAGCGGCCTCGCAAAATGAACTACGTTCCCATGGAAACCTCATGCTAACAAGGTTGTGGGTTCAATGTTACTTTCTCAACATTGCGGAACCTAGCCTCGTCTGCATGACAAAAGCAATGCGTCAGTGATGTACGGCGTAAGTAAGATTTAAGCTTAATGTCAAGTCTGTATTTAGTGGAGAATAAACATCATTGAACTTCTTCCACTTCTTCACACTTCTGATCCTTAGGTGATTATCGCCACAATGCTTTGTTTATTAATATGGATGCTGACCTACCGAGTAAAGAATGTCGGTCAACCTTACGAGTGAGACACTTGCCTCTGGTTAGTCATTTACGGAATGCTGCCATTGTAAACTGGAAGCGATCCTTGGAAACACAATCTAGTGCTACTCAGACAGTAGTAGAGGAAACATTTTTTATCTGTTTTGAAAGCAGCAGCGAATTTTTTACAGAATCATAGTAAATCTAAGCTACTTCATGCTATTTCTAACGTACCTTGAGAAGCCCGATAGTTAATGAGTCTTGATCTGTCTGCTATCCGTTTTCAACGTTGTCGCGTAACTGCTCACGTCATTTCTTCACTTGTTTGATTTGTGAAACTTGGCGTTATCCTCTAGAACGCAGACGAGACACCCGTTATCTGGATATAGACATCGGAAAGTTCATAGTCTCTGTGTTTGCTGGCAGTTACGTATAGGTAAAATCCCTCATTGCCCCTTACCATGCGTCTTTACCCCATATTTTGCCATCGCTACTTGACCTCGAACTTCATGTAAAAAATATAATGATTGGTTTGGACAATGGAGGAGCGATTTATGTTTCCATAAACATTACTTGAAACTTTCCAGGTAATTAGGCAGGCGTTGAAGCAAGTATAGAAATCTGACCGAAAATATTGGTTAATCAGCACACGACTTGCCATTTAATGGATTTTGTTTACATCCACACTAATATGGATATTTCGTATCCAGATATTTATTACGAAATAATTTGCCAGCGTAAATCTTCAGCGTATAGGCGGCTTTATGTAATCCACAATGGCAAATATTATTTACATCTTGCGAACTTCCGGTTACTGAGTAAACAACTTGGTAGCTCAAAACACTCTCGGATGAAAGTGAATTTAAAAGAATGAAGTCTGCCGCATTAGACTCATTTATTTATACTGGCTACCCTCATACAACAATATCCTGTGTGACTCAAACACCTGATTCTATAAGATCCTTTTGAACTCTGGGGACCTGCTAAGTTGACTCTTAAATGTAGCGGACATTCATCACACGGTCTTGCGCAGTAAACATAATATACCTCATACCTTTGGTGATGCCTCTTTTATTACATTAAATACTCGGTCTGATGTTTGACATTCAAGCAACTTCGAATTCAATCAGACGGCACGACAAATAACATTTCAAACGAAGCCCATGGAATCTCTGTCTGGCAATGATATTATAGGGGCTCCATCGTATACACATAAATTTTTACAATTGATCCCATACAGGGTGCTTACCTACAGGACCATGTGTCGGAGATGAAAGAGCCGATATTATCATAAATTCGCAAATTACTCGCTGTGTATGCGTGTATCGCTTGCTAATTCACAAATGCCCTTCTCCCATTGCGAAATGCAGCACCTGTCATGTTGGTATTTGCTAATTTAGCTCGATTATGACTTTGTGATTATGTCAGCAAGTCATTGTCGCATATTGCAAGGCATATTTGTCATAATTTCAAAAGTAACCACAGTGGGCTGTGGGGTAAATTCCTTCTTATGAATGTAGTAAGGGTGGATTTTCTGCTGATTAATAGAACCTTTATACCAATAATTTTCGTGATTTTATAGCATATCCTATTATGCTAAAATTGGTCTATATATATATATATATATATATATATATATATATATATATATATATATATATATATATATATATAAACATATATATATATATACACATATATATATATATATACACATATATATATATATATATATATATATATATATATATATATATATATATATATATATATATATCTATATATATATATATATATATATATATATACCAATTTTAGCATAATATTATGTTCCTTGTTAATCGCGAATACAGCACAAATATGTCCGCATGCAATCCCACAAATAGAAAAGGCACTTATGCTTGCCTAGGCATGATAAGAGTGAGATGAAGTTTATAAAGGGGACATTACGCTATTGCAGATAACTTATCAAGCTTTTTGAAGTGCATTATCTTCGACGGATAAAAAATAGTGTAGTTCGCACAAGCTTAACAACGATAACAATTAAGGGATTTATTAAGGTTAGTTTGCTATTATTAACACCAAGTTTACACACGCTTTTAGTGGCGATTGCGACATTTGTATGAAAGAATTTATCTGCTATTGTTATTGTGACAATCCTCAGTGATAGACATGCTCCGATCCAAAGTTTCGATAGTCGTGCTCATACTGTAGTGCTACTGATACAGTCGAACCGTTGCGATATTGATTGATTGCGAATGATTTATTCGACAAATATTATATTGGATTAGTCTTCGGGTTGTATTGGATTATTAGGCGTGTTATATTGGAGCATTAGGATGTGCGACGTTTTAAATCGTGAATATTTTTGTGTGCCATAGCATTAGGCTGTCACCATTAAAGTATATCGACTATCAAAAGATGAAAGCTTAGATAACAACATCCCTATGATTAATGAGTTCATCCGACAAGGCTCTTATGTAATAGTGTCGACATCACCATAATATAGGTCAATACACATGAATGAATAGCGAATGGTGCGCATGGATCTCGACATCCACGTGATGTACATCGATGTGTGTGTTAAGATCATGTCGGTGTACGTGTATGCATCGACTTACATATAATGTACATAAATACTGACACATATGCATACCAACAACAGGGCCGATTAACGGTACATTGTCGTGGGCCATTTCCAGAAATAGCGCATAATACCGAGGGGCAGTTTTATTTTAACCGACTTTATGTGTGTACCTTCATTAGTTACATTAAACGGAAAATCCAAGATCACAAAAACATGATATCGATATTTCGTTGAGGGGGACATTACTTTGTACCCATCCTAATTAGGGTCTCGCACTTTGCATCGTAGTTATAAATCACACATTGATGACGTTAACAGGGATGCTGACAGTCATAATGCCACCTAAACAACGGTCCAACGAGCTGCTGCCAGTGAAATTATCATCTGAACATATATATTTATCTGATCCAATTGTGTTGGCAATGGTTGGACAGATCAGGGCCAGCAATAACAAGAGTTTTCCGTGCCAATAAAACAGCTAAATCTGGTGATGTTACGCAAACGCGTGATGGAAATTGATTGACATTAGACCGTCATTTTCATCTTTGGTTGGCGAAAAACACTTTGCCACTGGATGTAAGGAACCTAACAAGTCTTATTTTACCATACATTATCCTGGTTGTTACCATAGTGATTATATATCTTTATACGTTTGCATACTGTCATTAAACTTAGCTGGTTGTTCTGCCATTAACTAAGACATGACTCTCTTACTCGAGTGTGAATGATGTCCAATATCAACAACTTCTACTTGTTAAGGATCGAGAAACGGAAATGACCTGCAGCACACGCAATTGTTTTGAAAAATGGCTGTGTAGTGTATTTGACCACATTTATACGCATTTGATGCCGTCATTATTTCACTTCTATTCATTAGATATCATGGTTAAAAATCTAACGAAATATATTTTGGCTGTATTGAATGGTTTGAAGGACGTACATTGTTTACTGTAAATGAGTTAAGTATACAATCCTGTTATGTTGCACAGAACAATAGTGTTTTTGATCAAGTTTCTAGTGATTCAGGTCCGCCTCAATCCTATTGGTGTAACAACAGTTACAGAAATGTTATATTTTGGGTTTAAGAAATAAATTGCTAGGCCATTCCACTCAATAACATAAGGAGTTTATTGATTTTTGTACCATTCTTAGTTACCATTGCCATATATCGCTTTTATGGGGGAAAAGCCTCAATGTTATGTCCTTGTATATTTTATGTGTTGGAGCTTTAAGTGTTTTTTCGGCGAACGGCAATATGAATATACTTCGATATTTTGGGCGTACATTCAAACATGCGTTTGACTACATAGCTGTGCTGGGCTTCTAGAAAACAACTTATATCAAGAGCCTGTGAAAAATGTCGTATCGCACCAAAAGCTTACCACTGATCGATGCGATTCTTAACGAAAAAAGAAATATTGGGTCGCGTGATTTCCAGACTCTTCAATAGTCGTCGATGGGTCACGTCATTCTGAGCAAGCGCAATGAACATGGTGCTGTGTTTCTGACTATCTTCCAAATTTTTCGAACTATAAATAATTACCATGGATGAAATCCTCCGCCACAAATGGATTAAATTTACTTTGAACATAATTGCATTCAGAATTCCATTATTTGGGTATGTTTGGTTTTGGGTAATTGTATGAATCGATCTCAAAATTTGTAACATTGCGTCATTTTCAAACATAGTAAGACGTCTTATCGAACGTCTCGTAGGGCTAGTCACTCGCATGTATGTCCACAAATCTACAATTAATTGTATCTTCTTTATCTCCATAGTACATTTGTACTTAACTGTGAATGCAAACAGGATGCGTCCTCTCTCGATCCTCGGTTACGGGTCGGGTCAGTGATCCTGATGCAGGTGGCCAAAATCATCAATATTGAATTGTTACATTTACCTTGAGCTTACTTTTGGGCATGAATGCTATGTTATTCAATTTCAAAAACTATTTCTTTATAGGAGTAGTAAATATATCACGATGACAGTAGCACCGTCACGGAAATATTTTCCATTTGACCATTTCACAATCTTTGTGATGTTACAACATATATGCGACTGTTTGTGGCGTTGCTTCATTGCATCTACATGATACTAAATGGGTCTCTTCAATAGTCGTCCTGAATCGGAAAGGCAGTTAAATACAGTCCAGATGACCCACTTTACATCGTTTTGTGTAATTGCTACAATTGTCAGGTGTGTGAAAATAATATAATAAGGATACATGGCCATAGTAACATTGTGAGCAGAATTAACACAACATATCTTCCTTCTGTCAGGAACCAATTAACTGATGTATACTATAGATCTTGAGTCGCTTGTACTGATAAAGCACAACTTTTATATTTCCTCCAGATATATAAACATGCTGTTTATAACAGCTTGTAAACATATATCGGAGCAGATGCCAATATGATGAGTTTGCTGACGACTAATATACACTGTTGCGATAGGTAATAGTGGCAGCATGGAGGACAGTTAGCGAATATGTGGTACAAGGGGCCTCGTATATTGTAACCTTGGTGACGATTGACAAGCTGAACGTCACTCAAACATAACACGCCTAATAATAAATTCAGTGTTCCATGACGTATGTACGTATCGCTTACATTGCCAGAGTTATTGAAGCTCCTCTGTTACTTGCCAGGTCTGACGTGAATATATCTCCACTAAGATTTATTATCAAGAGCTAGGCTCAAGAAATTTCTCAATCAAATTCATTGCCCTTAGTAATTTTAGAATGTGTATATGTTGACTTCCCTGGCAAGCAGCTCCATCACATGTCCCGAACACCCACTTACTGATTCCACAGGCTATCATTTTCATACTCATTTTTCTGACAGCGTAAGTTCTTTCAGATTCATTAAATTGTACTAACAGAGCTGTAAAAAAATACTATCCACAAGGATTAGGTTTTATAATGCCTCGCCTTTAAAGAAGTTGTCCTCCTCTGGAACTTAATTAGTACTCGTTATGGAGATTCATTCTGCAATTTATCGTTGAGACAACTCTCCGTCAAGACAGACACTGTTCCTGCGTGTTGAGAAACACTGATAACCATCCCTAAGTGTCTGGCTGCAGAACACCACAAAAATGGAGCTTTATTATTGAATGCATTTTAGTGAGAATATACAGTTTCCTGTTTATTATTTTCATGGCGCTAACAGATAACCCCTTCACGTATTAGTAAGCGCCATTGTTGTATTGTTTTGTATTGTCTGATAACAACCCGTGGTCCCGGCTATCTCCAAGTAGCTCCGTAATGTCACGTCGTGTCTGCAAATCGTCCGTCACAATAGGATACATTGTAATGCATCCTATGCAGAGCAAATGGAATGAAGAAACCTCAGGTCAGATAACGATATGACGCAGTGTGAAAGTCTCCGTTTTTAATTCTAACTTATTTGGAAAACCGCATCGACATTTTAGTCGCATTGATTCGTGTACAAAGGCAAATGGTAACGGCCCATTTGGAATCGATTAAACTGCTATTTTTTTGCATGGGGTAAATTGTATGGATTTAAAACCAATCGTCAGTCGTCAGTTGCACGATGATTATCAATATATAAATTTCTGATGATACTCTTATAATTTGATTGATATTGCAAGGTTTTCTCGTCGTGGACCTCGTTGCGATATATAAGTTAAATGTATGGAAAGCGGCGGCCGTGTTTGCTATGGTAAACAGATCATAAAGGATCAAAGCCTCTCACTGATGAATGAGGCCCAGTTTCCGATCAAGTGATACGATAGCAATATGTTGTTTGGGTTGCTTTGCAATTATCTCTGTGCTATTATTTTGGCCAAGATAAATTTCTGTTTATAGTAAAACAACCAAACATTTTTCTTTTATTCATAATGACGTAGGATCTAACTGCCAAAGGAGCCAAGAGACGACTCGCGCGAGTCGTTGTCTTCGGAGAGGTTATCAGAGTCATTGTGTTCTTCTAGTTGCAGAGGCGGTATCTAGTCCCCTACCGAGCACTCCGTGCAATAAACTCACTTACCAGAAAATGATGGGCATGACCTCGGCCAGAAATGGGCATAGACTTTCGTGAAAAGCCAATGTTAGATTTCCTTTACGACAATATCTAAAGCTTACCGATTCATAGCAGTGGTTTATCGTTTAGCTAGATTATCCCATTGAAGCAGCATTTGCAAAGCATTCCTTGTTCGGCAACAATGCGCTGTTGTTGGGTGGAACAATTTTTATTGTGATCTATCTGTGTCACTGCCTCGTATGATCCATATTATGGACATTAATATTTATAAAAATGAATTATTCATGGGCCATCACGTTCACTTTGTTTGATGTCTGCAAAAACCAATTCTGCATGTGATTGCGTTCCGTAGAAGCGCGATGTCAGTGGCCTAGGACCTGAAAAAACAATGGAACAATGTTCTACCTGAATAACTGATTCTAATAATATTGATGCATGCCAAGTATCTGTAATAAGTTAACGTCCAGTTATTTCGCGAATATTAGAGCAAAGATGCGTAAGCGACTGGGATGAATATTTCTATAACTTATCTATGTGGCTGGATGTCAATGTGTTGACCACTTGTAGCGAGCATGATTGAATCGACGAACCTTGCTTCTCAGTTGTGAGAGTTAGAGTGCTAATATACCAGATAGCGCTATAGTTATTTAACAATTATAATATTGCATTCGATTTCAAATAGGTTCCTTTATGATAAAATGCTATAGGATAAGATACTCGGTTTATGCATTGACATAGGCGAGTGCATACGCGAGAACAGCAAGCAATGTCATTGGCTTATTGTGTTGGGTCGGAAAAAAACTGTGGGGCCTCATTTCTTAAAAAGTATATCTATTGTGCCATTGAACGCATATCAAGGTCACAAATCGGTATTGACGAACTTATCCTGTTCGTTAATTTATTGGTATGTAATTAGCATATTGCAAATGATTTTAGGCAAATAGTTGCTCATATAAGAGTTAAGTCCGGCTGCAGAAGCGGCGTCTATTGCCTTGTCGAAGTATCACATCAAGTTATATCCAGCACTGTGTGAAATAATCTCACTGCCCCGGAAATGATTGAATTCTTACTGAAAAAAAATGAAAATATACCTGCGCTAAAATGCAGTATTTGATTTCCTATAAGGCAATGTTCAAAGCTCGCCTATTCAGTGCCGGGGTTTATTGTTGATCTAAATCATATCCACTGAAGCAACATTAGCATAGCATCCCTTGATTGGAAACGGTGTGCTATTGTTGGGTTGACCAATGTGGATAGAACTATTGATGGAAATGACAGGTTCATGGCCCAGCAGGTTCACTTATAATTGTAGCTGTGAATGACAACGGTGCGTTGCAAAGTAGTATGATGTCATCATTCCTGCCAGTACCCAAAAATCTACAACCTCAATAGTTGATTACAATGATAACGGTTCCTAATAATGACATGTATATGTTAACACTTAACGTGCAGCGCCTCTATCGATTAAGAAGCAGGCATTCATAATTTCACCACCAAATGTCTTTTTTATAATAAACAGCCGCTTGCATCTTTTAACTGATTGTTTATTGGATCATTTTCAACTGATTGGCAAGATTTTACTACTGGTGACAAAACGAAAACACAATGTTTGTGTGTCAGAGCCTTACAATTCATTTCGATGCTCGTGTCTAAATATCGATATGTTTTGTGACACTCCATAATTCACTAAGGAAAAGTTCGATTCTTGCTACGAGCAACTGAATATGCCATAAGTTTAACTGTCTTGTAATAACTGTTACTATGTTTGTATTACCATCACAATATCAATAACGAATTGTCATTGCCATTGCCATGCGGTTATGATCGTATTTTTTTTATTATGCTCAAATCGGTCACGTTATTACAATAACAGCTTTGTATGCAATTGTTCATTGGAATAATCTGCTTTACTCGAACATGGCCACTCGATGTTGTGTAGACAAATTTTATATAGCTTCAACTCTCACGTTAATTACTACCCGCATCTAGAATTCTACTTAAGCTTTGGTTTTAACAGATTTCAGCTGACATAGCTTAAATTACCTGAGTATTTATTTTTCTTTTTTGTGTCTTTTATTCGCCCCCCTTATTTCGTACTTTGCTATGTGTCAGGACCAGTCAGCTAGAAGTTGATACATGCATGTGTATATGATGTTTTACATGCTCTTTCAGATGGTAATTGGTGTATGATAGGCATGAGAGAAGCGTGTTACTGATAGCAATAGTTCTGCTTTAAAATATAATCATGCAGCTGCCGTATAAATGCCATCCTATCCAATGTTGGCTTCCTATTCTTTGTATATTACCTCCTTTAGTCTATAAGCTCGTATTCTATTGACGACAACAACATAAGTTTGGATTGTTAGTTCATTTAGTAGATTCATCAGTTGACTATTTTTATATTTTATTAGTTTCAAAATAAGAGTAATTACTGAACATGGCCAATCGATCTTGGAAGCGTCATCAGTTGTTTTTTTTTGCGCGAGAAATAGTTTCCAAAATAAGAGCTAATTGACGGCCAGGCATTTAATTAGTCTACAGGTTATATATGTAGAAGCTTCCGGCCGACCCAAGGATGTTACGTGATTTAATGCTACTAAACATGACCATCAATCTGCCAAAAGACCTCTTCAGAACACCTCTTATCCTATAATGTTGTGACAGTCTAAAAGTTGTAGCAATTACAAGCAAACACATAACGATAGAACTTTGATAATTAGCACAGTTTTCACGGCAGCTGGCAATCTTCATTTGTAAAACACACTAGCCATATGATCTATAGTCGCCCTGTACAAATAATGTGTGTTCATGCATATGCACCGCAGAACGCTACAGGCGGTAGACACATCCAATTAATATCGTTTTGTGGATGATATTCATCATAAATCCAGACACATAGATAGGCTTTTGTAATAAACTAAAAAGACCACACATCAAGTAATAGATGATGGAATTCATAACAAGCGGTGTTGTCTGACCGTTTCCATTAAGATAAGGTTGTCATAGCGTGTGGCATAGTAACAAGGTGATTAATAGCGTACCTACCGTTTCCATTAAGATAAGGTTGTCATAGCGTGTGGCATAAATGGCATGGTGGATGGGACAATTGTTATCTACCTAAAGCCATGATAACCAACCCTGGTGTGTGGCAAATTTGATTTGTACATAATGAAGCCTAAATATTGATTGCATGAGAAAACCGTGTCAGTACCTGCTTGGCCTAATAAACAACAACTACATTAGGAAATCTAGTAAGGTGATAGATTCCATTGACAAGCAGTTGTGGTGTATGATCGCTCATTGGAGGCGCGTGTTTATTCAAGACCATAGACGTACTAAAAAGTGAAATACTGCTTCTACAATCTTCGTGACATCTCCAAACAGCGGTGAATTACCAACCACAGTTACGCTCGTTCGGTAAATATTGCGAGATGAAATTTGCGGACAACGCACGTCATTTGCCTACAAAAACACCTCTGATATTCATATTGTTATTTGCACGTTATATGAGGTCAGTAAAATGAGCCTATGTATGCAAGTCATACTCTGGCGGTCATATTTTCTGGCAGTCATGCGGTCATACCAACCATAGCAACGTGGTCATTTTAGCAGTTATGCGCCGGAACCAACGAAACAACGCTTCAGTTATGGAGAAAAAACAGCGTGACAGTATACTAATGTTATTGGTAGTTGAGATGCTTGACGCGCATACATACATACATACATACATACATACATACATACATACATACATACATACATACATACATACATACATACATACATACATACATACATACATACATACATACATACATACATACAAACATACATACATACATACATACATACATACATACATACATACATACATACATACATACATACATACATACATACATACTACATACATACATACATACATACATACATACATACATACATACATACATACATACATACATACATACATACATACATACATACATACACATACATACATACATACATACATACATACATACATACATACATACATACATACATACATACATACATACATACATACATACATACATACATACATATATACATACGGATATATACATATATATATATATATCATATATATATATATATATATATATATATATATATATATATATATATATATATATATATATATATATATATATATATATATATATATATATATATATATATATATATATATATATATATATATATATATATATATATATATATATGTGTGTGTGTGTGTGTGTGTGTGTGTCGGCAAGAAGATGGTCTTACTACGTAGAAACTAAACAGCAACATGACAACTATGTCGCATTAACCGAATGTTTTTAATTGCGCCAGGAGAATGTGATAAATTCATTAGGACTAAACACTGATTACTCTCTGACAATCTTCTGAAAAAAGCATCGTAGAAAATTAGCCCCTATACATATCCTCAGCGCGGGGAGTCAAATCGAACGCAACTGGTGAATTGCCTAACCATCCATTGTCAACCTGAGTTGGTTCATCAGGCTGGTACTGATATATTTATGGGCATTCAAACTGCGACTGTCATCCGATTTACCGGAGCTGATGCAGTCATATTCTTGAAGATGCATGTTTTTAGCGACGTGACATAACCACTAAACATTATTCTCCCATCCCACGCTATGTATAAATAGTTCCACGACAGCACTTACATTTACCCGACAACACCAAAGCGAAGGGCAAACAAACTTCTTCTAATTCTGGCTTCTTATTGCAAACATGGAAGCATCGCAGTACGAATATCGCGTAGCATGCAGGTAGTACCCGTTTAGAGATCGCGGTGCATTTACAAAATGGACTTTATTGAAATACTATAATCAAATAATTCCGGTGGCAGTCTCGATAACTTGATCTGATTGATTAATATATTCTTTTGGAAATTATGCGTTTGAACGAGTTATGTCAAACTTAATAATGCACACAAACTTAGCATTTGAGGACGATGTTCACAATACCATTCGTCTCTATGGATGACCTTCTCGCACCAAATCTGTTTATATTGTTTATTATTGTACTCGGCGAGTGTTTGCTTTCGATTGTATGTATAATGTAGAAAATGCATCCGGCCGAAGCTGAGCTAATAAAAGCTGCCTCTCTGCTACAACACATCTTAAAACGCACCTGAGCGAGCACAGAGAGTAGTTTGACGTAATCCCAATAGAAAGCCACAATCGACATCAATTGTGATTTAGTGGTCATCAGTACTCCTCCGCTGATAGTAATAGTATTCGTGAGTGGTAACCGTCCATCATAATTGCATCAGTTAAGGCAATACCGGCAAGGTTGTCAATCTATATATTCTTGGATATACATTGGCTTTACTTGCAATGAATGTTACATTTACGCCAGTTTTCGGCCCATATAAAACCAACTTAGGACGTCAGAAATGACTGCCAATGCGATATATTTCGTGACATCAGTTTGCAATATTCATTTGGCCACCATATGTTATATTTCCTCAAACGTCATATACAAGAGCAAAATACAAAGACATACAGAGGTGCAATTCAAAGCACTTTCTTCGTTTTTCAAACGTTCCTTGTCGGTTAAACATTCATAAATAATTGGTCGTCGATCTTACAAAATAACATGTTGTTCTCGGCTTCAGTTTGTAAAGTGGCTCATAGACTAATCACAGCCTGCATTAATTGCTGCCAGTCAAGCCAGGACGACATTTTAATCATCAGTCGACGTTTATGTTATCAGCTGTCAATATTGTAATTGGTAGATGATTTAAACATCAGTCCATATTCTAATCTTAATCGACATCATAGTTCTAGTAGGGCTTTTAGCCAGTATTGAACATCTTAATTATCAGAACTATGTTTTAATTAGGCGACATTTTTTGTCATCGATTAACAATATAGTCAGTATTCTGAACCCATGAAGGGCTAAAACGTTATTCCATCATAATTCAGACTTACCCTTCATCGCGCATAGGTTGACAATGAACCAGCGCATATCGACTTGCAACTGACCAATATAGGACAAGCAACAATTCTTCAGGTGAGATCCTTCATTGGCAAATTAATTTATCCAGAAGAAATAATAGCATTTTGTACCACAAGGATCATCATTGGTCGGCAGCCCGCTCTCTTCTAAGCATACATAAACCCATAAACCCATAGCAGGGTGCGTTGCCCTCTCGTTCCTCAGTCACGTGTCGGATCGATGATCCTGATGCAGGTGGCCCAAATCATACACATTGCATGCTAACAAATGCCTTACGCTAAGATGCATTACTTATGGCCATGAATGTCATGTCATTCATTTTTCAGGAACTATTCATTTACACATACATATATTTATATATTTATATATATATTAATATACATATATATGTTTATATATATATATATATATAAAAATATATATATATATACACACATATATATATATTTGTATATATATATATCGATGAATATATATATATATATATTTCTTTATATTCATTGATCCTCGTGAAAGTCATATGTATATATACCTTGTCTTACCACATCTTGCACTTTTTTTCACAAGTATGCCTCTCTTCATCTATGTTTCTCTCCATCCGCGTCGTTCCGCAAAATCATTTATCTTCATGCATGTTTTTCTACGTCGGCATATATCTACTTTCGCATCTCTCTGGATTTATCTCCGTGCATGTGTGTTTGCCATTACGTCTAACGTACCTACATGACCATCCATTATCATTCATGTGAGTCTACATTCATAAACGTATCTCTTTATTCATGCGTGTAAATTTATCCGCGTAGGACAATATTTATATTAATTCTTGTGATTGATGCCGGGTTGAGAGTAACGGCATCTAACTTGTTTGTAAAACGGCACCGACATTTTAGTTCGCATTGATTCGTGTACAAAGGCAGATGGGAACCACCTCATCAGGGTCTTTTATACTGCTATTTGTTTTTATGGGGTAATTTTATATGAATGCAAAACTAAACTTCATTCGCCCTTTACACGATGTTGATCCATATATCATGTTCAGATAATACTCGGTATTTCATAATTTGATTGATAATGCATCCAAGGTTTTCCGGTCATGGACCTTGTTGTCTTATATAAGATAAATGTAAATTTGGAAGACGGCGTCCGTATTAGCTTGGCAATTAGCACTGTGCTGTTATTTTTGCCAAGATAAATATCTGTTTATAGTAAAACAACCTTGAAGGTGTGCTTTTGATTCATAAAGAACAGTGAAGGATCTGACTGCCAACGGAGCCAAGAGACGACTAACACAAGTCAATGACTAGGGAGAGGTTTTCCGTGTCATTGTATTCTCCTAGTAGCTTAATCAATCGACTTAGTAAGGTGTCTGCATCCTTTATAGCATCATTTTCATCCGACTGATCAGATTTTACTACCGGTTACAAAATGAAAACATTATGCCCTAACGTTTGCGTGTCAATTTGGTGCTCGTGTCAAAATATCGATATGTCTCTTGACACTCCATAATTCACTGCGGAAAAGTTTGGTTCTTGCTACGAGCCCCTAAATATGCAAAAGTTTATCCTTTTTGTTATAACTGTCAACATGTTTGCATTACCTTCACACTCTCAACGACGAATTGTCATTAGCATTGTCATTTTGTTATGCCCCAAATCAGTAACGTTATTACCTTAACAGCTTTGTATGAAATCGTACTTTGCTGTGTGGCTGTACCTGTCAGAACAATGGTGTCAGGAACAATCAGCTTAAGTTGGTATGTACATGCGTATATGATGTTTTAAATACTCCATTAGATGGTATTTCCCAGATAAGCATGCGAGAAGCGTATAACTGATAGCAATAGTTCTGCTTTAAAGTATAATCATACAGCTGCCGTGTAAATGCCGTCATATCCAATGTTGGCTTCATATTCTTTGAACATTACCTCCTTTAGCCTTTACGTCCGTATTCTATTAACGTAAGCAACATAATATTGGATTGTTGGGTCATATATTAGATTCATCAGATTTATAGCGCGAGGCATAGTTTCCAAAATAATAGCTAATTGAGGACCAGGTGTCTGATTAGTCTATATTAGGTATACGTTGCAGTTCTCGAGCGACTCAAGGATGTTACGTCATATAATGAGACTAATCGTGATCATTAATCTGCCAACAGACTTCTTCAAAACACCTCTTTCATCATGCAATGTTGTGACAGTCAAAATGCAATTCTCTGGCACACATAAAGAGAGAACATCTAATAACTAGCACAGTTTCATGGCCGCTGGCAAACTACATTTATAACACACTAGCCACATCATTTCTTGTCTCCCTGTACCTGTCTCAACAAATAATGTGGGGTCATGCAAATGCTCCGCAGAACACTACCGGCGGGAGACGTCCAATTAATATCCATTTGTATGACGATTTTAATCATACATCCCGACACTTTGATAGACTTTTGTGACAAACTAAAACAGACCAAAAATCAATTAATCGATGATTGAATTTACAAGCGGTGTTGTCTGACCGATTCCATTAGAAGTCAGGCAGTTATAACCTGGGGCATAAATGACATGGAGGCTAGGACAATTGTTGCCTATCACAACCTTGTGATTTAAAACCCCGGTGTGCGCAAATTTGCTCTGTACCCAATGAACAATGTTAGGAGCTGCAACGTGATAAAGCCAAGTTTGTGTTCATTCAAGACTATAGGCGTACTAAAAATATTATGCGCAGTCGCCAAACATCCGGAGCCTTTGTCTGTAAATGTTGATTGCATTGGGAGACGATGACAGAAGTACCTGCTTCGCTAAATGACCAACAACTGCATTATGATATCTAATTAGCTGATAGACTATATTGCCATAAAGGCTTGGTGAAATGATTGGTCATTGGACGCGCGTGTTCATTCAAGATTATAGACGTACTAAAAAGTGAAAGAGTGTACTGTGTTTAAAGCTTATGTGATAAGAAATGTAATCTTAAGTCGCGGGAATTAATTCTGTTCGGGACTGGGCCTCATCTACAATTTTCGTGACATCTACAAACATTGGTGAATTACCAATCGCAGGTACTTTAGTTGGGTAAATATTGAGGAATGGAATTTGCCGAAAACACACGCCATATGCCTACAAAAACACGATATTCATATTGGTTTTTACACGTTATATGACGTCAGATAATTCATCCTTATGATGGCGCTTCCTGCAAGTCAGACTGCTGGTGTTGCCCGGCTCACTTTAACAGTTTTGCAAACAATGGAAGCATTGCCGGCCGAATATCGCGTGGCATGCAAGTAGCACCCGCATGGAGGTCGAGGTGCGTTTGCAAAATGGACTATATTGAACTTTAATCATATAATTCCGGTCACAGTCTTGATAACTTGATCTGATTGATTTATAAGTTCCGTTACCTATTAGATATTAGGAGATATAATCCAAAATCTAAAAAATATGCCACTCACCAAACAAACAGGCTAAATTGACATATTTCAAAGCCTGATTGTGCAGTGTGTATCCAAGATGGCGCGCTGTTGGTGTGCATAAAGGAAATCCCGGTTCATTGTGATTATAGGAGGGCAATTGCTCATCATTACGTGTCAATACGCATGTTTGATAACATATACCAACTTCATTAGATGATTACAATGCAATGACAAATGAAGCAAGGAAAGTAGTTAGCCTTATCCTAAAGTGTATAAACCTGACTGTTTTTCTCAGTTTTCACATGAAGTTTTTTTCTTGTTAAGACCCATGGGTGCCACTATTGAAATATGTTACTTTTCCTTCAACGAAAATGATAACAGCATGGTGACTACTTCTTGAATATGGTTACCCGCTTGAGCATACGGGTCTTATGTTAGCTGTTGATTACCTTTCTTTCCCAGCCAGGCCATCGTTAACACGCTCCCATTCATGAAGAAACAAACGCTGTTGTTGGTATTTAACCTTATACTAATTGAATCCGTAGCTACGATCCTACTGTTTGATTCTACCTCCACCTGAAATGTCACAGCAAAACTACTGTTTATGAACGTATCATCGTTTGATCGTTTTATGTTCTATAAGCATTATTCTCATTAGCTAACGCAGCTGCCATTTTAAGCGAGTTTTAGCATGACGAGGATGTGCGCAACCGTATACAGCTGCCAGTGATGTGAGAAACTTATCTATGACCAATGGGTTCGGGTGTGCTCATCAAATGATAGATCAGCATGCAACGTATAGGCAAGCGCTTGTATTAATCACCTAATGCGTTACAATGCTAATCCGGACAATAATGCTGTATCTGTGTTTTGTGGTAAAGAGTGTTAGTCTAATTGCATCGTGTGAAGTCACTCCATGGCGGCCTACATCGAGCACTCGGGCGTCTGCCTCTTTTTGGCTGCTACCAAATTTTTTTCTTGAAATTAGACTTAATGTGTTCAGTAAATATTAGATTATGCGCAATCTGTTGTTTTATCTGTTAATGGTACCCCTGATATCACACGGAAAGCAAAATCAAGTAGTTTATTTAATTGCTGTTACAAGGGAGCATTGCAGACGCCCCCTTTCTAATCCATGTATTGGCCGGCAACAAATGACCGCTTTTTGGTCAAATTGTTCACATAATTTCAACCATGAAACCTCCCCTGCGTAAAGCGCCTAGAGCGTTTGCGATATGTCCGCTAGTTATAGATATATGAAGACCGTCCCATGATGACTTGAGGACAGTGAGCCGCATATAGACTAGGATATCACGAAACAGCCATTGGGCTGCCAAATTCATGCGCGGGCTTACAGTGAATTATCTACAAGGAATCCTTACAGGTTAGCTTAGTATCACGTCTTTGTACCCTCTCTCAGCTGTCTATTGTACGCTGAAGGCGTGCGTTTGTATCATGTTCACAACTGGTTGTTTTTTTGTAACCACCATCCCGTTAATCCAGTGGATAGCTAATATGCTTCATGTGAGATCCGGTACCATTAGTGATTTTTCATCTACAACTACTTGCGCTTGGGTGACCTCGAAAACGGTAATTTCCAGGCAACAAGCGTCATTTGTGCGTAAATAAATATGTTGGTTTATGTAACTCAACCTAGAATGCTGACCGCTTTGTAGACATTAAACCGATAGTTACCAATGGTCCTGCATATAACCTTATACAGCTGCGACAAGTGGACTCGAGTGCGCTTATCAAATGATAGATCAGCATGTAACGCTTAGGCAGGCGCTTCTATCAATCAACTAATGCGTTGCAAGTCTAATCCTGACAATTAAGCCGTCTCTGTGTTTTGTTATAAAGAACGTCAGTCTAACTTAATGTGTTCAGTAAATACCAGGTTTGCCCGACTATCAGAACTCAGATTAAATAACAGTTATTAAGTGCAGTTTTACTGCTGAGCATTAGATTGCATGTCATGCTTCGAACCCGTAGATGTCTCGGCCGAGCATTTTTATTCAACACAGACAGGGAAGTCTAACAATGAGCATTTCTATAATGCGTCGGTTTTTTTCAGTCTTTGCTTAATGGATTATGTTCAGCAAACATGATGCCGACGGGTCGGAATCATTTACATTGCTTGATAAAGATTGCTGCTGTTCGGATATTTGCTAATCCAGCATTTGACACATAAAACATATTCAAACGAGCAGTCTGGTGACTGGACTTCAGCCTACGAGCCCACGGTACCATTTGACAAACGAGAGATGCATCACAATCAGTTTATTTACGCATTTTTTGGGGGTTCGTGAATTGTGCTCAGTAGCCAACACAGTTGTTTAGGGGTCCCCCTGCCCCAGTATTTAAGATAGCATCTTCATAACATCTTTGACTCCCTTTACATAGCATCTGCAGGTCGACAGGTAGACTCAAACCCGCTCGATGTAAAAGTAATGTGCCACAAAAAATATGGGTTAGGTCCTGAATAGCTCGAACCTGGGAGACGAACCCAATCAATAGAGCTCGACTGATTGCTATTGTGGAATGCTTTTGTCGAATGCTGCGAAGGAATGGCTCGTCAAGTGAATGACAAAACAAGCCATGTCTATTTGATGGCTCATGAAACCAGGCGGTAGCACTCTCAGAAAGTTCTCATCTCAAAGATATATTGGTTTGTGACTATTCCTTGCACAGCTGAAAGGCTTTCATTCTAGGCAAATGAGCAATCTCAGTCCTTTAGTGCGTCAATGAGGCCATGATGTATGATCGTTTTATCACAACGCGTCGCACCAAAGGTATATATTGCATTTAATAAAATGGCTTTACTATGATGGCTAAAATTAGCTCAATGATGGATGTCAATTTTATTTTATATTTGAAAGGCACTCAGGGCTCTTCGTAATCGATTACGCATCAATGCGTCAACTCGGAGACCATATTCAGAACAATTCACATAGACCAAAAGTTAATTCTAAGATTTACTGCAGAAAAAGCAATACACAACTAATTACGTGTTAATAAAACAAATTCAATTTGATTAGCGTTAAGAAGTTTGGACAAGTTATATCGGAGCAAATGATTAGTCATTGTGGTTGCATCAGCAATAATTACTATAAAAACAATATTCCCCAATGTTATTATTTCGGCGATAATCAATGGGTACTGCTAAAGAAGGGATGAAGCCAGCATGCGAGGACGACCAAAGAAGACGGTATCTTCAACCTGCTGTGCTAAAATGACAAATATCACAGCGATCGCCGAAAATTTTTGCACCATAGAATTCTGTAACCCTATTTGATCATCGCCATTCCAAGTTGGTTTACCTAACTGAATTGCCACCGCGCAGGTGTAGTGAACGATCGACCAGTGAAACAACGTCTGGATTAAATGTATTCATTGGCAACTAGGTTGCAACTCCATTAGGTAAAAAAATACTCAAACTTTTCCATGCTGAAATGAACGACATTGTTTTGTAGCCACTTATGTTTGGATAAATCGATAGATAATCGGTAATACAGAGCCATTTTTAGCGTATATACTTTTCTAGCTAAATTGCGTCGTACCGTGTAGTAAAAAGCATAAGCATTATCAGCTGACAAAATATTCGAATAATAGTGGAGGCAAATTGCCTCTGGCGATATGAGAAATATCCATGTAATGCTCCAAATACATAGGGTAATATGAGAAATATACCAATAATAGCTTAAACAGTTCCTAAGGGTATATGAGGAATATGCTTGTACAAACGAAACATTACATTGGGGACATTGGGGATCTCCATATAGAAGATCAGAAAAGCCAACTGTAAGAAATTGTGATTTTAGACCTCGGACCCATTATCTTGGAATAAGTGCAATATATATTGTTAAACCCTACGCAGTATTGTCGAACTATCGAACCATCTTCTCTATTGACCTCGCCACCTGACACATTTCATTATTTTAACCTCAAGAAATACCAACCTAGATTCAATGTACATTTCACCAAAAAAACAACTACAGCACATGTTGGAAAGCAAGTATTGGCCGTTACCTTACTAATTTTGGTAACGATATCCGCGCAATCGAGACAAATGTGTTTACTGCTGCATCATCGCCTTATAAAGTACGATGGCTGATTATTGACGAGACGTGTATTTGTAGACAAATAAGTTACGTGCCAGACGCTTGTAGACACCTGAAGCTGATAACGGGCGGAGTGTGGCAAATGACGTAATGCCAATCTCGTAAACATTAAAACCAATCTTGATGGACAACAAAAAGCAATACGCCATAGCAAGCATGGCTGGCAACACGCACATGACCGGTTATTTGATTCTAAACTTGCTCCCAATCAGAAATTAATTTCATATGTATCTACTCTAAGGTTTCATCATCGAGATTTTTTCATTACTATGCACCGTCTTAGAAGCCAGTAATTGTAACCACTCAACATTCTATTTTCGACTTCCAATCTTGCATCTATGCGAAGGGTTGTGAAATTGGCATTATGGAGGAAGGGGGATGTTGCTTGCTAAGCCTTGTCAATTATTATTTTTGCAACCAACATTGATTACACTTGACGTATCATGCTGGCTACTGTGATGTTGATGACGAATCTCGTATAATTGAGGGCCGTCGTGTTCTGTTGTGTATTGTTAAAGCTTCATGGTTGACTTTTTGCTGACACGTCCCCTAGTGCTACTGGTCTTGTCGTGAACCTCTTCTCATGTCGTGTATATTGCAGTATATCTTTTTCGATTCTACGCAACAGAAGGCGGAAGAAATGACTCTCTGTTTATTCAAGAATTTCGACAAGGCATAAATATCATGTTAATGGCGGGAATATCTTCGAGCGATCAGCATCATGCTGAAGAGCAGTGTGTCCGTTTATTGTTTCAGCATGTGTGTATTTCGCTGAAACGTGAGCAGATGCAGCAAACAAATGCCGAATCGATCGATTCTTGAGGTAGTTTTTCCTTGTTACTTTTCCAGCTGGTTCATCATGACTGATTGCCATAAATACTCTACAAATTGGTCGAAGCAGCCTCGCCTCCAACAAAGCATGTCAAATCCATACATCTTTGCACGCAACTTTGCGACAGCAGCCTCATCACTTATTTATATCCGTATATCATTATCATCCGATGTTTCCCCAGCTTGCTTGCAGAAGAATTACGAGCAGTTACGTATGTGTTGGTTGTGACTTTTGCTGTAATAATAACATTGTTTGAACGCACTGTAACATTGGACCTAGTAGTAATTCGGTCACCAAAACAAGTCCACTGTCAAAGTTAACCAAATGCTGATTAGATTTGCGTAAAAAAACAGCTCTCTTTGGTCAACTCCATGAGTGACACGCCTCTGTTTGCTACTTTCCATTATAACCTGAAAGAGATCCCTACTAATGTAATACGGGAACCGATGACTGACAATAGGGGAGGATAAGTTTATAATTGGTTCAAAAAGCAGAAGCGATTTCATCAGGATAATCATATACTATCCATTGAACTAATTCATGCTATATCTATCCCACCCGGCGGTAGATGAGTAATGATCTGACTGCTTTCCGTATGTATGAGACTCCATTAAATTATGGAGACCTCAATATAGCTCGCTGCTATGCAGCGGACATTCATCCCACTGTTTTGACCAGCACACAACCATGCCTGATACCTTTCGTGATGTTTCTGTATAGCATCAAATACCGGGCCGGTTATTCAACAATCGAGTAATCTATATCGAATGTAATCAGAGGACACACAACAATGCATTGTGTGCGTCAGACAATGATATTATAGAGTCACAATTGATCTTGCATAGAGGAAGTTGCCTACATGTATCAAATACTGGTTCTGATATTTGACAATGGAGTTAAATCAGTGGACAATTGTAAAGACTTGACATATGACAATTGCTCGCGTATAGGAGGGCTTAGCAACAGGTTTATTCTTATGTGGGAGAAGAATCGAGACTCTTATGAATGCACAGACTACTCGCTGTGTGTGCTACTAATGCTGGTTAATTAACACATGCTATTCTGACATTGCAAGGTGTATCTCCAATTACTTTTGGGGGAAATCATGACTTTTAAGATAGTGTCAGCAAGTCGTTGTGTGATATTGCAATGTATATAATGAAAAAAAGCAACAGTAAATTTGGATGGGTCAATGCACTGCATCTTTATGAGAATAACAATGTTTTGTTTGCCACTGCCCCACAGCACTTTTATGATGATATATTCCATGATTGTGGACAATACATATCATCTTATGTATACTAAAACTTGGTCTGACTACTATATAATGCAAATGGGAGGGATCAGGACTGACACAGGACAAATATTTCGCATTAATATTCGACTCGGGGGAAGGTTACATTCCACTTGGAGAGATAAATCCACTATTTCGGCACAATTGCCTTGGAAAATGACACTGAAATCAGCACTGCGAATTTGTCGCTTGCGTTTCATTTGTTAGCACTTATATGTGGGTATTCATCTCGAACGCTCTGCTCAAAATATCACATTGTTTTCACGTCTTAATACATAGTGAACGCGAGATGCAACGTTCAGCAGATTGCCGGAAAAGTTGAGTCATGTCTCCAACTCGCGACACAAATGTGATTACTCCAACTAGCGACACAAATGCCCATGGGCTTAACTACAACTTGACGGGATTTATTCAATAGCCAAGGTTTTAAATCTGTGCTCCTCGTCGACATTTATTCTAGCAAGGAGCTGCATACAAACAGCCAATGACGACAACAACACGTCGTCTATCATGGATATTGCTCCTCTGCTTGCTGATGTGGCGGGACATGTAAGCCTTATATCCGTCCACGAAGAGCTGATACATTTCAATATCATTGCCGCATTGTTTCAGGTAAGACGCTGTAATGTGCCTAGGCAGATGCTACGATCTACCGACTAATGTGCTGATAATTAAGCTCTGGGCTCTGATGAAGAACGTCAATCTAACAACATCGTGCGACTCCGTGCCGTTTAAACATCGTGATATTTGAGTTTTCATGCCCATAATTCAACAATGTATTAGGGTCCTGCCAGCTTCCTTCTTAGCCATTAGGAGATATAAGGTAATTGCCAGCTGTCACAGCATAACACAATGCATATGCAATACCCTACAGTTTATAAGAAAAGCGACATTGCGTCTACCAGATATGTGGCGCTGGACGTGGTAAGGATACTGCAAAGTAAGGAAGAGGAATCCTTCTGGTTGAATCAACGTTATGTGAGCTATAAGCAACCTGTGCACATTTATACCACTACATTTTTGACGCACTATTGCTTTACAGGCCTTTCGCATGCACAATAGTCATCATACAGACAAATGAAAATGCAAATCGGCAGCTGACATCATCCCGCCTTGATTTGTATTTCGCAAAGCGCACCAAGAGCAGCACACGCAATTACACTGTTGCTCAAGGAATGTAATAGTGATCAAGAACAGCGACAGATGTAATATTCGCTGGAATATAATTCCTGTAAATTGCTACTATTGAGGCCTTGAGGATCATCTGAAGCAAGCTGATATAAATACGGGGGGGGGGGGGTAGGATAGCATATATTTCCGAGGGGTTAAGAGTTGTTTATGTTAGGAGTACATTAGCAATGTGTTGAATGTCAAGGATGTTCGTGACATAATGAGGCTACTTTCGATCATTTGGTTTCCAATTGGCCTCTTCAAAGCATTAGCTATATCACACCTTGTGGGGTCATAGGAATCCCAAAGTTATCCAGGGGCTGATATTTGAGGAATCCTAAAAATTGGTGTTCTTACCATGGGTATGACAGGCAATATATTTCACCATGTAAACCGCTGCTTTCGTTGACGGAGTGCACCTGCAGAGGCAATGAATATTGGTTGATACAATTACGCTTGTGTTGCAATTAAGAGATAGATAACAAAGTTGAATGACGACAGAAAAAATCATTGCCTGGCACAAATATTGCTCTTCTGCTTGCTTATGAGCCATAGTCGTCCTCGTCGAATCGCTCATTTACTGCAGAGGTGATCTGGTTAAAAATGCGCTGCAGCATCGAAGACGTCGATATGGGCGATCAACGTTAGAAACTCCAACCGATGACGTCAACACTAACCTTCTAGACCGATCGGACCATAAGTCATCATTATCACTGAAATACGATGATAGTTTGGCTTGAGCGCAGTCGAAAACTGCTTCTCAGGGAAATTAAATTTATTATCACATCAATTGGCTCCGCAATGCGTCGTTTGCTGTTTTTTTAATCACAGAAAGAGTCACACGGAACCAGCTTTATTTATGAAGTGGTATATTTGGACCCTCGTGACAGATATCGCCTTAGCAATTACAAGCTGACACCCAGCCTTCAAACAACCTGTAAATACCTTGTTATTGCTGGCTTGATGAGCGAGAGTTAGGGTCGAAGACTTTGTCAGGCTTAGTTCCACATGAGCACACCTCACGCAGTTAAGAGCATGTTAGCAACAAGTTGTTGGCTTACAGACGGAACAGTTGCTATGAATACAGCTACCTGATAAAAAACAGAAAAGTAAGGTGCTGATGATTCCTTTATCTCATCTTTACGCCGTTACTGTCGCCTCTGAATTGCATCAAAATCCCTTTGCTGCCCACGCCTAAATTCCAACCTTGTTTATAAGGTTAACTGCACATCTAACCTAGATTCGCTGTTTCACTTACCTATATTATGCCAACAACGAACTAGTATAATTGCATGAGGCAGAATAATAGATGGCCACAAGTCTCAGTATGCAACGATCAAATCACCACCGTTCGGATCGATGTTTCAGTAATTGTCTCCACTCCGTCTATGTGTATTAAGTCTGGAATGTTCCAGAGATAAGCCGAGCGGAGTTTCAATTTTATATGTAATTATGACTTCAAAATAATGTACGTTCCCATGTATTCATTATGCTGTCATGGCTGTAGGTTCAAAGCAATCCTTAAAAGATGTGAGGCGCTGCACTTAAGAATTTTGTTGAAAGTTCGTATGTGGTGGATGATAAACGTTAGTGCACTGGTTTCAATCCGACCATCTTCATATATCCGATTCGTGCGTGGTAATCACAACAATACCTCGTTTGTCAATACGGAAGCTAGCCTACAAAATAACAAATGTCGGTCAACTCCATGAGTGAGACATCTGTCTCTGATTCGCTGTTTTTCATTATAATATAAAAGAGATCCATGGTGATATAATTCGAACACTGATGGCCAACAATAGCGGATTTTAAGTTTCTAATTGTTAAAAAAAGCAGCACCGAATTCATCAGGATAATTATATACTACCTATTCTACTGATCCATGCTATTTCTAGCCAACCCGGCGGTAGCTGATATATATATCTGACTGCTATGCGAATATATGAGACTTCATTTAATTGCGGGGACCTGTATAACTTCTCTTTAGACTGTTTTCAGCCCTACATAACAATGCGTGATACTTTTCGGGATGTTTATTTTATGACATCAAATGCAGGGACTGATATTTGACACTCAAGCAATCTGTATCGAATTTAATCAGAGGACAGGACACAATGCATTGTGTACGACGCCAAAGTAAGGTCCGTCTGGCAATGATATTATAGAGACAGTGTTGAATATAACACGGGTGTGTGTGCCAGTGCTTCACAATATTTTTATGTTGATATAATCCATGATTGCCGGCAATATTTATCGTCTTTAATTATACTTAATCTTAGTCTGAGTACAATCTAAAGCAAATGAGAGAGATAAGGAATGAAACGTGACAAATATTTCGCTTTAGTATTCGGTTAATTCCGCCTGGATATTTGAATGCGCTAATACTCTACAATTGGCTTAGAAAATAACAACCTTTGTTATGCATGAAATTAGCACCGGAAATTTGTAGAATCGATAGTCTTTATATGTGTGTAAATCAAGATCGTTCGGCTCTAACACTGTGCCCAAATGGGCCCTTTTTTATGCAAAGGTCAGCAGATTACTCGAAAAGTTGAGCCAACTCGTGACACAAATGACCGTAAGCTTTAATTTAACGGTACGGGATTTATGCATTAGAAAATAATTTCAATGTGAGCTCATCATCGTCATTTATTCTACCAAAGCTGTATAGGGAAAGGCTAATGATGACACATTTTTTTATCACCGATATTGCTGCTCTGCTTGCAGGACGTGTAAGCTTTGTATCCATCCCTGCAGGGCCGAGTCATTTGAATACCACGGCAGCATTGTTTCGGGTTAGACGCTGCATAACGCGTTAGCAGAGGCTACGAGCAATAAACTAACGCGCTGCATATCTACTCCTTGGCTTAGTCTCCGTACTCTATGATAAAGGGCGTCTAGTCATCCACACTATGTAGTTCGATGGTCACGTGATTATAGCCAGTATCTTGTAATGGAAAATGTGCCGGAAATGTCAACAGTGTGTATGTCAATCAGTGCCAGCATTGTTAAGCCAGAAGTATCGATGATAAGGGCACAGTTCTCATTGGCTAACATAATCTAGATGCATTACCGGGTTCGACCAATCAGTTTACATGTGTAAATGTGCATTCATTGTGTATCCTTGCAGATACATCGGTGAGTATGTCTGTATTTATCGGTTTCAGTCTCCATGTCTGTATTACCATAAGTCTTAATTTTTAGGTATATCTCTCTTAATATAAGGCTATTTTATATAAAGTTGGTATTTTATATAAAGTGTCCCTCGCCCTCTTTAAGTATGGTTAACTTGTTACTTTCTGTGAGGCGTCTATCTAGTCGCATGTCCATATCGGTCCCCATGAATGTTTATCAACGTAAGTTTTTCTCTATTCATGTCTCTCTTCACTTTTGTCCATCAACATGTACATCATTCATGTCTGTTATTTGACAGTTTATACGACGTCATAGAAAACTTACTTTGGCTGAGATTGGCAGTAACAATTTTGCAGATACCTGCTGAAAGGTTTCATTTCACAGATACATTGCTTCGTTAGACTGTTCGTATCTCAATTAAAGGCTGTTATTCTAGGCCATCGAGCCAATTTCTGAATTTTGCACCTATGAGGCTGTGATGCATCAAGGAATATTTCCATTATGCGTCGCTAAGGTGCATATTAGGGAAGGATATTTAATATTATTTTTAATTATTGAAGGCACGTCAGGCTGTTTAAGATTTTGCATCATTGCGCCAACGCAAAGACCATATTCATAGAGTGCACAAGGACAAATAGTTAATTTTGAGATTTAATGCTGAAAGAGCACTACACAACAAATTATATGTGTTTGATTCGCTTCAAAGCATATTGATAAGATCTGTCAAAGCTCATAATGATCATTGTGGTTGCATTGGCTATAATAATTTCAACTCTACGCATATTTTCTAATGTTGTGATTGTGGCGATGGTTAATGGCCGCTGTTAAACGAAAGGATTAAAGCATCTCTCGAGCACTAGCGGCCCTTGTAAGCATATGCAAAAATGAGAAATATACAGTCATTAGCAATTAATGGAAAACAATTTCATCTTGCACGATGATGTTATGCAAACTTCTTTTGTCAACCACATTTGTGAGGTGATATACATATCAAAATCGCTACGTTTCCGGGAATATCTAATGACTAGGGAAATAACATCTAGATTAAAATATAAATTTCCTTTTTAGCAATAAACAATTATGCCGAATTTTATGTCGTTATCCGGGTCATTTTATAAAGTGCTCTTATAACATCCCCTGCTTAATACCCGATCTCTGTTGGGTCCCTGAATAAATCCTGGCGCTTAATATTACGTGATATGTTGTATTCTAACTAACCCACATGCATGTGTGTGCTATATAGAGAGTAACCTCACCTCCCCAACAGCACTCATAATAACTAATGGGATACCTAACATTTGCATTGTTAGCTGACATAAAGCAATGCACATCTGTTTAAGGATACCAGGAATACCCGTATAATGACCAAGGGCATTACCCCGGGCGATATTAGAAATATTCCAATAATAGACAGCGGGGCACAGTTTGATTTCGAGTCATGGCTTTTATGTCAAAATTGATGAAAAACCTGGTTCGTCCCTTTCCACCATGACATAACTTCTATCAGCAGTAGGTTATATATTAAAGCTACACCACGTCGGGTGTTATCATCACAAGTTGCATCTTTGGAGATTGACAATTTTTAGTACGTCAATGGCGCCCAAAGGAAATATACAAGCTGTGTATAAGATTCTAGTTCACAGACAATGACATATTGCCTCAGTGTATGGTGCGTTAGCAGGAGTCTACCAGAATTGTTTACACTTGACACCGGGGACACCAAATCATATAGCAACCTATAGAAAGAAACTAGCCAGTGTCTTGCGGCTCATAATGACATATTGCGCCGTATTTAATAGGTGCAGATTGTACGACAAGTGGGACTGTCTTCAGGTGCTGCGAGCAGTAATGTTCCCACTGATGGTGGCTGACAAACAAAATTGTCTCCGACTAATTGGTTACACCAACTAAACAGTGAATCTGTGGCCGAATTTGCTGAAGTGCTGTCTCGCCTTTGATAAGACACAAACAATTACATACCTATGCGTACAATTAAGTCCAGAAAATCGTTATATAAATTGTCTTAACAGTGGTTTTATTTAAAACAAGTACGTACTAATGTTAAAGTGCCTATATACGGTCCCGCCCCCAAGGAGCATTTGAAGAAGCCTATTTGTGCATTGACTTAACAGATGGAGTAGAGATGCTGGGTTGAAGGAAGACGGAACAAAGTGAATGCATCCCTTCAATACGAGCGTACCATAGCTGAGTTTAATATTGAGCGTTGCCAACCTGAATTTTTTTCAATAATATTGGACGAATAAGGGAAGTCCCATATTCTTGCAAGATAAATTTGTTTCAGAAAAACAGGTAAGGATTCACATTAAGTTGATAGTGGATAAATAAACATTTTTTTGATGATAGGTCAATTTATCCAACACATTTAGCCTCGGGGGCAACACTCGCCAGAGAAATAAACCTTAATTCGTGGGCGATTTTGTTAGGAGTAGGATAGTTCGGCTATATCCATCTTTTTCATTTATTGTAATGCATTCTTGGCATCGCTGCTGCATGCATTTGAATACATGTGGACCTTTGAGACCGGTAATGATTTTCTGACATGGATTTAAGCAAATGTGATTAATATGTTGTCTTGTATTATCATAATTCATGTTGTTCTCGCTCTGGATCATCACCTTATCTCTCTGTTTGCATATTATATTTGTATCGTCGATTTGATGATACATTGCAGGTAATAAATGCACTGCTGTTTTTTTTGTGAACAATAGCATTAGGCGGTGGATACCGCTGTTCGGAACTTCGCTCAGTATGTCATAATAGTGTTTCAGGGTCGGAGACATATGAAGATTGAATCGATGGTCGTGATATGTTTTACAGAGTAATTTGCTTTATTGATGGCAATATATTCAACGGAAGTATACAGAATTTATTGGTGATCGACGATTGCAGTTCAGAACGCATCGGCGGATATGCACAGAGTGACCACAAGGGCTGCTGTGCGATTGGTCATCGAGTGTGAATGTGGCATTCAAATGTCAGGTTAACGATTGATAACATTGGAAATAGAAGGAGTTATGATGATTTCTTGTGGAATTGCAGGACGGGGTTTTCGCCGGAGCTAAATGTTGTTGGCTGTATCGCAATGAAAATGACTAATTACTCGCCATAATAACAGACATAGCGTGCAGCAAGAAGGGGCCGAACTCTGTAGACAATAGATGTCGAATGTTCGAGTATCAAGACCGATTACAAGGCGCATCAATTCCTTGTTGATGTTATTTCGTTGTTGTCTTGATCAAGCGTTGTATAGCTTATTGTGATTATGGGTGTAAATGAATTAAACAGGACACTATGAATGGATTTCTCTAGGGCGCTAAGGTTATTTGAGGTGACCAAGAGGCCAGAAATCGTCATTAGATAGGGTTCTATAATGTCGTCCAACATGCTGGCGCAGTGTCTGTTATATTGTACTTTGCGTCACTTACAGTCTGTGCCCAAGCTAGTGTGATCTTGATATGTTTTATTCTGTTCGTTAACGGCGTCGTCTTGAATTGTTGAAAAATGCCTTTCATATACCTTACAAACCAAATGTGCTTTTTGCCACGACATCCTACAAATCGATACCAATATGTGTCGACTGCTGCATCTAGGGTGCTATTGAGTCACGTGGGTCTTTAAGTCAAGTTTACCATTCAAACTTTTCGTCCTCTGTTGGCCTTAATTTCGGCAAGAATTGACAGTTACCGATGATGTATGGTCAATTATCATTATAAAATCGTATAATTGGGCTAACAAATTGTTTCGTAATCATGCATTGACTTCAGAACTGTACACATTGCATTCTCTCCTCCTAGCATCCCTCGAAGCAATATGCAGCTATAAAACAATTGCAAGCTGTCGCCTCAAAACACTGTGTATATTCATTACCCTCCGGTTGTCAGTTTGTCTGGAATATATGCTCCATCGCAGACTGGGGCATTGCGTGGAGCGTGACAGCACACTGATACCTACTTTGTGGGTTTACTCTATTAATTTTAGCACATTATATTCATAGCCCGTATTTGACTACCACCGACATTTCTAGTGTTTGATATATTTTACATTGACATACATACAGACGTGCATTGGCAAATATGTACTTGATAGACCGATCATTCAACATTATAGCAATGTTTTCACACAATAACGGAAGTGACCCTGCGTCTACCAGATATTCCGCCGGACCTAATTAAGATGTCTGCCAAGTGGGGTAGAGGCATGCTACTGGCTCATCTAATTTTATGTGCAAGCGCTGTCGGTGCATGTCCGCGACGAAGCATTTTTGACATTGTGGGTGACATTTGTGGAGACAGCTTGTGGAAAAGAGCCGATATTCTTGTGAATACTCAGGTGACTTGCTGTGTATGCGTGAATTGTCGGCTAATTCACAAATGCCGTTTTCATATTGCGAAATGCAGGACATATTCTGTTGTTATTTGTTTATTAAGCTGTATTTATTTTGGTGGAAGTTTATGACTTTTATGATTATGTCAGCAAGTCGTTGTCGCATATTGCAAGGCATAATTGTCACAATATCAAAAGCAACCATAGTGGGTGGTGGGGTAAATACTCTGCCTCCTTATGAATGTAGGTAGGGTGCTTAATAGTACCATCATGCTGATAAAGTTCGGGGTTGGTAACATTTTATAGCATCTCATATTACGCAACAAGATTGTCTGACTACCATATATGCCAGTGAAAGAGTTTAGGAATAAAACATGACCGGTATGGAGCGACAATTGCATTACGTAATCTTTTCCACATTTACCATAGAAAATGATTAAATTTGCTACCCATGAGCGCAGGAACTGGTCGATTGCGCAGTCCACATTTGTATGTAAATATAATTCTGTCAGCACGAACGCCCCGCTCAAAATGTCATTTTTGCATGAATGCCTTGCTGGTGGCACATGGCATAAAGGAATGCTTTGTTCAGCAAATTGCTGCATCGCGACTGAATCGCCCGTAAGCTTTGCTGCAACGTGACAGGATTTATTCAGTAGCTAAAACTGAGGCCAATGTGCTAAGTGTAAGCTCCTCGTCGACATTTATTCGAACAAGGAGCTGTATAAAGAAACCTAATGACGACAACAATACATCGTCTATAACTCTTGCTGATGTGGCATGGCGCGTTAGCTTTATAGCCCATCATGAATAGCTGATACATTTGGATATAACTACTGCGATGTTTCAGGTTAGACACTGTATGACTCTACATACTTAAGGCATCCGCAGTGATCAGCGTCAGACGTTCTACAGCACCACCAACCGATGACGTCAACAGCGACGAATCCAGTGAGACACTTTTACTCAATCATATATGTTATATGAGTGTGACAGCAACCAATGTGTGCATCTATCTCCAGTACAATAAGCAAGTTATATAACGTAAATTGAATATCGCTCTAGTAGATCTTCTCTACCCAGGAGTCATATAACATTTTTATACTTTAATATCGAATGTCATACTGCTTACAACTGAAATTTAAATGGATAGACATCAAATGAAATTTTGCTGCGATAAGGCTATCAGCTATGTCATGCATGTTTCTCATATTGCGTACAACTGATCAACAGACTGGTGCACATCGATACATTTGCGTGTTGAGTTGTGGAAGTGTACGATTCTATTTCCTGACAATGATGCATTAAGCAGCCATCCAATTCATTCGAGTCGACGCATATATATATATATTTGTTGATATATTTTCATAGTAGAAGTATGGTTAAACAATAGCTCGCCTTCACATCGTAATACACATTTGCCTCTTGGGTTGGTGAGTTCGACTGCCGAGGTATAATATACGAGGGCATAATTTGTCGGTAATTTGTTCAATATGAAAAATATATTGTTTTAATTGGGGCGGCCATTAAGCCAATTTACGACCTGTTTGGTCTTTCTGAAAGTTATTTTGACATAGCAAGTATGTATGACATTAAATGGAACGCTATATGACTTTTATCTAATTGAAGCCATGCGACATGAGTAATAAAAGTGCAGTGCAAAGATATGCATTGGATTGAAATTATCTCGGTTTTTGCCAAGTATACTTTGACGGGTTACTTTTGCATAGAATGTCATTAAAGCGAGGAAAAGCAAAAATTAACGAGGAAACCCTATTTTCATATTTTGAATCGTCATTGCTACATGGTGTGGGAATTTATTTATTTATCGGTATTTAAAACATACTCGCTGCTGTTCACACAAATGTACTGATGTAGCCTCATATTTACTGTACATCATCAGAATTGATTCTGCATGATTACGGTAATGACATAAATCAGTTTCGGGACCAAGCCGTTTCTGACGCATCATATATCTGCCATTTTCTACAGCCATAGCTTCTATAGTTTACTGAAATATTTTACAATGTAATAAAGGATGAATTGTGGTTATGGGTCGTATGAATTGGCAACTAATTTGCTGGTCAGATCAAGTAGTATGGTTTATTATATAGGTCGGTTAATCAGCTAACATTTGTTATAGGGTCATCAATGTGCTCATCCGTCACTTGTCGATGATAGTTTTACTGTCGCACTGAACATTAATCGTGGATTCGCTGATGACCAATGGCATTGACAGGTGATAAATGAGGCATGACATGGCGTTCTGGCCAAGCGACGGCTCGAGGAACAACACATCATTTATACTCAGCGCGGGACATCAATATCCACATTTATCAACTGATGTTAGTCGGTGCGCCGTCACTAATAGTTATAATAGCAAGGTTACATAAGCGAAACCCGTTCAGTATCGGCTCAGTCTAATAACTACCTGCTGTAACAAGCAACGTTTTCTCTGCGCTTAAGGCAATGCGTTAATATATCCTGGGATATAGCTTGGCTGTTCTCTAACAAATTTCGAATGTCAAACATCTTTTGTGAGTTTAAAAAGTCCTTTTTCAATTTTCTTCATTCATAATTTGTTAAATATTTTACCTCTGGGATCGTCCTAGCATGTCGTCACAAAGCGCCTTGGATAATCGTTCAATATATGCGATGGCGAAAAACAGCAGCATCATGTAAGGTTGCATGATACTGACATGAACAAAGATGTGTTAATGTTCGGACACAATACTACTCATACCATTAATATGAGCTCATGAAAGTCAATTAAATACCACACAGCGATCAAAAGATATCTATGATAATGGTTCACCCCATCTAAATCGTAAACACATGGTGATGGCGAACAAGTTCATAATAATTATCTTAAGAATATGACAAGACGTAATATTTGCAAACTGCGGCGGGGTAAACTCGCTGTCACACAATGCAATACTCACTATATCTAACATTATCGTTATATGCACCATATTCATCCAATTCCACATAATCGCCATTTACGTTCAACCTATTCCCATACCTGCCGTATTGCACCTCCTTCCCAAGTGTAATATGCGCACTCCTTATGAGTCATCTACGTCAACGTTATAACCATATCACCGGTATATTTTAGAGAGCACCTTTTGACTATAGGATAACTGATTTCCTCAGTCTTTATATCGTCCTAAAATATATATGTATTTAGACGATCACCACTAGGGACGCCTGCCGGAACTAGACACCATGTTTTACAGACCCGTTGAGGTTAGACTAAGAGTCTAGCGGTTATCAATTCTCGCGCATCCTCTGTCATTGTATTGTCGTTGTAACGCAATGTAGGATCTTAATAATTTTTCGGGCTTAGAAACTGGCTCTGTACATTGACGGTACTTCCAGTTAAAAGCACCTACTCTGCGATCGAACGCCAGTTACAAGCGCCTATTCTGTAACCTAGCGTAATTTCAAAGCTTGTTGTGTCACCTAATAAAATAATTAGTTGATGAATGACGTGTGCTGTGAGTTGATACAACTAAAGAAAGAAGGGTATGAAATTTGCGGGGAAAAGAAAGAAAGAAATTCTCACCATATCTGACTACCATATTCTACCCTTTGTCGCGCTTTTTCTTCTGCTTTGTTTGACAAGACGTCACTGCTGATAATTTAAAATCTGTCAGCATATTATCTATAACTCTCTTATATGCGTCGTGCTGCTGCCCAAAGTTTGGAACAGGGATGTGAAATAGATTATGATAATGTTTGGGCGTGAATCATATTGATCCGACCACATGCACGTACAATATTGATTAACTGGTAAGGCATAACAGGAATAAGTGTGCAAGTATCAATTCTAAGGAGACAAACTTGATGACATGTCTATGCCAATGTTAGTAAAGTTTAGCTCTTCCTTTTTAAATAAGACGGAATATTGACATCGATTTTACTGATGGCACACCACTGATTTGATATCAAGTGTTCCATACGTGCATTCTAGAGACGTATTGATTCTTATTAGTGTTACAGTGTTGAAGTAAAAACAGATACATTGCTTGAGTTGCTGAATGAAAAGTGTTGCCTTATTTATTTGCTTAATATATCAAGAAGGGAAGAATTCATGATATCAAAACGCGACATATACACGTTGAGGCTACGGGAACATACAAAACACGTGGTGACCACGTAAAACAACAGCGTAGACACAATGAAATCAGCACGTCTCCACAATGTGGTGACCACGTACAATTGCTAGCTTGGTACCATTCAGCGTTGTCGAAAACATTCACATAAGATGTTGCACCATTGCTGTCCCTTTAGATATAGCTGCACTATACTATAATAGCGTAATTAAAATCTCTGACTTACTGATATATCTATTATAAGGACAGGATTGGTTATTTTGTGCACTTAAACTGAGATCTAGTTGGTAAAAAGGCATACTGCATAAAAACGCGCAAACTGTGCCCAGCAGTTAGCGTCTTATTTGGAATGGAACTGTCCTAGCAGATAGCGGGTTACTAGCATTACATGTCAGATGTTGTGCTTGTATCTTAACATCCATGTCCATTTAGTTCAGGATCAACACTCCACAATTCCGCTTTGCATGCTCCAAACAAAGGCGTTCGTTCAATAACCTGACCCATGCGGTGAGATTGTTGTCACTAGCAGGAAGGTCTGGAACTTGGATAGACTGCTGATTAAACGACAGGAGGCAATACGTAAATTAATTTAATTCATTTAGCTGGATAAATCGCTGAAGAGATATCTCTATCTACAGATGGAGGATAATTGTTAGATCGCTAACTTTTACTTTAAGCCAATGTCGACCTCTAGTACAAAGCAATTTACGAAGGTCGTAGTGGCGACGAACTTGATCTCAATATTATTGATTATGATGAGAGGAATTACACCATCTACTTGTTAATGGGCGATATGTAGTGCCTAGGGACATTATCCTGATCCTGTAATCATTACATTTGCGAATTGATAATGAAATTTAACTGTAATAGCTGAACGATATAATTATACTATTCGTTTCATTCTTATTTGTCAAGCACCATGCTCGGTCTTCGCGCAATAAGTATCAATGAAATAGCGATAGAATGTCTCAGATATATCATAACGCGCTTGGAATGAAAGTCTATTTGATGTTTATGATGTTCGCGTATGCTTATTTTCGAACGTCAGTGAAGGAATATATCACTTGCGCTGATGCACTCCGCGCATGGAGACGAATGTAGTTTTGTTATATTGTTAGTCCGTCCCCAAGCCAAAATGGTGCTACAATTATGCATCACTGGGTTCGGCTTTTTGGTGAATGCGCGTGACCTAATAAGAACACACTTATGTATAGGTGGCATTACTCAACGGCAGAAGCAAACAGTTTATCAGTCACACTCCTCTCGCAATATTATTATGATCATCAAATAATTAAAGCCAACACAATACCACAGCAGCTGTTATGGGGTAAAGCCGCAGTGTTATGTCCTGGTATGATTTATGTGCTTGAGTGTTCATTGTTTTTTCAGCATCATCTTCGAGGGTTATGTTGGCATGTAACAAGTCACTCGCATGATAAAAGAACAGTCACTTAGTTTTACCTTAATCCCATTTCGGACACCATGTTTGGATCTTGTAACGCAATGTTAACTTGTATCAGTTACAGAGCTCAAGACGATGCAATTGTGGTCTAACAGCTTCCGTTATTGGTTAGAACGAACTTCATTCAAACCAGGCAGAATAAGCTTTATGTTACTAAGATAATCATAATGTTAGTTCACCTAACACAGTTCAGCCACATTACCATGCGATAGCTAACACATACCTCCTTACAGAGCTGTCAGTGATCTAAGAAACGTATCTGTGACATGTGGATCCGGGTGAGCTAATCAAATTTTTGATCTGTATGCAACGCTTAGACAGGCGCTTCTATCAATAAAGTAATGCTTTGCAAATCTAATGCCGGCAATTCAGCTTAGTCTCTGTGTTTTGTAATACCGAAAATCAGTCTAGCTACCTCGTCTGGCGCCACTGTATGGCGGGGGCAATTGTTAACTCAGGCGTCTGTGATCTATTGAGTTTAATTGCTAGTACATGTCTGATTGACCCAAAGTCCAGAAATTTTTGCAACTTTTTGCTTATAATAATTAATCGGTTACATCACTTCTCAACCACACAGCTCACAGTTTTAGTAACCAGTGACTAGATTCCGAGCCTATTCCGCTGATGTGTATATAGCATTTAACATAAAAATGGATTTCTTCATTTGGGCGCAAACAGGATGTGTTCTCTCTCGATCCACGGTCCCCGGTTGGGTCAGTGATCCGAATTCAGGTGGCTCAAATCATCCATATTGCTTGCTAACAATTGGCTTAAGCTCAGATGTATTACTTACAGGCACAAATGCTATGTCATTCATTTACCCAGAACAAATCATCTACTGGGGTAGTAATAATATCACGATAAAAGAAGCACCGTTACTTAGATATTTTCACATTTGACCAATTTACAATCTTTGTGATATCACAACAAAATAAGCGGCTGCTTGTGGCGTTTCTCCGTTGCATCTAAGTGATAATGGCTGGGTCCCATTAATACACGTGCTGAAACGAGAAAGCAGGTAAAAACGGTCCAGATGTTTAAACACTTAACAGCTTGGGAGTGAACACCATAAATGAGATGACATGCATGCTTCTAGCCTGCGATGGTACAAAAGCTGCACCTGAATTGCTAATACTATATAGTAAATGTTACAGCAATGTGCACTTGAAAAGGCAAACCGTGGGCAAAAATTGAGTATTGAGTTTCCCTTTATCAGTAAGTTTATCATTTGATTAAATATTATCGTTTCCAACCAAATGTTGAACGCCGATTCAATTACCATACAAAATAATTATTTTGGATTCATTATACCAAATTATGAAGCCTGAAATGCCTTTGAAAACGCAATTTGCACTACATATCTTTCACTTTTTCGAGTAAGTACGTTTTCCGTTGCATGCAAATTCAGTGACTGTATGTAGCAATATTTCTAAATGGCTAACTAACATTCTATGTGTGATTATCCGACTAGTGTTTGGATTACGTCAATGCATTTAAAACTGTTACAACTACACTATGTGCTTAAGCAGTGCATCATTTGGAAACTTGACCAGGAGATGCAAATTGTTCGTAATGCAATGTCAAAGTTAATAGTAAGTGCATGGTTATATGATGTGAAGCAATTATGTCAGCAACAATACAAGTCAAGATACGAAGGTTCTACATCAATGATTACCACGCTACAACGCTTTCAATGCGAATGTTGTATGAACAAATGCGTAATGCCAAGTATGTCATTGAAGTATTTGGCGACATTCATCATGCGTCAGTTTGTCATGTCATGTTACAATGTTCTTCATTCTCGTCGGTTTGCATCGATACATATAGTGCATATCAACCCAAATATAATCAATTGGTTGTTTTTCTGATAGGAAAAAAATGTTAACAAGATGGTGCCTCACCAGTTTGACAGCAAACAATCTGCCACTTAATTTATGCAGCAACAATAGCAGGGGACGGTCAAGTAAGGTCGGCGATGTGATCCTATACAGGTTGTATGCATTGGTGACAGAAATGTGTCAGTTGGACACATTATATTTCATATGCTAAGGAACTACATTACAACATAGCTCATTGTCAATCTTCGGATGGTATCCGGGTCACAGCGTGTTAACACGAATGCCAGCCGCGTCTCTTCCTAAACCTATTATTTATACACTTGAGTCATCATTGCCTTTACAGTAAATAACTATAAATTGCTTTAATTAGATTGAGTCTTGACTAGCAATAAAGTGCCTATAAGAAAAGTTTATCCACGTCATACAATTTACACATTACCCACAGAAGCTATGCGGCCCCTTAAAGGCGACGATCCGACAAATCGATCTCAATTCTAGTCGCATAAGCGTTGTAGCAAGTAGCCGTAAATGGTTGTATTTTACCTCTATATTGCCTTAGATATTTTACGATAAAACCAGTACAATTGGAGGTACATGGAAGATCTTACAGAATCAGTTTACATACAGTTTTTCCATATGGTTTACATTCATAGCGCAGATCAATTTGGTGGCTGGTTTATGCACGTAATACAAGGAGCGGTGTCAATCCGGTCACGTGACATACGTTTCCACTAGTCAAGTAATAGAATGCTTCAATCAATGACTCCTAGGTTTCAATATTATAAAACACGCGGATTGGTGTAATAGTTATTTATGGCACAAATGATTTCCACGGCAAACTAAAGCCGTCATAAGGCCTAAGAGACCCTCCCAAAGGATTCAAACTGTAACTCACAACCGCCGCTGTTTAGAATAGTAATGATTTCTTCGTCTCTATACATAAATGTTTGACTACGCCCCACCCGGTCCTGTTAATAGGGATTCTGATTTGTGGAGAAAATAATCTACACAACCGACAATTATCGACAAAAACATGCAATTGTGGTGGCTGGATTTGGTGTATTTTTTTTTTAACAGTGCGTTTGAAGTTAGAAAGAGACTAATATAAGCAACGATTGGAGAGTACAATTTCAAAGGTGTTACTATTAACATTTGATCTTTAGGACGAGTAACGCTTTTATTATTTATTGCAGAAGCCTGTATTCTGGGCCAATGTGCAATTTGCCTCTGAGGCAACGATACATATCTAGGTTGGTTTCTAGGGACAACGAGCGTGACGTAACACCTGCTGCGCGGCCTCCAAGAGAAGTGAATTGCAAAAGTTTTTCGGGGGTTTTAAGATTAAACCGTATTTATATGAAGCCATGTCGTCTTTCGATGAAGATTTCGAGGCCCTATTACATAACATTGAGGCAAATTATGTTCATGTCTATTTATTTGAGCAGATACAGGCGGGCGATGATTCACCCAAGTCAGACTTGGAAATGACACCTGGAGCTCTAACTCTAGAACTCGACCATTGGTGAGAATAGCCTTCCCAAGCTTTATTGAACTATATTAACTGGTCAAAATAATCGTCAGTGTAAGTTACCTGATAAATTTACACATTCTGGGTGTTGAAGAAGGTATGGTGACAGACCTAACTACTACAACAAATAGTGCATGGCTAGTAAATCTAGCTTTGTCATAGTACCCTCAAGTGTAGCTGGTAACACTGCTTCACAATAGACACAGCCAGAGAGTGTGCTGCAGAAGTTTTGAGAGAGTGATGGCTATAACGGAGGAATGGACATGCATCACCAAGTATCCCAGATTATTGCCAAACTACCTGCACAAAAATATGCTTGAAGAGTCCAAATTGCCAATGTATATAATGAGTTCCCAATTCAGGGAACCGTTCCATGTCAATATAATATTTTGTCGTGACCATGCTCCAGGGGTAAACGCGTATGGGCACGATGTGTTGTATAGCAAATAATATAGCTGCTATATTTGCGTTCCTCGGTTTGTCAGTCGCAATAAGTTATCAATGTGGGACCATTATCCGCATATTAGATCATACCCTTGACTTGACCGAGCGCATAACATTGTCACCCAGGTATTATAAACGACGAGGTAATACAAGGAAATAACGCTTTTATTCCCACTGCAATTTTATCTAATATTGCTTGGTGTGACGTTTGATGGCGATTGCTGTCAGACTTAGACCATCGTCGGTAACATCTCCAGCAAACAACTATTACAGACGAAAACATTAATTGGGTAGATTACTCGCCAATAATGACAATTACTTGTCATCTTATCCGTCATGACCAGGGACAATGCCCATGAATACCCATCAACACTAGATATTGCAGTGCTTAGATTGAGCTTTTACTGTCAGTTTAAGGCACTTATCCACCTCATATTTCTCATGAAGCGGCTCAGTGCTACGCCTTTGAACGTACGATTCTGACCAGAAACAAATAGATGTTAAATAAAGATGCACTACCAGTAATGCGTGACTGCGTGGAGTCGACGAAACCATTATCACGCTCTATGAATAATTTGTAACGACAGCTCAAGGTGGGCTATTTTCGCAAAGCTAATGGGCTGAGGTCCTAGATGAAAACTCGCATTAGCGACGTAAATGAATTAAGTGGAAACGTTATGCTACAAGGGCCCAGGAAGAAAGCCTTTTTGCTACACACTCATGCTCCCAGTAACAATGATGATGATGTGACGAATGCGATTGAAAAACAGTAATGTGGCTAAGATCTTTATGTCACCAACCATTAACAATATGTAAAGTGCAACATCCCTATCGATTCATCTTACTATTTCTTGAATTGAAAAGAAGGAATAGTTAGCATTTGTACGAACATACAAACATCCATATGTTGATCTACTATTACATTCATATAATTGGTAAAGTGGTATTCTATAAATTCTGACCTGCAACGGAAGTGGACCGCAACATGAATGCACACTTGTGTTGTGACGCCTATCTTCTACGTCATTGCCATGTGCCTTCACAAACACACAATAAAGAAGAGCCTCAACCATCCAAACCTCATTCAAGGCTGCTTTGTAGTGCTGTATATATTCAAACATCAGCCGTCATTGCTTGTTGGACTCAAAACACCAAAGAATGTTTACTTCTTAATCGGTCATGTATACATAAATGAGAACACAACAATTGTTGTGCTGTAATTTCATGTTTGATTCTAGGCATTTTTGTCAGTGTAATATTAGGCCGATATTACATAAGGTTGTGATTCCAAGCCGAAATTGCCTACAAAAGGCAATACACAAATATCCATTTTTGTCAACGTCTGTGTCATGTATCAGTTGAGCACTTGGTGTTAAATGGCTGAAATACAGCCATCTAAAGGGTTTCAAGATAAAAACATTACCATTAGTGTATTCAGATTAAGTAACGGTCTGTGCCAATTAATATTCGCATCGAGAAAAGCCAAATCTTAATGACTTCACATTAGTGTATCCAGGTAGGCCATTTTTAGCAGAATCGGGTCATCATTACCTTGACAAGACCGATTGCATTACTGAGCCATGTTGGCAACCCAGACAATACAAACAATTGGGTGATATAAGATCATATAAGCTTATCACTCACAAAGTCCAGCTTTATTCCTTTTCAGACCGAACAATCACTTTTATACACGAATTCATTGACCTACAACTTGCCAGTTATAATTGGCTATACATCATAAGAAGGTTCAATAGTGCTGTATTACTCCTACATCGGCTAAATACACCGCCTTGTGATTCACCCACGAACTCATGATTAGTTAACTCTTTGATAAATGCTAGCGTTGTCGATCACGCTCAAAATATGTCAGCTGCAGTGAGCAATATGTGACACGCTGAAAGAACGGGTTTCAATTTATCAAGTTGGAGAAGTTCGTTATAAAGCTAGCTTGACCTTCGCTTAAAGGTTATTGATGGTGTGTAAAACCACGAAACCGAGTTGGCAGATATGTAGCGTCCGTAGGTTATGACGCATCCGACAACCAATATGCGTGAACCTGCGAAGGCTGCATTTGCTGTATTAATCGACAGATGGCTTCACAAATTAATAAGACTTGCATAAGCCCGCAATAAATTGCCAGAATAAGATCGATCTGCATTAAAAGTATCGGAAAATAATCTGAAATTGAAACGTGATATCGTGACCTGTCACTGCCAACGGGCCCTATATGCAGTCTAGTGACATCGAGGTCTCCTTGACGCCTCTCTGCTCTACGTATATTAAGCGGGAATAACCTGGAGGTAGTCGGGACCACTGGGTTTGCAGCAAAGTTAGTTGAGAACTGTTGACCTTGTTATCACTCAATAAAAAACCACATAACGATGGCGCTTACTAATACACACGTAAATATATTTATTTCATGAATGTATAAGGACAATATTTAACGTGAGTAAATATGCGACTTATTCTTTATAATTGAGTATGGAAAAATACCCTGATGCATTTATTGAATAACCACAATATAACTATATAGCTATTATGGCTATTGGCTAAAGGTTGACAGATATTAGCACTGCTATTCAATTCCAACCTTTTACAGTATATCGTTGTTTAAAGGGATCAACTGTCCTTCTACGACTGGATCAGCATCAAGGACACGCAATGGTATAACCTTTGTATTGTGTAGTACTTACTGTTGCAGGGTCAGCTATGGTTGTTCATATTTATTATTAACTGACATGTATTAAGCTCATGATGAACCTAGTGTCAAGGAATAAAAATGGAGGCGATTATAAATCCGGGAATATTTTGCTGTGTTATCTAGCCAGATACTTAGGGTTGGCTATCGACACGTACAAGCTCTGTCTGTCCTGTAGCAGATTTGTCTCAATGATCAAGCGGAGAATTAATGCCCTTGACGAGTGCTAAGCATTCCCTGCAGATTGTAGTTCCTTTCAGCTCTTCATGTACAATTTCATTTCATGAATCTGAAATGGAAATTTACACAGTCAGAATAAATGAGTATGAAAATTATAGCCTGTGAAATCAGCGAGAGGGTGTGTGGGATATGCTCGCCAGGTAAGTCAAAATGTACATATTGTTTAAAATTTCCAAGGGCAATGAATTTGATCCAAAAATTTCTTCAGCCGAGCTATTGATAAGAAGTCTTTGGTAGAAATATATTCGCCACGTATGTCGCCATTTACAGCTAAGCTAGAGTAACTCTTGCAACGTAAGTGACACGTACATACATCGAAGAATGCTGAATTTATGATTAGACGTGTTATGTTAGAGAGACGTTCAGCTCATAGATAATTGCCAGGGTTACAATATACGTAGATCCGTGTACATCGAAATGCATTCATCCTCGCATTGCGTGATTGTGGGTCTTAAACACGCGTCTTAATATAGCTTAAAGGAAGGCTCTGGAAAAACCTATGTTAGCTACTGGTCATTCAAATGTAATACTGAAACACGGACCGCATGGCTTCCGAGAATTTTAAACATACCTCATCTGACAAGCAATCATGTCTACTTCCGATTGCGCCAAACCTTCATTTCTTGCACAATACAAAGTGCGCAGTATCTGATAAAAACAAAGCAATCAAATGCAACCGTGATGACCAATCATTCATTGTCTAACTTGCCTTACCCTGCCATGTTATGAAAAGCACAACGTGAAGATAAAGCGATAAAACATCATGCCTTTACAGCAAAACTTGTCATATCCACCTTGATCGACATATCCACCATAGTCGACATACCCACAATACTTACACACAACCATAGAAAAGCAAGACCACAATACGCTCTAGAGAGCTGCCGATCAATATTGACTCTCCGATTTTCGATGTCCACATGTCTGCATATGCTTTGACGAATAGAGACGACCGCACGGCAACGGATTATAGACAGGTTGTGCAGGTGTTGGTATCTCTGTCTTCTCACTTCTAATCCGCATCAGGAATAATGCCTTTGGCTGTGATTATCGGATATTTATTCCTTTTCAGTGACGCCGTAATGTATACTTATTTGAAACACGCATGCGTGTGCAACTTATGCTTTTAATCGTCTGACGCGTGGGTTGAGCGGGCTGCATGATTGTGGCAAATTCGTGCCGACAGGTGCTTTATTGCATGTTTGATCCAGGAAGATTGTTAATTAAATAGCATCATTCGGTTGCTTAACGGCGATTAATCATTTCCTGTAACTACGATGGGATGAATAGGCGATTAATTAGCACAACAGCCACGTTCCTCTTGTAATGGGGCGCCACAAATGCTGTATTTATGATTGTGGTGAACTCAATGAAGCGACAAAGACAGATGAGGGCCTGACATGTGGCGGAGGCGTAGTTACGGCTCATGGATCGGTGCGTCATCAAGCGTACCATAGAGAGTACCAGGAGTCGTGTAACGCCATCTTTATAAGACATCACTGTCCACATCAATTGTGGGCTAACGGTACTCCGTGCTGTTTTTTTTTTATTTATAGCAACAGTGTACCATGGTCGCCAGCCTCTCATCATCGTCGCATTTGCTCAGTCTAATGTTTACACGCTGTCATAAACAGCGTGTTAATAGGTCTGGAGATACTATAAATGTTGTGTTTTATCAGTAGGATTTACGTCACGTTATGTAAGCTATACAAGCGACTGGGGATTTTAAGCATACATCAGGTAATTGGTTTCTGACAAAAGGAAGATATGTTGTGTGCATTCGGCTCAAAATGTCACTTTGGTCACGAATTCTTTTTATATTATTTTCCCACACTAGACCATTGTAGCAACTAAACAAAACGAAGTTAACTGGGTGTTCATTAGCCCATTCACTGTGCGATTTCACATCACAGCCAGGAGGTCGAAGCCATAAGTACCATCAGGACAACAAGTCTGCATTACTTGGTGAAGCATTGAAACGTTTCGTGCGATAGAATGATTGTCACTTAAGGTGTATGTCGAAGGCATACCTGTGGGTTGGAAGACATCAATCCGAGTGAATACATCAAATATATTGCGACATGATCACGGAGTCATTGTCACTGAGCATGCGTAAGCGTTGTCTCTTAGCACAACAAAATTGCGATTCAGACGTTGGTTTGAAAATTTGTTCGGCGATTGTGAGTGTGCATTCATACAGCATGTTATGTCGCCAATTGTGATTCCATCATGTAATATTGCCTAGTGATGATGTCCACTAAACGAGGCTTGGCCACTTTGAGGTAAGCAAATATCAAAATATTCATTGAATAAGAAACGTAGACACTTTATCGTTGTCAAAATGCAACTGTATTGTATGAAGTTCCATAACTGGAGCAGCATCAAGAGCATGTCTCTGTAGAACACTTGTGGTTCTTATAATTTGCTGATTGCTTCATGACAGCCACGGTCTTGATGACATGCTTTAAGCTTTTCACGACGCAGTGCTGTCTACATGTCACAGAATGAATTGCAGTTCACAGGCCTAGATAACTTGGTGTCCACTGGCCCCAATATGTCATGCTGTTCAAAAGCCCTACGTTTTATTACAGTCCACTCGCCATGACGAATCTTCAACACTGATACTAACCGCCCCATTTGAACTCGACCTGTGTCGGTCAAGGCAAGTAATACAAGATGATACACAAAGCTACAAGTGATAGCCCAATCCCGCAATCATGATGTACAATTTACTAGTTCACATCATGTATAACATCACGTGATGTTTTCTACAGTAAAGAAATACTCTTCCCCTCGCGAGTAACTTGGGAATAGCTACAAACTGTATGCCAAGTGATGTCATAGGCACGTGACTCATTTAAGATGACATGTAGCTCATTTAATAGACATTTCTCGACAAGCAAGACAGTTGATCTACTTAGCTGTACCATGTGACTATACTATCTGATAAACAAACCGAATAGCACGCTGGAACTGTAACTATTTCTGATAAGGCACCACTGTATCATGATGAGGAGGCTATGATATATGTCTCTATGTTTACCAGAATCATCGTGAGATTAAATAACATCTTTGTGAAATAATAAGTTAATAATATATCCAACACTAGTACATTATATCATGTATCATTGGCTGGTTTCGACATGGCATATGCTGTATCAATCGGCAGTAATGCTTAGTCTGGACAAACGTCCAAATAATTGACCGTTAGGCATCGCTTTACTGCCATCAATGATTTGTGAAAAAAAATTAATAACAAAGTGTACACTTGCAATAGTTAGACACTATCGTTTCTACATTATTAACAAAACTCTATTGGTCGGATATATAAAGATACCGATAGGTTATAAGATGAGACTGGATAACGCTAAAACTGCCAACTGTCAGGTTGTAATGTCGAATGTGATTAGTTCACTCATATAATTATAACGTGGTAAATGGCATAGATAATCTTAATTAAACGAATCGATGTGTGTTATTATTGTCACATTTAACTATGTAAATCACAAAAATGATATAAAGTCTACCCATGAATTGGTGACCTTTGACATCGACACTTTCATGTGCATATAATTGCATCACTTCATTCTAATAGTGAACCCCAAGCAAAATTCCGGTTTACTAAGTTGATGGTGCTAAGATTTCAGTAAGCGGCTAGGCCGCACCAGTTATGGGGATTGCCTTTTGACATCCGTAAAGCAGGTAGCCGAGGGATCAGTAACATAAGGCATAATGAAGTCAGCTGAGAACAGTGTTCGTTGTGTTACTCTGTTACCTCTCAAATCAAATTTGGTTGTTGAAAAAGGCGAGTGGGTGTTCACCACGGGAAGAGACGTTGCGTTACACTAATGAGGCTATGTCACGCACAAGCTTTCGAATTTCATTGCACGCCTGTTATTTCTTCTGCTCAAAAGGGAAGCCTCTATCTCTTGGATAACATTGCTTGTGCTGTTGGAGAAAACCAGAGAGTTGAATGTATGCATCCTACGCCACAATGATGACGGGGTATGATACGAAGAGTGCGTAGTGCGTAAAAAAACCAATCGCTGGTGACCATAACTCTATTGTGGGCGTTGACCTTGTTAAAGCATCTGTAGACCTACGATTAGTGGTGATTATACCTCCAAAGTATATGGAAGTATACCACAATTGATAAGCAATGTAGATAACAAACATCCATGTATAGCCCTGACAGCTGCTGCGTTCCCAACAACTGATTGTAGTATTATATGATTCACCATTAATTAACGCATGAACATACGCTTCTTTCGACCAGTTTACCTCTTTTTATATAAACCCAGTTTATTTTGTGGCAAGTAGCATCGGTCAAACTGGGATATGTGATGTTGTTCGGCCGTCTGTTCCTTAATGATTTTCACATCACTGCGTTTAGAATTCAGAATGATGATTGATTAACCAGAAATATATGCTAAGCATTCAGTCATAAAAAAAGAACCGTGCGATCCATTACCTTGCATTGATCACTCTAGCTTTATGTTTTGTACGCTTGCATTATTTATGCAGTGTGTCATCACCAATTATGTAACGTACATCAGCATATTGTGGCATGAGCACGTAGAATCACCCACATATGATGTCACGTTCCTCTCAATCTATAGCAGGTGTCAGATACGATTAGTGACATCAGCTTGTAGGGCTTCAAAGGTATATTGTAGCTCTATTTATATTTGCATAGGCGCATCTTCATTTGTATCGATCTTCATGCACGTGTCGAGTCTGGCTATGTTGACTTTGAATGTTTGATGAATGGGGACCCAAACGACGTTGTAGGGCCGAAAGTGGAGAAATATACTCTTGTCTACTGCTGACAGAATAACTTATTTATATATCAAAGTGACTGAAAAGGATGATAGTTAATGAAGAAAGAGATGTCTTCGATTTAATGCTGGTGATCTTGCGCTGTCGTGAGCGTGTCTTCACTCACTCCCTTATATCCCGTTACTTTTGGAAGTTGAACACCCCCCCCCACCCTCCCCCACCCCCTACATCAGTGAATGCTATTGGCTGACAGGCTGACGGGTAACTGGCGGGCCAGAAGCTTAAAGGTAGAGAGGGTATAATTGAGTAAAACTAATTATAACATCTCCCCCACCTTTAAGTTAGATGGATATTTAACTTTCATACATAATTTAAAAACCTATGTGATACCGTACGTTGAATGGTTTTTTTTCTTGACATAAGTATGACAATAGGAATGATTTGAGAATGGTTTGCGAAAAAATTGCGGTAGAATTTTGCACGACTTTTTAATTTATTTGATAGATCATATGTATCTAATCGTTGTATTTATCTGTTTGATTACCTACTATTATTTTTACTTTTTTTAATATTTACAATTGTTCATAATTGAACATCAAACGAATACTTAATGTGCAGAAATGAAGATGTACGGCCTAGTGAGATGATGCATGTAAGTTCCTTTGAAAATAATCATTAAAAGTGCTTGAAAACAAACAGCAGTATACCGCTGGCTGGCTGTACAGCTTACAGAGTGTGAAAGGATTAATGAATGGGGAATGATATTGAAGAATTTATTTGTTTTAATGTTGAAGATCGAAACGGGAAAGAAACTGTTGACAAGTAAATATAATAATAAATATTAAAACAAATTAATACAACAACATACGTCTACCGTCTATCACTATAAACATATATCAAAGTGTGTCTGTCATAATCTATGTCGTTTTACATATATGTCTAACACCGAGGGCAAATGTGTGCGATATTCTTTTGATTGACGCCTTGTATCCTGTAGACGTTTATACCCCGTATGAGCATGTTAAAGTAGTAATCAATGCACGCAGGCGCCCAGAACGATCCCGTCGGGACGTTTTAGTTTTCTGATGATATGGGCGTGCGCGTAATTGCATGAAAGCTGAGCACAATGCATAGACTAATATTTAATTCCAGTATTATTCGATATGCAATTTTTGGATTAATCTTAGCCGCGGAATTCAACTGAGGTGATCCTCTTCGTAATTGCTGGCTGAAGAGAAGTGGGTCGTACGCTAAGCCAACAGCAGCGTGATACTACAGCCATCATCTGACCATAGTAAAGTCCGCTAAGAGCAGCGTCCACTGCGCATCGTGCATTACAAGACGCGGAACACAGACCACGGTTATACAAAGAGGCAATTGACTTTGGCACGTACCGCATATTAATGGTTCCATTATCAGTCATTGACAGAGACCAAGCACATCAGCATCATTAGGTACTTGGAATTATCGCGCTCGGGTTGAGAAACCCTTACCCTTATTAAATGGTCCATGATTATCGACCGCTTCAGCATTGGTCTCATTATTACACAAACAAATGATCAGAGGTTGACGAAATCCTATTTTTTCGGCAGTAGTAAACCTTGAATCCCCTTGAATATTTTTAACCATGGCATCATCCTCGCTTCAATCGTCTGTAAAGAGGATTTCAGTTTAATGGAGACAGATAAAGGCTTCCTTTCCGAAATCGTAGATTGACAGCAGAACAACTCCAGAATGTATCAAGAAGGACCAAACTTTGAAATTGACCTGCATGAGCATAACCTATGTTGCATCCAATAACCAGTTCGCGTTATCTTCACCTTGTGACGACTGGCTTTGATGACCTCTTTGATAGTAGTTCTGATCTTAGAGGTAACAACAACTGACAATGATTTCCACATAAAATTTCAAAGAGTGCAATTATAAGGTTTCTTATTACTTCTCAAAAGCCTGTTTTCTAGGCCGATAGGCAATCTTCTTGTTCTCCTCTTCCGTTGATGGATTGGGTTGAAAACTTGAAGTTATGGCAGTTGGGGGATCTTTCACTAGCAAGGGTCGTTAATCGCATTTTTGCGACCAGCATTGATCACAATCTAGTCATGCCGTCTATTTTACAAACTCGTGAAATGAGTTAATGACGAACCTCATATCATAAAGGAGTTCGTTAGAGTATTGACAGGTCAGGGACGAGTGATGTGAGTATGCATGGCGACTTGTGTTACTCGCTCTGGAACTCATATGAAATAGCAGCGAGCATAGTGTCTTAATGCTTGCTTATAGTCTTCAAAACCAATTGAATATGTGACATAAGCCTCGTAGCCGGGTCGGATTTAGATTAGAGGGCGTCATTCCATAATGTGCGTATACGCGGGTTAAAATCATCAATCCCAAATGCTGGATTTGTATTTTTAAACATCGTGCCTCATGCCTTTCCAACTATGGCTCAAAGTGACTTAATGGATCACCTTGACAGAACCGGGATGATGGATGGCCCACGCAATGGCCCTCTTGAGACCACTAACTTGTTGTGACGATCTCGCCCACAGCATCTTAAGAAAAGTGCATGTACATTTACGCTGGCAGTTGTAGCTAGCAACCAGCTCGCAGAAAAATGCGCTGATGTTTATTGCACATATATTATCCGGCGGCCGAGGTGCGAGTGATTTATTTTGCTGAAGCTACATAATGGCTTTGTTTTAGGACAACAAAATTGTATCCGAACGCATGGACGATTGTTTGCACTAGATATGCTGAGGATACATGATTCGACTCACTCTGCCCGCCCCGTTATTTCTCTGACTACCGCTAACATCTTAAAACACCGTGATCTTCCGTGTTCCTTCCATAGACATACGGAAGATTTTCATGCAGACGAATTTCAGGCAATTAAAGCTCATTGAGTTGAGTTATTTGTCTTCAATAAAGCTTACGCACGCACGAATTTGGTGGCAATATATTCCTCGTGGTATTATTTTTGTTCTGCCCGTGTCGCGTTGGGTTGCCCCAGGGTAGAGTCGAGTAAGAGGTCTATCAAACATGGAACTATTGCCTCCTACAGGGAGCTCCCGTCGAGTGACAACATGTTTATCTCAGAACCCTCGCAATGTTATCTGCATTTCCATAGAAAACCTCACGCTTTCGACCTTTATAAGGAGATAAGTTTTACACATCTGCTATGTGTAGCCATAAGACGAAACTGCCAAGTATTATCACAGACGGACATCGCTTTAAGGGGCATAAGAGCAATTCTTCCACGAATTCTACCTATAGAAACATTTAATGGTAGACTTTTACCGACCTACTCATAATTGTGCGCGGTATGCTGGAGACAAGACAGGATTCCATTCTTCGTTGCAAGCGTTAGAATTTGGCCAATTTCCTGAGAGTCGACCTTAAAGAGCATTTATAACGTGTATATCATAATGGATTTGAAACTGCACCACATATTTTAAATGGAACGAAAGTGCATGCGGACGCGGAATTTGGTATTGGACTCGGGACGACCAGTGGGCTATTGACGAGCTAATGGTACGTCTTTGGATTAGCCGGCTGATTGCATATAACATCTGGCATAAATAAATCACTGGGCACGAGCGAAGAACACCTGTCAAAGCAGCATACACATATGCATATATATATATATATATATAGATATATATATATATATATTATAGAGATATATATATATATATATATATATATAGATAGAGAGATATATATATATATATATATATATCTATATATATTTTACATATATATGTAAAAATATATATTTATAATTATATATAAACATATATATATATATGTTTACATAGATATGTAAAGATATATCTATATATCTGTATATCTCTATATGTATAGATATATATGTAATATATATTAGATATATGATATATATATATAGAATCTGATCTATATATGTAGAATATATATCTATATTTATATATATATCTATGTATCTCCTCTTATATATAGTCCCTCTCTATATGTATATATATATCTCTCCTTTATATATATCTATATATATCTCTGTATCCTCTATAGAGAGACTATTTCCTCTCTCTCTCTCTCTGTATTGATAATATAGATAGGAGCTCTATATCTCTCTCTCTAGATTCTCTCTCCTTGTCTCCTCTCCCTATCTTTCTCTCTCTATATTATATATAGAGATATATATAGATATCTCTAGATCATATCTCTCTCTATATAGATATATATCTCTCTCTATATAAAGAAATCTCCCTATCTCTCTCTCTCTCTCTCTCTCTCTATCTCTCTCTCTCTCTCATCTATCTCTCTATTCAAAATCCAAAGAAATCACCCGTGAAAGATAATCTTCGTGCGTCACTAGACGACTACCCCTATTCGAATGGCCCAACCGTAATATTTATAAATTTTTTGTAAGAAAATGTGCGTTGACAATACTGGTATACCTTTTCATGGACCTTTATGGTGGCGAAAATGTCCACTAAAGGTCGCGGTCGTGCTAATATATATATATATAGATCTATATATATATATATATATAGAGATATATAGATATAGATATAGATAGATAGAGATATATATAGAGAGAGATATCTATATATATATATATATAGATATATATATATATATATATAGAGATCTCTATCTTTATATATATCTAGATCTCTATATATACTATCTATATATCTATATCTATATATATATATATATCTAATATATATATATATATAAACATCATTTAATTGAATATATTAATCGCGGAAAAAATCAATTATTGAGGTGTTTATGCCTTTGAAGCATTTAGGATAATATACGCCCGTGGAATTTATTTATTACCTGGCATATATATCATAATGCTTCCATGCCGTTTGCTACCCGAGGACTGAGTTGATACCCGCATCTTATGAGTGTGGGAAACGAGGGTCTGTCTCGAAGTAAACTCATATTGTTTTTACTGCACGATAACGAACACTATATGGCGCCATTTATGTCGGCAAGAGGATGATCTTTCTACATAGAAATGAAACATGACAAATATCTCGCATTAACCAAAGGCTTTTGGATTAATTGCCACAGGAGAGTCTGATATATTACTTAGGAATGAATATGTATCACTCTATGACAATGTTCGGCAAAAGGTATCGTAGAAAATGGCCCCCTATCGATGACTTCAGCGCGGGGAATCAGCAATTATATCGCAGGATGTTTGTCTGAATAAATAAGTACAGCATCACCAATTGATGACATCTGCAGGTGCTACCAAAATGAGATGTTCGTCTGCGCCACCTACCGCCAGGGACGATCCAAGAGGGAGGGTAATATGGTTGTGCATTTAGCTGCAGCATGAGTTTATGATTATCGTAGTTTGTGCAGCAATTCATTTTTTAACCTCTTACAATTAGATTGGATTAACATCAAATAGGAATGCAATGTTTGCAATTGGTTGTTTCCTTCATCATCCCTCAAAATGAACGCAATGGATGAATTGCCTAGCTACCATTCGTGCATCGTGCATTACATATCGCGTATGTAATGCACGTCGAGACGTATGTGTGTGCTGCACAACATTCGCCATCCTGGATGGGATCCATCAAGCTGGCACTGATATATTCATATGCATATATTGCTAATTTACAACGACTACTGGCATCCCGATTAACCGGAGATGATGCAGCCATATACTTGAAGAAGCAGGTTTGCTGCGACGTGACAGAACCACCTAACGTAACTACCCCACCAAATGCCTTCTCTCCAGCTAGCTGAGTAGCCCATGAAGCTATGTATGAATAGTTCCACGACAGCACTTACATTAATCGGACACCACCAAAGCGAGGGCAAAACAACCTTCCTCTAATTCTGGCTCCTTATTGCAAACAGTGGAAACATCGCAGGCCGAATATCACGTAGCATGCAGGTAGCACCCGTATGGAGGTTGAGGTGCATTTGCAAAATGGATTATATTGAACTCTAATCATACAATTACGATTAACAGTCTCGATAACTTGATCTGATTGATCTATAGGTTCCGTTACTTATTTGATATTATGTGTTTGAACGAGTTACGTCAAACGTAATAATTCACACAAAGTGAACATTTGAGGACGATGTTCGTTCCCATGAATGACCTTCTCTCACCAAATCTGTTTGTATTTATGATTATTGTACTAAAGTGTATTGGCGTGCATAACGCATTCAGAACAAAGAAGAATTGAATTCATGGTGCATAATTATACAGTGGCTCAGTTACAAAAAAGGTTCATGACAAGAGTGGTCCGTATTGAACAGACACTTTTCAGAGGCAAACTAACTGTCCACTATTAACTGAATCATATTTACAGTTTCCTCATAATACGTTCAGACAGTGTGACAGGATGTATATACTGAGCTAATGGAAGCTACAACACATCTTAAAACACACCTGAGCGAGCACCGAGAGTCGTTTGACGTAACCATAATAGGAACCAACAATCGACACAATTGTGATCTAGTGGTCGTCAGTGTTCCTTTGCTAATAGTAACAGTACTTGAAAGTGGTAACTGTTAGTCATAATTGCATCGGTTAATGCCATACCGGCAAGGTTGTCAAACCATACATCCTGGGATATACATGGGCTTCTCTTACAATAAATGCCACATTTACGCCACTTTACGTCACATATAGAATCCACTTGGGACTTGTGGAACACATCAGACATGACTGTAATTGTGATATATTTCGTGACATCATTAATCATTTTGTCGCCATATGTTATATTCCCTCAAACGTTACATACAGCAGCAACATACAAAGATATAAAGAAGTTCAATTCAAAACAATCACTTAGGTTTTCAAACTTCCCTTGTCGGTTCAAACTAACCCAAACAATCATCAATAATTGGTCGCCTGTCTTTCATAATAAAATGTTGGTCTCGGCTGCGATTCGTAGGGTGGCTCGCAGACTAATCATAACCTGCATTATCGCCGCCACTCCAGCCATGACGACATTTTTAATAATCAGTTGACGTCTATGTTAACAGCTGACATTAATGTTATTGGTAGATGATTTAGCAATTAGTCCATATTCTAATCTTAAAATCGACATCCTCGTCATCAATAGGGACTTTGCCCAGTGATGATTATCTTAATTATCAGAACTACGTTTTCATTAGGCGACATCGTGTGTCATCGGTCGATGATATTCCCATCACTATTTCAGTCTTACCCTATCTTGTGATATTGCGCTGGAGCATTGGTTGACAAGGAGCAGAAGCCGCATATTCGACAGGAGTAATGTCTAACAGGTCCACATGTGTTGGTGTTTCCAGATGGTCAAGGCCGCCAGTTAGCGGGACGACGGATAAGGAACGTGAGGCGGACAGGGAAAGGAGGACGAAAGAGGGAAGGGAACAGCGGCGGAAGAAAGGGGCGGGGTGCCACGGGCTGCGGGCAAGGCGAAGCCAAGGGAAGAAGAAGTCAGGCATCAGGGGATGAGAGAGAAGAGATAGAGAGAAGAGAGACCAGAGAGGAGAGAGAGAGAGAGATGAGGAGAGAGAGAAGAGAGCGGAGGACGAGAGAGAGAGAGGAGCGAGAGATAGAAAAAGAGAAAGGAAGGGAGAGACGAAGAGAGAGAGCGGGCAGAGAGAGAAAGAGAGGAGGGCAGAAGAGGAGAGAGAGAGGGCACGAGGGAGGCGAGATAGGGAGAGAGAGAGGAATTTCAAAGAGTGCAATTTATAAGGTTTCTTATTACTTGCTCAAAAGCCTGTTTTTTCTAGGCCGATAGGCAATCTTCTTGTTTCTCCTCTTCCGTTGATGGATTGGGTTGAAAACTTTGAAGTTTATGGCAGTTGGGGATCTTTCACTAGCAAGGGTCGTTAATCGCAGTTTTTGCGACCAGCATTGATCACAATCTATCATGCCGTCTATTTTACAAACTCGTGAAATGAGTTAATGACGAACCTCATATCATAAAGGAGTTCGTTAGAGTATTGACAGGTCAGGGACGAGTGATGTGAGTATGCATGGCGACTTGTGTTACTCGCTCTGGAACTCATATGAAATAGCAGCGAGCATAGTGTCTTAATGCTTGCTTATAGTCTTCAAAACCAATTGAATATGTGACATAAGCCTCGTAGCCGGGTCGGATTTAGATTAGAGGGCGTCATTCCATAATGTGCGTATACGCGGGTTAAAATCCATCAATCCCAAATGCTGGATTTGTATTTTTAAACATCGTGCCTCATGCCTTTCCAACTATGGCTCAAAGTGACTTAATGGATCACCTTGACAGAACCGGGATGATGGATGGCCCACGCAATGGCCCTCTTTGAGACCACCTAACTTGTTGTGACGATCTCGCCCACAATGCATCTTAAGAAAAGTGCATGTACATTTACGCTGGCAGTTGTAGCTAGCAACCAGCTCGCAGAAAAATGCGCTGATGTTTATTGCACATATATTATCCGGCGGCCCGAGGTGCGAGTGATTTATTTTGCTGACGCTACATAATGGCTTTGTTTTAGGACAACAAAATTGTATCCGAACGCATGGACGATTGTTTGCACTAGATATGCTGAGGATACATGATTCGACTCACTCTGCCCGCCCCGTTATTTCTCTGACTACCGCTAACATCTTAAAACACCGTGATCTTCCGTGTTCCTTTCCATAGACATACGGAAGATTTTCATGCAGAACGAATTTCAGGCAATTAAAGCTCATTGAGTTGAGTTATTTGTCTTCAATAAAGCTTACGCACGCACGAATTTGGTGGCAATATATTCCTCGTGGTATTATTTTTGTTCTGCTGCCGTGTCGCGTTGGGTTGCCCCAGGGTAGAGTCGAGTAAGAGGTCTATCAAACATGGAACTATTGCCTCCTACAGGGAGCTCCCGTCGAGTGACAAACATGTTTATCTCAGAACCCTCGCAATGTTATCTGCATTTCCATAGAAAACCTCACGCTTTCGACCTTTATAAGGAGATAAGTTTTACACATCTGCTATGTGTAGCCATAAGACGAAACTGCCAAGTATTATCACAGACGGACATCGCTTTAAGGGGCATAAGAGCAATTCTTCCACGAATTCCTACCTATAGAAACATTTAATGGTAGACTTTTACCGACCTACTCATAATTGTGCGCGGTATGCTGGAGACAAGACAGGATTCCATTCTTCGTTGCAAGCGTTAGAATTTGGCCAATTTCCTGAGAGTCGACCTTAAAGAGCATTTATAACGTGTATATCATAATGGATTTGAAACTGCACCACATATTTTAAATGGAACGAAAGTGCATGCGGACGCGGAATTTGGTATGGACTCGGGACGACCAGTGGGCTATTGACGAGCTAATGGTACGTCTTTGGATTAGCCGGCTGATTGCATATAACATCTGGCATAAATAAATCACTGGGCACGAGGCGAAGAACACCTGTCAAAGCAGCATACACATATGCATATATATATATATATATATATATATATATATAGAGATATAGATCTAGAGATATAGAGAGAGAGAGAGAATAGATAGAGAGAGATCTATAGAGATATATAGATATATACATATATATGGAAAAGAGAGATATTTAGGAATAGATAAAGTCAGATAGTAGATAGGGGACAGAGATATATAAATAAGAGTAAGATAGAGATTGGTTTATATATATATGTATTAGAGATATATATATATATATTATTATATATAACATATATGATATATATATGTATACATAATATATATAGGGAATATCTCTCTATCCCTCTCTCTCTGTCTCTCTCTGTTCTCTCTCATATTCTCTAGAGAGGTCCCTCTCTCTCAGATTCTCCTACTAGAGAGATCTCTCTAGATCTGTTTTCTCCCTCTCTGTCCTGTCTCTCTCTTCTCTAAAGGTGGTCTCTAGGGTTAGAGAGAGAGTTCCCTGTCTCCCTCCCTAAATAAATTCTTCTCTCTGTCTATCTATCCCTCCTATATAGAAAGATATCTCCCTCTCTCTCTCTATATAGATCTCTCTAGAGCTCCTCCTCTAGAGAGGATCTCTATATATATCTCTCTCTCTAGAGAGGATAGAGATCTCGCTCTCTCTCTAGAGGATATATATCTCTCTAGATATATATCTCTATATATATTATATTCAAAATCCAAAGAAATCACCCGTGAAAGATAATCTTAGTGCGTCACTAAGACGAGACTACCATATTCGAATGGCCCAACCGTAATATTTATAAATTTTTTTAAGAAAATGTGCGTTGACAATACTGGTATACCTTTTTCATGGACCTTATGGTGGCGAAAATGTCCACTAAAGGTCGCGGGTCGTGCTAATATATATATATATATATATATATATATATATATATAGAGATAGATATATCTATATATAGAGAGATAGATATATATATATATATATATACTCTCTAGATATATTATATATATATATATAGATAAGAGATATATATATCTTATATCTTTATATATATAAGATAGATATATCTATTATATATATATATATATATAATATATAATATATCATTATATATTATATATATAACATCATTTAATTGAATATATTAATCGCGGAAAAAAATCAATTATTGAGGTGTTTATGCCTTTGAAGCATTTAGGATAATATACGCCCGTGGAATTTATTTATTACCTGGCATATATATCATAATGCTTCCATGCCGTTTGCTACCCGAGGACTGAGTTGATACCCGCATCTTATGAGTGTGGGAAAACGAGGGTCTGTCTCGAAGTAAACTCATATTGTTTTTACTGCACGATAACGAACACTATATGGCGCCATTTATGTCGGCAAGAGGATGATCTTTCTACATAGAAATGAAACATGACAAATATCTCGCATTAACCAAAGGCTTTTGGATTAATTGCCACAGGAGAGTCTGATATATTACTTAGGAATGAATATGTATCACTCTATGACAATGTTCGGCAAAAGGTATCGTAGAAAATGGCCCCCTATCGATGACTTCAGCGCGGGGAATCAGCAATTATATCGCAGGATGTTTGTCTGAATAAAATAAGTACAGCATCACCAATTGATGACATCTGCAGGTGCTACCAAAATGAGATGTTCGTCTGCGCCACCTACCGCCAGGGACGATCCAAGAGGGAGGGTAATATGGTTGTGCATTTAGCTGCAGCATGAGTTTATGATTATCGTAGTTTGTGCAGCAATTCATTTTTTAACCTCTTACAATTAGATTGGATTAACATCAAATAGGAATGCAATGTTGCAATTGGTTGTTTCCTTCATCATCCCTCAAAATGAACGCAATGGATGAATTGCCTAGCTACCATTCGTGCATCGTGCATTACATATCGCGTATGTAATGCACGTCGAGACGTATGTGTGTGCTGCACAACATTCGCCATCCTGGATGGGATCCATCAAGCTGGCACTGATATATTCATATGCATATATTGCTAATTTACAACGACTACTGGCATCCGATTAACCGGAGATGATGCAGCCATATACTTGAAGAAGCAGGTTTGCTGCGACGTGACAGAACCACCTAACGTAACTACCCCACCAAATGCCTTCTCTCCAGCTAGCTGAGTAGCCCATGAAGCTATGTATGAATAGTTCCACGACAGCACTTACATTAATCGGACACCACCAAAGCGAGGGCAAAACAACCTTCCTCTAATTCTGGCTCCTTATTGCAAACAGTGGAAACATCGCAGGCCGAATATCACGTAGCATGCAGGTAGCACCCGTATGGAGGTTGAGGTGCATTTGCAAAATGGATTATATTGAACTCTAATCATACAATTACGATTAACAGTCTCGATAACTTGATCTGATTGATCTATAGGTTCCGTTACTTATTTGATATTATGTGTTTGAACGAGTTACGTCAAACGTAATAATTCACACAAAGTGAACATTTGAGGACGATGTTCGTTCCCATGAATGACCTTCTCTCACCAAATCTGTTTGTATTTATGATTATTGTACTAAAGTGTATTGGCGTGCATAACGCATTCAGAACAAAGAAGAATTGAATTCATGGTGCATAATTATACAGTGGCTCAGTTACAAAAACAGGTTCATGACAAGAGTGGTCCGTATTGAACAGACACTTTTCAGAGGCAACTAACTGTCCACTATTAACTGAATCATATTTACAGTTTCCTCATAATACGTTCAGACAGTGTGACAGGATGTATATACTGAGCTAATGGAAGCTACAACACATCTTAAAACACACCTGAGCGAGCACCGAGAGTCGTTTGACGTAACCATAATAGGAACCAACAATCGACACAATTGTGATCTAGTGGTCGTCAGTGTTCCTTTGCTAATAGTAACAGTACTTGAAAGTGGTAACTGTTAGTCATAATTGCATCGGTTAATGCCATACCGGCAAGGTTGTCAAACCATACATCCTGGGATATACATGGGCTTCTCTTACAATAAATGCCACATTTACGCCACTTTACGTCACATATAGAATCCACTTGGGACTTGTGGAACACATCAGACATGACTGTAATTGTGATATATTTCGTGACATCATTAATCATTTTGTCGCCATATGTTATATTCCCTCAAACGTTACATACAGCAGCAACATACAAAGATATAAAGAAGTTCAATTCAAAACAATCACTTAGGTTTTCAAACTTCCCTTGTCGGTTCAACTAACCCAAACAATCATCAATAATTGGTCGCCTGTCTTTCATAATAAAATGTTGGTCTCGGCTGCGATTCGTAGGGTGGCTCGCAGACTAATCATAACCTGCATTATCGCCGCCACTCCAGCCATGACGACATTTTAATAATCAGTTGACGTCTATGTTAACAGCTGACATTAATGTTATTGGTAGATGATTTAGCAATTAGTCCATATTCTAATCTTAAATCGACATCCTCGTCATCAATAGGGACTTTGCCCAGTGATGATTATCTTAATTATCAGAACTACGTTTTCATTAGGCGACATCGTGTGTCATCGGTCGACATTTAGTCAGTATTCTGAAGCCATGAAGGGTTAAAATGTTATTCCATCACTATTCAGTCTTACCCTATCTTGTGATATGCGCTGGAGCATTGGTTGACAATGATCAAGCGCATATTGACCTGAGTAATGTCTAACATGTCCACATGTTGGTGTTTCCAGATGTCAAGGCCGCCAGTTACGTGACGACTAATTTAACGTTAGCTGACATTTAAATTATTACTAAATCTGGAAGGAACCAGCTGCTGAATGACATTTTCGTTTGCACTGCTTCTGGCAAGGCTAATCCAAGGTAAGAATAATGAAGGCACGTGATATATATATATAGATATATATATAGATATATAGAGAGAGAGAGAGAGATAGAGAGAGAGAGAGAGAAGAGAGAGATAGAGAGAGAGAGAGAGAGATAGAGAGAGAGAGAGAGATATAAAGAGAGATATAGAGAGAGAGAGAGGGAGAGATAGAGATAGAGATAAGATATAGAGAGATAGAGAAAGAGAGATATTCTATATATCCTATAGAGATCTTTAGAGGAATCTATCTAGATAGATATATATAGATCTCTCTATCTATATATCTCTCTCTATATATATATATATATCTATATCTCTATATATATATATATATATCTTATATATCTATATATATATATATATATATCCTGATCCGCTTGTGATATATACATGCTTCCAGCGTATTTGATGATTAGAAATTACGAATTACAATATTGGGTTTACATACGAAATCAGCACTATGCCAGTGATTATTAGCCTAATCTGTGCTGTTCAATGGCTCTTATGATTATGAATCCCACTTCAGCACACCATTGCTTTTACCGAGCCGACATAGTCTTTTCCTCGGCGAATGTTTGCTTTCGATTGTTAGAACAATGTACACAATGAATTCGGCGAAAGCCCAGCTTTCTGTCTCATCTCAATCCCTATTGCTTGTCAGTTTGCCACCTTGGCATAATTAGTCAACTAAATATCTTTATCAATAAAATGACTTATGGCATTATTGTAGTTGGTAGAATCTTTCTACAGCTACTCGTTAAAAGCCTCTGGGGAAATTGGCGGTTCATGTACAAAATACATCGTGACGCACGAAGCCTGCACTTTAATAGAGTTACAAATTGTCCATAAATATATTATTTCGTCAAAACAAACTTTAATTCAATCGGTCTTGTGATAACACTGTCACGTTGTCTACAGAAGCATGAAAAGAGGAATATCTATCGAAGCAGTTATGCTCTTCACACCATGGACCCTTCAGTTGAAGGCTGACGTCATGGGGTGGCACCCCTTTCAAACAAATTATAAGCGACCATCCTATTTTAAAATAATCTATAAATATATGATGCACGAATAAATGTTGAACCACCCTTCTAGCACGGAAAATTAGGAACTCATTGTCTTTTATAAAAATGAAGTCACTATAGATGAAAGGAATTGACTGTCCTCTGCTTTGACAAATATGTCAACAGGTTACATAGACATAGTGGCATGTGGTGGCTCATACTTTCAGAACCTTGACGGTCTGAGGCGGTGAATTAATATGAATGATGAATGGCCGAGGGCTGACTCTCGCCTAAACCAGACACGAACACGTGAAAATCTGCCAGCCATCGCTCGCACATTCTGCATATAGCACATTGTAAATTCGGGCAACGCATTACATCAATAACCACGTGCACTTGTGTGTAGCCAGCACCAATGATGAAGATGATGGTACAATTGCGACTAGGTGGTTATCCCTAATCATTCACCTCTTGAAAATCTGAGATGGTCATAGACCGTTGCTCCCTAGCAGCAAAAATGGTACATTGCATTGACGGGGCGCTGATGAACAGATGATTAAGTAATTGAAGCAGGTAGAAATTTATGCACATAGGTAAACAATGTACAGGATTTTTCATCGCATTCAGCCATTGTTGCTAAATGGAAGTAATTAGAAAGAATATTAACAATTTAGGAGCGAGGCTTCATACAAGCGGTGAATCATCGATTAAAATGGACAATGTCCTGAAATGACTTGACATAATCCAAAATCTACAAAATATGCCACTCACCAAACAAACAGGCTAAATTGACATATTTCATAGCCTGAATGTGCAGTGTGTATCCAAGATGGCGAGCTGTTGGTATGTATAGAAGAAATCCCGGTTCATATTGATAAATGGAGGTCAACTGCTCATCATTACGTGTCAATACGCATGTTCAACAACATATACCAACTTTATTAGATGGTAACAATGTTTCGATTCCATCAACAAAAATGATGACCGCATGTTTATTACCGCTTGAATATGGTTACCCGCTTGAAGATACGGGTCTTGCTGTCGCTGCTGATTACCTTTCCTTCACTGCCAAACCAACGTTAACACGCTCCCATTCATAAAAAAAGAACTCTGATGTTGGTAGTTAACCTTGTACTCAATGAATATGTAGCTCAAATGCTATTGTTTGTTTTTCCGTCCACTTGAAATTTAATGTCACAGCGAATCTACCGTTTATGAAACGTGTCATCGTTTGATCGTTTTACGTTCTATGAGCATTATTCTCATTAGCTTACGCAGCTGCCATATTTCCCGAGTTTCAGCATGATGAGGATGTGCCTACCCTTACACAGCTGCCAGTGATGTGAGGAACCTATCCATGACAAATGGGTTCGGGTGTGCTTATAGCATGATAGATCAGAATGCAACGTATAGGCAGGCGCTTGTATTAATCACCTAATGCGTTGCAATGCTAATCCTGACAATAATGCTGTCTCTGTGTTTTGTGGTAAAGTGCGTCGGTGTAATTGCATCGTGTGACGTCACTCCATGGCGGCCTACTTCGAGCACCGGTCCTTTTTTTGCCCCTTAATGGCTCCTACAAAAATTCTAGAAATTAAACTTAATGTATTCAGTAAAGGTCAGGTTTAACCGATTAACAGGAATTCAGAAAAAACTAGCAATCGTTTGTGCAGTTTTATTGTTCAGCGTTGGATTTCATGGCATGCTTCGAACTCGTCGATGTCTCCCGAGAGCAATACCATTTAACGCAAACGAGGATGTTTTACAATGAGCAGTTCTATAATACGTCCTTTATCAGTCCTTGTTCAATAAACTATGCGCTGTAATCCCGATGCCGATATGTCGTAATCATCTATATTGCTATATAACGATGGCTGTTTTTTGGGTATGTGCTAATCAAGTGGTTTATATGTCAAACATGTAAAAAAGCCTGATCACTGGACTAAAGCCTGCGGGCGGTAGCCTATCTATATCAACTATCATTCACATAGGTTTAGGTTCACTGACTATGCATACAATTGCACACTGCAAATGCCACGGTATGTATCGTGGCATGTTAACCTGCTGACTTGTGCCTCGAGATATCCGTCAATTCAGTGTAGTCAATGAATTGTGTGATGCTGTGCAATTGCATTCTGCTGTCATGAACACTGTTGTATTCCCCATTACTTGGTAGTGAGCAATCACCGCGTAATCCCGTGCACTTAGGCATTAACCCATTCTTAGCACATGTAATCTTCGCAATTCTTCCCTGTCTCATTGCAATAAACATCAATCGCACGGTCCTATTTGACATCTAATGAATGGCAATCTCCATCGATCTTCCTACCCTAAGAGTGTTTGGGCTTCCACAAAATTTAACGAAAAATTTGCTTTAATGCTTTCCATTAATGTCAAGTTTACCCGACTTTAGGGAACTAACGCAAAGCAATCACGCATCCCACCACATAGATAAACTAGTCAGAGGGTAATAGCAGGCCTCAATGTCGCCTAGATGTCTCAGACGTGTTATGCAATTTAACAACACAGGAGATACATTCAATTACTGTTTTGTTCACGCAGGTGAGGATGTGAAGCGTGTGCCGTCTTTTCTATATAGTGAGCCGTTTTTAAACACTGAAGCACACTGCAATCAAACTCAGAGCCGGTATTGTTTTGAAAGTGTTGATATGGATAAACGTCGTGCATCGATCGGTATATAAGCGTCAACGAGCATGGCAATCTATAGATGTTACATTCAACAGAATTGCATGGAAATTATCGAGTCATCGTTGCCAATATTTTGATACGGATTGCACCATTTAAATCAGTATTGAACCATTATCAAAAAAATAGTTCACACGACGGCGACCGGAGCATTTTCACTATTGTACTATTTCTGTCTAGAATTATTAAATACTGTTTTAGTATTCGAAATGATATCCGACATTTTAAATTGACCCATTGAGTCCTCTGGATATGCTTAGGGACCCAGATAAGAATAAATCATTGTTCTAAATATGCAGCTGCATGAGGATATAGCCAGAGAAACATGGCTAGATCCATTATAACGTCGAACAACAACAACCGTCCTGTTAAAATACTGTAACATCATCATCATCATCATCATCATCATAATCGTCATAATCGTTATCATCAACATCATCCTTTCCTCATCGTATGATTATTATGCAAGATGCAAAAAGGATGGTGAAAGAGATCTATTTATCTGATGTATCGCACCAATGACGATAATTTATCTAGGGTGTTATTGCATGTCTTATTGCACGTCCGCCGTGAATGCGAATAAGCATTTGAACAACTAAGCACATGATCACTGAGACATTAAACTGCACTGCTGAGTTGTTACTACTAAATGTTTGCCTAACTATCAGGAACTCAGACTAAATAATAGTTATTAAGTGCAGTTTTAATGATGAGCATTAAATTGAGCATTATCATTCAACACAGACAGAGAAGTCTTACAATGAGCATTTCTATAATGCGTCGGTTATTTAAGTCCTCGCTTAATGGATTCTGCTCAGCACACCTAATGCCGACGGGTCGGAATCATTTACATTGCTTGATAACGATTGCTGCTGTTCGGGTATTTTTTAATCCGGCATTTGACATTAAAACATATTCAAACATCTTCATAACATCTTTGACTCCATTTATACAGCATCTGCAGGACAGCAGCGAGACCCAACCTCGCTCGATATAATAGGGATGTGCAACAAAATATGGGTTATGTCCTAAATAGCTCGAACCTGGGAGTAGAACCCAACCATAGAGCTCTACTGAAAACTATTGTGGATTGATTTTGTGCATTGCTGCGAAAGAACGACTCGTAAAATTAATGACAAGACATGACATTCCTATCTGATGGCTCATGAAACCAGACGGTAGCTTTAGAATAGAAAATAGGCCAGTTTGCAAGTACGGAAATACTTAGCAATGCCATTTTGTCAGTAATCTGCATAAACCCCGTTTCATGCAACGTAAGTTGGAGGGTCCGGTCATTCACACTATGTTAATTTGAACATGTTTGAATCATATAGGTGCCTGAATCGCCACCTAGTGCTGGTATTGTGTAGCCGAGATTATCAATGACATCACTACTGTAGAGTCACAAGATCGCCGTACTTTTCTCATTGGCCAAATAACACCACAGGCGTCACCAGGTCGGACCAACTAGCAGGGAAGAATAATTTTAGTTTTGACCAAGGGATAAACAGTTTACATATGTGTCGTTGTGCTATATAATTGCGTGCATCTCCATGCAGGTATATCTTTGGGTAGGTCTGTCTTTATCAGTTTCTGTTCCCATGCTTGTCTCACAGGTGCGCCTGTCTTCATGTTCAATTCTTGCAACTACATGAAAGTTTATATAATATTACGATGGTTTTTTTTATGTCGATCTTTACCTCGATGTCTCTCTCAGAAGGTTCTCATCTCAAAGATACATTGGTTTTTGACTAGCAGCAGAAATGCTTTCATTCTAGGCAAATTAGCAATCTGAGTCTTTTAACGCCCCAATGAGGCCATGATATACGATCGTTTTATCACAATACGTCGCACAAAAGGTAAATATTGCATTTTATAGAACTTGCTTTACTGTGAGGGCTAAAATTAGCTCTATGATGGATGTCAATTTGCTCTTATATTCGGAAGGCACGCCGAGCTCTTTGTCATCGATTGCGCATCAATGCGCTAACTCGGAGACCATATTCAGAACAATTCACATGGACCAAAGGTTAATTCGAAGATTTACTGCCGAAAAAGCAATACAAAACTAATTGTGTTAATAAAACAAATCCAATTTGAGTTACTAAGTATGGATCAGATATATCTGAGCAGATGATTAGTCATTGTGGTTGCATCGGCAATAATTACTATAAATACTTCGAATGTTCTGCAATGTTATTATTTCGGCGATAATCAATGGATACTGCTAAACGAAAGGATGAAGCCAGCATGCGAGGACGACCAAAGAAGACGTTACTCTTCCACCTTCTGCGCTAAAATGACGTCATTGGCATTACCACATCCATATATCAAAGCATTACCTGGGGGATATAAGGGTGCGCTTTACAGAGGATCAGTATTGAGGATTCAAGAAATTACCTGTTAGACCCTGCCACGTTACCTGGAATAGACCCTACGCAGTACTGTCGAACTTTCGAACCATAAACCCCTAATGACCTCTCCTCTTGACATAACATTTCATTATTTAAACCTCAAGAAATGCCAACCTAGATTTAATGTGCATTTCATAAAAAAAACACAGCACTTATGTTGGAAAACAATTATTGGTCGACATCTTACTACTTCTGGTGACGATATCCGCATAATCGAGACAATTGTGTGTTTACTTAGTCTGCGTCCCAGACTCCAGGGGTTCCGCTACGCTTCTCGCTCTTTGAGTCTACGGCACGACCAGCTCTAAAAGTGGCGCGTCCGAATATTCATTAGACACGTTCGTTAATCTTCGTGACCAATCAACGCAAAGGTTGTGACCCGGATTGACGTAATTGCACGTGCCTGGCTCATGGAACTGGCTTGTGATACGCACCCTCGGTTCTATGTGACGTCTGGACATTGTAGTGGTCTGCTGCCAATGAGAACACATTGAATGTGTTCTGGAATTATGGGGCGTCTCAAAAGTTCAAATTGGCACCACAACAAGCGCTTTAATTGCTTAGATGCACGATAGTATGTTTACGTGATAGTAAGTTAAAAAGAACCAGTTGTGTGTCTGCTTCTCTCGCCGAATGTGTGATTAACGGTGCCACTCAGCGTGAAACAACAAATCGGAGTGTTGTAGAATGTGTGCCCGGCTCATAAAAATCTCTCGGCCGGTTGGACAAGTACTTCGGAAATTGTAGAACTGACCAATGAGAGACAACGACTCAAAGGTACCCGAGAGTGACCGAGAGACACGGCTTGTGATTGGAGCATCCCAAATCTGGGATGCCCGTCCAGTTCAATACATTAGGCTCTCCTAGACTGAAGGCGAGACTATTGAACATCAGTAACATGTAAACAGCGCCCGCAGCCATCAGGCTAGGGGACCTTGACTAGTGTTTACTGCTGCATCATCGGCCTTATAAAGTCTGATTGATGATTATTGACGATACGTATATTTCTAGAAAAGTTTGTCACGTGACAGATAGTTGTAGACATCTAAAGCTGATAACGGACGGAGTGTTGGCGCTGTTACCAGAAATATATGGAAATGCGCATGCGTAATTACTTCACCTGGCTATGGTTCATTATAATACAATGATAAACAAAATTTGCAGGATTTGTTTCATAGTGATTTCGATTCAGTGTTCTTAATACGAGAAGCAGGCATTAGTATCATTGGTCTTGAAAAGTTTAAAAACAACAATTACTGATGATCTATGGTCAAATGCCGTTCAAAAAATATGATACTTGACTCCAACCGAGTTTTATCGCACATAACACTGTATTTTTGTCCCCCTACCATCCCTCTAAGCCATGGGCAGCTATCAAATAAATGCGAGCTGTCACATCAAAACACTTGGTATTTTCATCACCCTCCGGTGATCAGTTTTGTCAATAATATAACCTGCATCTTTGACTGAGGTGTTGCGCCGGGCCTCCTTTGTGTGTTTACTGAATTATTTTAACACATGACACCCATTGACATTTCAAGAGTGCTGCTAGGTTGAAAACAGTCATACAAGAAGAAAGACGTTTTTGACATATTTGTTTTTGATAGACAGACGCAATGTGTATAGAAAATAACGAAAGTGACCCTTCGTCTACCAGATATGTGTCGCTGGACCTGGTGAGGATACTGCAAAGTGGGGAAGAGGAATCCTACTGGGTTAATTCATGTTTTGAGTGTAGGCTATAGGCGAAAGTCGACGAAGAAGCATTTTGCCGTTCTGGATGACATTGGTAATGGATAGCTAAAACCATGCTGCTTGCATGAAGCTAAATGGCCTGGGCTTTTGACAACATGACTATCTGATCCCCTGTACCATAAGGAGTTGGGGGTAGCGGATGAATGTAAAATCATGATGTGACAGTGAACAAAACTGAATGACATTTGCAAATATTCAACACCATCATTGTGATGCTGACGTGGCTAACGTATCTACCAAACGAATAGCAACTTTGTTCTGGTCTGGGTGGCTAAAAACTATTACAACAGCGATAGCTATCTAATCAATGCCTCGCAGTGGACGATTGTGAATACACGATGTGACGATGCCTAATTTGTGCGGTAGCGAATTTTGCAGGGCAATTTCGAAATATTCCCAAAGCCACGCCATCATCTTCATGCAATGAGGATTCTGACAGATAGACAAACGAGCTATGCTAACGCTTAAATCAACGGCAAATGACGTAATGCCAATCGCATAAAAACAACATCTAATTTTGATGGACGACAAAAAACTTATGCTGCCTCCGACAGAAATAGGTCTGAGCAAGCAGGGTTGGCGGCACTAGTACGACCGGTTTTTTATTCTAAACTTGCTCCCATTCAGAAATTAATTTCACATGTATCTGCTCTAAAGTTTCATCTCCGTGACTAATTGTATTCTTTTTCTGTGTCACGCACCTTCTTAGAAGCCAGTAATTTAGGCCGCTCAACATTCTATTTTCGTCATCCAATCTTGCTTCTATGCGCACGGTTGTGCAATTGGCATTATGGGTGAGGTGGGCTCGTCATTTATCATTGTTGCGACCAACATTGATTACACTTGACTAATCTTGCTGGCTACTGTGATGTTGATGACGAATCTCGTATAAATATGGCTGAGTTTATTAAGAGATTTCGGCAAAGCATGAAAATCATATTAACTGCGAGAATATATTCGAGCTATCAGCATCATGTTGAAGAGCAGGGAGGCCGTACATCGTTTCAGCATGTGTGTATTTCGCTGAAACATGAGCAGATGCAGCAAGCAAATGCTGATTCGACAGATTCATGAGGTAGTTTCTCTTTTTTCCAGCAATGCCACTAAGTGCCTATTAGCAGCTGGTTTATCATGACTGGTTGCCATACATTCTCTACATATCGGTCGAAGCAGCCTCGCCTCCAGCATAGCGTGTCAAATCCATGCATCTTTGCACGCAACTTTGCGACAGCAGCCTCATCACTTACTTAAATCCATATATCATCATAATCCGATGTTTCCCCCGCTTGCTTGCAGAAGAATTATGAGTCACGTATATGCTGGTTGTGACTGATGCTGTTATAATAACGTTGTTTGAACGCATTGGAAAATTGAACCTATCAGTAATGCACTCACCAAAACAGGTCCACTGTAAAGTTAACCGAAGCTGATTAGATTTGGGTCACAAATCAGCTCTCTTTTGAGCCGTCAACATAATGAACTAGTGGTGTGCAGCACCGAAGGCAATCGGTCCGGCCAGAGCTGAGGATAAGTTCAGCATAATAAGGTTCATTGAACAAAATCATCTTTAGTATTCGACCAGATGCGGAATCTTATCTTGTTGGAAAAGTAGTGATTCGTGTGGATTCATGGATCCAGTGCCAAGCGCTAACAAAAAGACACTTCGGGTCAATCGGTAAGCTAAAACAACTGTGACGACAAAACAGCGTTTGTATCCTGACTTGAGCTTTAAACTGATAGAGTATGGAAATGTTTCCTTCCGTATGTGGCGGTAGTGCATAACTTATGTGTCCTGCTCGGGGGCTTAATCGTTAGCTCTCCTTATCTAGCCTGCTACCTATTATCCTCTCCCTACCGTCATGCTTGAAATTGAAACTAAGTAAAACTGATCAAAGCAGTAGATATATAGAATATATATATATATATATATAATAGATATATATATATATATATATATATATATATAGAGAGATATATAGATAGATATATAGATATATCTATATATATATATATATATATAGAGATCTATAGATTCTATATATCTATATATCTATATATATATCTCTATATATATATCTATCTATATATCTCTATATATATATATATATATCTATATATATCTATATATATGGGGACGTATAATGAATGGCATTCTCAATCGATCATCCTACTCCTTTAGGTTTTCACAATATTTTGCGATGAAGTTTCCCTGATGCGTTCCATTAATGTCAGGTTTTTTTCATGGAATTTATGCAGCGCATTCAGCCGCAAAAAGTAATCGCCTACCCAACCACTCAGGTAAGCTAGTTACAACGTAATGGCAATAACGTTGTTTGAACGCATTGGAAAATTGAACCTATCAGTAATGCACTCACCAAAACAGGTCCACTGTAAAGTTAACCGAAGCTGATTAGATTTGGGTCACAAATCAGCTCTCTTTTGAGCCGTCAACATAATGAACTAGTGGTGTGCAGCACCGAAGGCAATCGGTCCGGCCAGAGCTGAGGATAAGTTCAGCATAATAAGGTTCATTGAACAAAATCATCTTTAGTATTCGACCAGATGCGGAATCTTATCTTGTTGGAAAAAGTAGTGATTCGTGTGGATTCATGGATCCAGTGCCAAGCGCTAACAAAAAGACACTTCGGGTCAATCGGTAAGCTAAAACAACTGTGACGACAAAACAGCGTTTGTATCCTGACTTGAGCTTTAAACTGATAGAGTATGGAAATGTTTCCTTCCGTATGTGGCGGTAGTGCATAACTTATGTGTCCTGCTCGGGGGCTTAATCGTTAGCTCCTCCTTATCTAGCCTGCTACCTATTATCCTCTCCCTACCGTCATGCTTGAAATTGAAACTAAGTAAAACTGATCAAAGCAGTATATATATATATATATATATATATAGATAGATATATATAGATATATATATATATATATATATATAGATAGATATATATATATATATATATATATATCTATATATAGAGATATCTATATATATATAGAGATAGAGACTATATATATCTAGATCTATCTCTCTCTCTCTCTATCTATATATATATCTATATATATATATCTATATATATCTATCTCTATATATATATATATATATATATATATTATTATATATATGGGACGTATAATGAATGGCATTCTCAATCGATCATCCTACTCCTTTAGGTTTTCACAATATTTTGCGATGAAGTTTCCCTGATGCGTTCCATTAATGTCAGGTTTTTTCATGGAATTTATGCAGCGCATTCAGCCGCAAAAAGTAATCGCCTACCCAACCACTCAGGTAAGCTAGTTACAACGTAATGGCACACTTAAATGTCACCATGATGTTCAAGACGAGTTTCACCACACCAAATATACCGCAAAATACTTCTTGCTTAAGCGGCCCATCCAACCTCCTTTTTTTCCTAACATCAGAACCATAATATGAGGAATACCCCTATTCGAACAAAGTATCACCTAGGGGAATGTTGGTGATCTCTATATAATAGCTCAGAAACACAGCCAGTAGGAAATTGGGATTCTCCATGTACGACCCCAGACACATTACTTTGAGGGATAGGAGAATTTACCCCGCCGACTCAGACTCATCACCTGGGGATAAGTGGAATATATATTGTTTAGACCGTTCACATATTAATAATCACCCAAGCATATAACGGGAAGCTGAATGGAGAATGAACGCATCCATATTTAGCGCTGGCTAGCTATGGTACAATCATCTCACAACTTGACATCACATTTCAATATATTAAATCACACGTTGAACTCACACCCTTACCTTCTTTTTTAATGCCCTAACCTCCGATGTTGACTTCTTTCCTTGACCTTGTAACATAACCACCGCATTCAGACGCCGCATCTGGACCTCGCTCCTTGAATGCGCAAGTTTCCTACTGGGTAAAACAGGGAGTACAATAATAATGTCACAGCTGAACGCCTCATTGGACATCCAAATTTACGTTAATAGAGAGGCATTATGGTACGCCTGAGGATCACGCAGCGACAATAAGACGAGTTTAATTTGCAGTTTTTAGTCAGGAAACGGAAGCAGAGAATATTTACATCTGAACACGAGCATATGGTAGCCGTCATCTCCATTCATTACCGGCAAAACTGTATTCATGTCATATTAACATGTAACCCATCGCTGAGGAACTTTATAGAGTGCAAACCTATATTTTATGTGCATCTCATCAAGCACCTTATTTATGTTAGAAAACAAATATTTGATACTTTGGTAATGCTATACGCATAATAAAGACCAATGTGTGTATACTGCTGTATGATAAACCTTATAAAGTCCGATTGCTAAGTATTGACAGTTCGTATATTTGGGTGAGGGAGAGAAAAAGGGGATTAAGAGAGAGAGAGAGAGAGAGAGAGAGAGAGAGAGAGAGAGAGAGAGAGAGAGAGAGAGAGAGAGAGAGAGAGAGAGAGAGAGAGAGAGAGAGAGAGAGAGAGAGAGACAGACAGACAGACAGACAGACAGACAGACACAGACAGACAGACAGACAGAGACAGTAAGAGAGCAATAGCGAGGAAGACAGAGAGAGAGGATCAAACATTCAGATAGACAGAAAAAGACAATAAAAGAGCGTGGAAGAGAAAGGTGGGAGACTAAACGTGGTCCGCAAAATTACACTGGCATGTTACGACGTGTAATTGCGTAACTGCTCTTCTTGCAGGCCATCTCATGCGATATTGCGCATTTTCAGCCAGACACCGTGTGAGAACGGATTACAAAGTCGACGGAAAATCATGTAATGCTTATCTTTGCTTAATACTTATACATACCCTCAAGTACCAAAACAGACTCCAGCGTGTTTCATATATTACAGAGGTTCCAACGGATTTTATCGTTTGTGCTGAAGACGCCATGGAACAGTAGCCAATTTGTCCGCATCAGTGTTGATTGTGTTAGTAATAAGTCGTGCTGGCCACTATAACTCACCGCATAAAAACCTATTTACATTGACCTGCTGATCTCTGGACACCATAGCTGGAAGTCCATTTGTCCACATACCTCGATCTCGACCGTCCATTACGATTTGGCGGCCATATCTCACAAGGATTGCATACATTAATACGCCAAGTAGTCGGATCTATCCGTCGATTACGGAATGCTATCGGAGCGAAGTTGTCTATAACATTATCGCTAGTGTGGAATATTGCCACCATTTATTTCAAATATTGGGTTATTTCGTTTCTTATAGGATGGCATTTATTTTCGAGACTGCAGGAGTAGTTTATGCTAGGAATACATAAGCAATGCTTTGATTGTCAACAGCAACTCCAGGATGTTCGTGATATAATGAAGCTACTTTCTATCATTCGTTTTCTTATTTGCCTCTTCCAAACACTTCCTATATCACATCATGTCGGGACTTGTCGTGCAATATATTCAACCATGTTAACCGCAACTTTCGTTGTGCACCTTCCGAGGCAATGAATATTGGTCGATACAATTACGCTGAAACGAATGTAATATTTTGGACGCCAGATTAAAGCCACCAAAACGTGTTTCCGGGTCAATGAATGTTATTTTATCTTGGTGATGCTGTATCAGATGCAAACCATGAAAAGTAAAGAAGCAGCTCATATGACATTATCCGACAGGCAGCCACTCCATTCATTCATTAATACTAATTGATTATCTCAAATCTAGGATCGTCGGCTTTCTCATCATCTCTTGCAATTAAGAGATAGAAAGCATAGTTGAATGACGAACATAATTCATTGCCTAGCACAAATATTGCTCTTCTGCTTGCATATGTGACGCCCACCTGTCACGGTCGCCCACAACGAATCCAGTTGATATGCACTGCAGCATCGAGGACGTCGACCTGGGCGATCAACGTTAGAAGATCCAACCGATGACGTCTACACCAACCGATGACGTCAACGATACTTATGAGAGGACCCACAGCATCACCGTTCAATGGAGTCTGATAGCAAATTATCGTCATTTTGTCACGTGCCACGTGAATATGGGGAGAAAAGACCAAAACGAAAGGCAGATTGCTGTTTGCTGCTAATACAGGCATCTAAATAGTAAATAATCTTAACTTCACATCTCACCTTGATTCGCTGTTAATCTTTCAGAGATTACACCAATATCGAACCAGTCTTATTACATGAGGCGGAATAATGGACCAGTATTCAGCGATCCAATCACAACCGTACAAACGACTGTGTCTTTGGCTCCGCTTGATATCTTTTGCATCTGTGTGTATGTAGCCTGAAATATTTCAGAGATTAATCGAGCGGAGGTTCAATTTGACTCGTATTCACGACTTCAAAATACTGTACGTTCTCATAGAAACCTAATTCGGTCACGGCTGCAGGTTCAAAGCAACCATAAGGGTCTGCACTTAAAAACGAAATTAAATATCAAGTCCGAATGTAGTGGAGAATACACGTTATTGCGCTGCTTTTAATCCGACCATCTTCTTGTTTAGAATCCATGCTTTGTTAGCACAATGATACCTCGTTTGTCAATACGAAAGCTAGCCTACAAAATAACTCCATTAGTGAGACATCTGCCTCTGATTCGCTAATTAACGTTATTGCGCTTTTTTTCAATCCGACCATCTTCAATATCCAATTTAAAGTACTGTTATGTTGATATAATCCATGATTGCAGACAATATATATTGTTTTCAATTATACCCAACCTTGGTCTGACTGCAATCCTTAGCGCTAAGACCATATTCATAGAGAGCACAAGGACTAATAGTTAGTTTTGAGATTTAATGCTGAAAGAGCACTACACAACCAATTATATGTATTTGATTCGCTTGAAAGCATATTGATAAGATCGGTCAAAGCTAATAATGCTCATTGTGGTTGTATTGGCTTTAATAATTTCAACTCTATTCTAATGTTGTGATTGTGGCGATGGTTAATGGCTGCTGTTAAATGAGAGGATAAAATCAATTCTCGAACACTAATACGAAGACATTTCAAGGCCTAAGTTCTTCGAGGCCCTTGTAAGCATATGCAAAAAAGAAAAATATACAGTCACCAGCGAAGATGTGATGCAAACTTCTTTTGCCAACCACATTGTGAGGTGTTATACACATCAGAATCTGCACCTTTCGGGGAATATCAAATGACTAGGGAAATAACAATAAAATATCAATGTATGACAAGGTTGCATTTCCATGAAAAAAAGAATTACTTTGGCTCATTTTACCAATTTACAATTATGCCGAATTTTATGTCCTCGTTGTAGGCTATAAGAGGGGTTAAACTTGGTATCAAAGTATTTATATTTATCTTGGAGACATTGGCATATTCAAAATCTTTATGTCGGCCATCACGTGGAAAACGTGTGTACCATGTGATGACACCAGAACATGGGCATCGTGACACCAGGGGCTATCATTTACAGCGATAAATATCATCTCAGTTGGCACCATTAGTAACATAAATTATTATAGGTTACTATGAATGTCCGAATTGCTATGTTTAATGTCCGAGGCAGCACATTACACAAGAAAACATCACGAATTGTATCCATTTTCTTATTTATTGCAAAATAAGAGATTTCGGCATCGGCTCCAGACGGTGTGGTGTGAAAAATATCTGGTAACAACGTACCTGGACTAAGATTTGATGTTCAATCATGTCAAGACAGAATATGACTCACAATCTTAGCTGACATCAATATTCGCACTGCGACAGACTCACCAGTTGCGATTTGTATCGAAATGTGTGCCTCGGAGAGATATTGACATGGATTGCGTTCAGAAATTTACTGTGTGATGAAATAACTGATGAAATCATACACTTTGCCTTTATATAGAAAGTGAAGTTATTGTTTTACACCTTTCAGCTAACGACATGGGTCATTTGAATGCTTGAACGAAAACATTCACCTCCGTAGATGCGATATGATGTAGATGCTTTGTTCACTTATCGTGTTTTGCATTGATTAAATTAGATCTGCCCATGAACAGGCCATTGACAGAACTATCCGAAGCATTATGCGGTTTATCATTAAAATTTAACCATGTCTAGGTATTTCTTACCTAAGTTCTGGGTAATATTATTCTTGTCATATGCCCAAGTGGTATCCTTCTTCACAGAACTAAATCATAGTATAGGTTAATCATATTCAGGCTTCAAGTGTGCTATGCGCCAGATATTTCTTCATTCATATATGAATGAGTGGGAGCGGTATGATATATGCAATGAAAAAATTGTAACGCAATAGAACACCCACAGTACCCTATAGGGGTTACGCTAATGCTTACACAGATGGATAATTGAGGCCCAAAATACATCCAAAACCGGCTTTGTTGATCGCTATTTTGGTGCACATGGGACTCTTTGGGCGTAATGTCAGATGCCCGTGGTGATTACAAACTGAGCTGGTAGCGAAATCGTTGCCCCTTTAGGTTTTTGTAAACATAGAAGATAGTGGGCTGACGGTCAATGATGATCCATGTGAAACAAAATGATAATATTTCTTCTGGGCAAAATAATACGCCAATAAAAGAACTCATCTGCAGAGTTGTTGTTTGTCCTCGATTCGTTGCACAATACGCACCCCCTTGCAGATGTTTTTCTGTATTTAATTGTATCAGTCGCATAAGTAGACTTATAAATAAACGGCTACAGCACGAAGCGTAAAGCTGCACTGACTACTACCCTTCACTTACGAACACGTGATCAGTTTTACTAGAAAATGTGTCTGGCTTACAATAAGACTACACCAGACCTGATAAACAAGACGTTTTACTCTTGCTCTTCTTTTACGGTTTCTACCTAGTGACCAGTGTCAATATAATCTCCTATCATTATGATGTATGGTTCTTCAAATTCGGCTGGATATGAAGCATCAGTAGAGCGTTAAGTGAGCGGTAACGAAAGCAGATGTGATTCCATTAAAAAAATTGACAGTTGGTGGATTCTTAGACGTGTTACAACTATGGCAGAAAAAAACTTCGACGACTAGTGGAATATGCACTACCTATAAATCGTCAATGAGATAATGACAAGTATTGGCCGGGACAAAGCCGGACTTGGCATCTTCAATGAGGATGTTATTTTTCTAAAGGTATAATGTATAATTCCCTATAAAGGGAGTCAAAACACAGGTTGAGTATTTTAGGGAAGAGATATGGTCAAATGTATGTTGTATTTGATGGCTCCCCTTGAATGTCGAATCTCTTAATCTATGATATTAGGGCATAGCAGAATTTCACATGCATGAGTCATGGTATAAATATGGAACGCTGGATCCGTGGGTTGCTCTCGGAATATCGACGAATCCGTATATCAGTTCAATATTCAAGTAGGTAGAAAATCAACAAGCTATCACATCATCCACAGCGCACGGTAGGAATAAACTATACATATCTTCATTAATGTAATGCCAGAAATGCCGTTGCTTCAGTAATCACTTGCTTGCCACCAGATCAAAGGGTCATTGCTCAGATGATCATTTGCATCAGTGGGCGCCGTGTTCTAGCGCACTTAAGGTCGGCCTGATTAAATCAACATCCCAATTGGTAGGTCGAACCCTTCATGTCGCGGAAGCTCTACGATGGAAGCTCTCTCTCGGAGGCGGGATAGAGTTCCACGTTTGATGGACCCCTCTTCCGACTATACTATGGGGCTACCCAACCTCACACGTGAATACAAAACGCTACCACTTGGAACAAATCGTACTTCAATTCATGCGCACATAAGATTTATTGGAGATGAGCATTCATTGCCTACAGAGCCACAGAAAAGCTATATATTGTCGTTCACAATGTGTCTGCCTCTAAAAAAAGTCTCGTTTGTCTATTAAATAGACACAGTATGTTCGCGATGATTTTAGGTTGTGAGCTTCAATTAGAGGTATGAAGGACTGAGCAAGATGAACATTGGCGCAATTTTCTGCGAGCAGGTTGCGAGCTAAAATTGTGAGCAAAAAGGCAGATGCACTTATCGAATAATGCTGGTGGCGAGGTCGTCTCGTCAAGTTAGTGGACTCAAGAGGACAATCGCGTGGGCCATAACGACCACCAATCATTCCAGTTTTGTCAAGATGACTAATTCACAAAAGTTACTTTGAGCAATTGATGTAAAGCCATGAGGCAGGACGCTTACGGATACAAAAACAGCAATTAGGATTGATTGTTATAATATGGATTTTACAAATGTTTTTGTTTAACATTCGTCATTTGTTGTTTCAGAGAAGTACACACATTTTGGAATAACGTACAGTCACACCTCAACGCTGCCCTGAAGTCTTAATCCGATGATGAATTGAGGCATCTTCTATGAGGCTTATGTAACACAATCCATAGTTTCTGATGACTGTAAGCAAACCGTAAGACCCTTCACCCGCTGTCATTTCATTGTAAAAACAAATCCAGCTGCATAGAAATTCCAGGGCGGTACAAAGCGAGACGAGTAACACAAGACGCCCTGGACACCTATGTGTAACCATTAACTACATGTTTTTATAATTGCGTGACCTATGCTTAAAACTTGTAATAATCAAGGAGCATTTCAGGAGATTTAATGAGGTCCACCAAGTTGGTCTCTGCCCATGACTGTTATTAGCAGTAGAAACTTACTTTGCCATCACTTTGTATCGTGTTTGGTTGAGTCTCGCCGCTGTCCTACAACAACTGTCTGGAATTGCTCCATGGCCCTCATAAATGTCCGTAATTTGTACCTGGTAGTACAAACAGACTTCTAAAACGCCTGTCGCAATTTACAAGGTTGTTTGACGAATATTTACTCTCGTAGGCGTACTAATTACTCCTACAAACCATCTGCCCACGAATGAATGCGCAAGATAAACCACTCGGTGATCAAATGCGGCCACGTCATGCCGTGTCATACATACTGATGTGGATAAAACATCACCTGGTGCTTACATGATCTAAGGCCACGAGAGCTTGGCATAGCCCACAGTGATTCATGCGATGTTCATATATTCAAAATTTTATGTATGTGAAAGATAGCGTCATGCATCAAAATTTTGCTTGTTTATCAACTGTGTTGGGGTAAATTTTGACCGAGATCCATAACCTTAGTATGGCTTCTCCGCAATCCCTCCCCCTAATACCTCCAAAAGTGCTAGTGATGTTGCACAAAGAATACGGACACAACTAGAAAATTACATCATTTGATTGCAGCTAGGGTTTCCGCACCCCATTTGCACCGACAACCTCCAATCCTTAACCATTTAAGTACATATTCACCGCATTCTATATCCACTACTTATTAGAGTTATGGGATTTATAGGGACGAAGAATGGGAGCAATTAATTAATATATACCTTCAGTAATGTAATGATTTTTCATAATTAATTCTATTATTGGCTGGCTAGATCCGTGGGCTTCTCTCAGATATTGACACAACGTTGATCAGTCAAATATACAAGTAGGTAATCAACGACTTAACATATTATTCACAGCGCACGAGAGGAATTTATCGATACGTTACATTATTAATGCAAAGCCAGAAACTCGCGAGGCCTTTGCTCAAGTAATCATTTGCTTGTAACCAATTCACGGTTTCATTGCTCAGATGATCATTTGCATCAGTGGGCGCCGTGTGCCAGCATAATAACGATTGACCTGATTAAATCAACGTTTCAATTACAAGGTCGAACCGACGGTGCTGGTTTGTAAAAAAAAACACCCTACAGTATGATTACCATGATTTCTGACGTCATGTTCTCTCATGAAAAACCTCATCATGCATCCATGGGCTACTCTCAGTGAATGACGGATCAGTTTAACAGCGCCTTCTGCCTCCAATATTTCAGCTCGTTGCAGCATGAAAATATGTTCAAATGTGTATTGTCTTAAATGTATGTATTTCATCGTCGTTTTGACTCTAAAACCGAATGAACAAGCAGCTTGCAGCCCTCTCTGCAGCCCTCTTATGTGATATCACGGATGCAAAACATTATACATCTGCCTTGTACAGCTTTCAGTTAATATATTCATTCAAAACTTATTTTAGAAGATTATAAAAATCCTAGGCCAAAATGGTTGTACCAAAATAGTCATGATAGTTTTGTCATGCAAAAAACCAACCATTTTGGAACTTTTTTTATAAAACCAACCATTTTGGCCTTTTTATATAACCAACCATTTTGACCATTTTACATATCTACCCATATTGGCGATTAGAATAAACAAATGAGCCGACCAGCCCTTTTTGCCTTCCGATATTACCAACATTTATTATCCCAACCAACCTACTACTACTGACAGACCATCGTTTATACAACCTTGGGTTACAAAGCTTAGTCAATGAAAAAGCTTAGGTCAATGAAACCATAAACGACTTAAATTTAATTCCTACACACAAGCTTGCACAAAGTATTGCGCGTTTTTAGGTCTTTCGGGAACCGAAAGAAACTTTTTTCGATTTCGCATTGTTTAAACATAATTCGAACTGTACATTCACAATATTCAACGAGCCATGAAGAAAAAAGTGAAGCTAAATTATCGGCGCGATTCCACGAAATGCTGACGCAATGTCTTGGTCCGAAAAGTTCCGAACCTTGCCGAGCGGCAGGTGTACCGGTCGAACGGAGAAAATATGCATTAAAGTCACCTATTTTAAGGAAGGGAGTTCTTCAACGTACCCGTTATTAATTTGGTTACAAGTTTATACTTAGGTACTGCGAGTTTTAACAAGAATTAGTGATACCAAACATTCTGAAGATTGTCGTCTCTAATATTGGAGCACGGACGATTCCAAGTCAAAAATGCACGTAGGTCATATATTTTAACGTATTTATATTCTGATTCATGGATAATTAAACTGCCATCATTGAAGTAATTGCTGTAACTATTATACATTTCGATTGCTCTGGGCAGATTAATGTTATTTAACCACTCTGAACACTGTAATCTGTCTGTCAACGATGTCGGACAACATCCCTCGTCCCTTGAATCGGGAGAGTCCAAACAGCTGTCACTATTTATCTCCGTGCGACATGGCGACAGTTTTGCCGCACTTGGCCAAAGTTGCAAAATCCGCTTAAATTTGGTGCAACAAAACAACAAGGTGTAAACTTAAATCAGTTCCAATTAAATGAAAGAAGAAGTGTTTATATATAGTAAATGAAAGGCGAATAAGATATGGTAATTTGAGAGAAAATGACTTTCGACTGAAGCTATTTGGGTGTTTCCCAAATCGGTCGCGTTGACAGGCTTCTGTGAAGTTCTGATCAGCTAGCTAGCTATACACTGAATGGACACGGACCAGTGGAGGCAGCATCACATAGCGTTATGAACCCATTTCTCGCTCTTATATTATATGGTTCAATAATTTATTTTCGAATTGTTAAATATTAACTGCAATAATGCAAACCAGCCGAGAAGTTTAGGCAACAGGACACAAAGTATGTGCATGTCATATAATGATGTGTCCAATTGCATATGTTCATGCATCTATTCACAATTTGCTTCATCAAGTGTCAAACTGACCTCCAATTGATTAATTGTGCATTCTTTATTACATGTTTTATCTGTTCATGAAAGAGCATCATTGTCTTGCCTTACATTATATTTATTTTGAGAATTAAACTGAATCCCATCTTTTAGTGTGAACGATATAAATCCCCTCAGGACACCATGATTAAAACATGGATTAAACAATCTTTAAGCTTTAAATATATCACCTTTATTCAGTTTGCCACATAATAACATGTAGTAACAAAATGAAAAAAAAAAACCAGCAGCATCTGCAGGCAATGTGCTGAAGGATTTCTTAAGGTCAGGAGTAGGCAGAGGATGAATTTAATTTGTTGATGATTAAACTTTGATTGCTGTTCACTTGCCTATCTAGGGTCACTTAAATTCTACAAAAAATGTATCCACAATAAAGGCATTCAGAGTTGATTCAGCTGAATAAATTGACTTAATGGACTGAATGTATTGACCTCATAAGGGTTAACAATATAAGGAAATCAATTATCAGGATATCATTATCAAGCAAAGCATATCTACAGATAAATTTGAACATGATCAGCAGGAACTTTGACAACAGCGTCTTATGTTGCACTATCAGTAATAACTTTCAATCGGGCCAGTCTTGGTGGGTTTCCATTAGGACACAATTAGTGAATCCATACAACAGCTTGTCCATATGATTCAGCTAAAGATGATTCTCCTGCTGTGCCCCCAGCTATAGTTGCACATTCTGTTACACACACAAAGTTAACTTGTCAAACTGCCAATCAGTCTTATATCATAAGAAACTAAAGGAAGTCTATGTAAAACATTACACAACATTAATTCTTACCAACCTGATAAGGTTGAGTATCAATACAACATGTCACATGAATCAATCTCTTGTAATTAAGTAAAGGAAGTAAAAACTAATCCCTCTCGTGTGGCAGAAAAACTGAATCTACATTTGAATATAAACTAATAGAATATTGGTAAAACACATCATAAGCCTGATATTATCAATATGCACTGCAATTATATAACCAATAACAAACCGCCCACCCATCAATAATTAATGTTATCTTCATTCATTGACCACTGATGGCAACTTTAACATTCTCTTTCTGGGTATCCAGATAACAGGCATTGACTAGTGACCACCAGGAAGGTTGCTATGGAGCTTAGCATTGATAAATATACTAGAATTCAATGCTTGACTGCTCCCCTGGGTTGGCTATGGTGCACTTCCTTCTGTCACTTAATAAAATGGTGTCTCATCCACATAAGCCAGCTCTCTTCACCCTTAACCCGAGGTCACATTTACAATTGTACACATCTGAAAATCAGTATATAGTGAATATGAGGACATACATATCTGATGTTCATCTGGAGTTGATTATGTGACAAAGCCAGATGTTCAGAATAAGTCTACAGCCCAGAGAGCTTAGTTCAGTCATCAGTAACAGGGCTGGAACGGGTGGCCATTTTACATGTTAACTGGCCTCAAGAAATACTACCCCTCCAAACAAAAAAAGATGCCATGTTAGGAGAACCCCAGGTCGGTGACATACTGGGCTGGTGACAAGAACCCCAGGTCAGTGTAACAACTGGCTGGTAATAAAAAGAACCCCAGGTCTGTGTCATGCTGGGCTGGCGATGAGGAGGTGATATGAATTGCAGATAAATACAGAGCAGATTAGGTGTACAACAATGAGACACTATACACAGGTGCATACATCATAACTGCAAGACCATCAATCAGGACCAGGTGGAGCTTAACAGTCATACTGGGTAAACAGAACTTCTGATAAAAAACTTCTACATTAACAGATTGTTGAAGCCATACCCCACACACAACAAATACAGATAATACTCATTGTTTCGGTCATTTTGGTCATTCTGATGGTTTTAACAAAAATTACATTTAGACATAATATGTCTTTTTAAGCCCCAGTGATTGATATATCTCAACAGAATATGATAAACAAGAGAAGCCAAAACATTGATGAAGCCACAACATTGATGAAGCCACAACATTGACGAAGTCACAAAATTGGTGAAGCCACAGTATTGGTGAAGCCACAGTATTGGTGAAGCCACAATATTGGTGAAGCCACAGTATTGTTGAAGCCACAATATTGATGAAGTTTTAATATTGCTGAAGCCACAATATTGGTGAAGTCACAACACAGCTAAAGCCACAACATTGGTGAAGCCACTGGTAAAGCCAAAATATTGGTAAAGCCACAACACTGGTGACGCGACAACATTGGTGAAGCCAAAATTTGGATGAAGGGATAACATTGATGAAGCTACAACATTGGTGAAGCCAAAATACTGATGAAGCCACAACACTGGTGAAGCCACAAAATTGGTGAAGTCACAATATTGATGAAGCCACAATATTGGTGAAGCCACAATATTGGTGAAGCCACAACATTGGTGAAGCCAAAATATTGATGAAGCCACATTATTGGAAAAGGAACAGTATTGATGAAGCCACAATACTGATGAAGTCAAAATATTGATGAAGCCAAAGAATGGGTGAAGCCACAATATTGATGAAGTCAAAATATTGATGCAGCCACAACATTGGTAACTCCTCAAAACTTGTGAAGCCAAATATTGATGAAGCCACAGTATTGGAGAAGCCACAGTATAGGTAAAGGCCACAATATTGAGGGAGCCACAGTATTAGTGAAGCCACAACATTGGTGAAGCCACAATATTGATGTCACAATATTGATGAAGCCACAATATCATTGAATCCACAACACTGGTGAGGCCACACAATGTTGAAGCTAAAATATTGTTGAAGTCACAACATTGGTTAAAACAAAACACTGGTAGAGCCACAACTTTGGTGATGCCACATTATTTGTGAAGCCACAATATTGGTAAAGCCACAATATTGGTAAAGCCACAACACTTGTGAAGCCACAACATTGGTGAAACCAAAATATTTATGGAGACACAACACTGGTGAAACCACAGTATTGGTGAAGCCACAACACTGGTGAAGCCACAGTATTTGTGAAGCCTCAATATTGGTAAGGCCACAACACTGGTGAAGCCACAACATTGGTGAAGCCAAAATATTGATGAAGCTACAGTATTGAAGAAGCCACAGAATTGGTAAAGCCACAATATTGATGAAGCCACAATATTGGTGAAGCCAAAGTATTAGTGAAGCCACAATATTGGTGAAGCCAAAGTATTGGTGAAGCCACAACATTGGTGAAGCCACAGTATTGGTGAAGCCACAATATTGATGTCACAATATTGATGAAGCCACAATATCATTGAATCCACAACACTGGTGAAGCCACAACACTGTTGAAGCCAAGAAATTGATGAAGCCCACAGTATTGGTGAAGCCACAATATTGGTTAAGTCACGATATTGATGATGCCACAGTATTGGAAAAGCCACAGATGTGTAAAGCCACAATATTGATGAAGTCACAATATTGGTGAAGCCACAGTATTAATAGAGCCCACAACATTGGTGAAGCCAAAGTATTGGTGAAGCCACAATATTGATGTCACAATATTGATGAAGCCACAATATCATTGAATCCATAACACTGGTGAGGCCACAACAATGTTGAAGCTAAAATGTTATGAAGCCATAGCATTGGGGATGCCACAGTATTTGTAAAGCAACAATATTGGTAAAGCCACAATATTGGTGAAGTCACAATATTGATGAAGCCACAATATCATTAAATCCACAACACTGATGAAGCCGCAACAATGTTGAAGCCGAAATATTAATGTAGCCACAGTATTGGTGAAGCAACAACATTAGTGAAAACACAACACTGGTGAAGCCACATTGGTGATGCCACAGTATTTGCAAAGCCACAATAATGGTAAAGCCACAACACTGGTGAAGCCACAACATTGGTGAAGCCAAAATATTGATGAAGCAACAGTATTGGTGAAGCCACAACATTGGTGAAAACACAACACTGGTGAAGCCACAACATTGGTGATGCCACAGTATTTGTGAAGCCTCAATATTGGTAAAGCCACAACACTGGTGAAGCCACAACACTGGTGAAGCCAAAATATTGATGAAGCCACAGAATTGGTGAAGCCACAACATTGGTGAAAACACAACACTAGTGAAGCCACAACATTGGTGATGCCACAGTATTTGTGAAGCCTCAATATTGGTAAAGCCACAACACTGGTTAAGTCATAACATTAGTGAAACTACAATATTGATGAAGCCACAATATTATTGAAGCCACAGTATTTGTGAAGCCACAATATTGGTGAAGCCACAATATTGTAAAGCCACAAAACTGATGAAACCACAATATTGATGAAGTTGTGAATTTACCATTAACATAAAATTTGTTTTCATGGTGGTTAAGCACATGGACCTTAATATTGCACATGCAACTCATTATGTAGAATAGTGAGGAGGTCATGTGGCTTCATCTACATTACTGTCAGTAATGTAGATGAAGCCACATGACCTCCTCACTATTCTTATCTTTAACTATTCATTTATATCAAATCACCAAATGTCATGAAATGAAAAGACTAAAGAATATTTCTCTTCACTTAGCAAGAGCCTAGTGGCCCTACAGCAAGACATGGCTCCATTTGATATGAGGAGGTGTCTTGCAGAGATAGATGAGCATAATTGAGATGTTTGGACAGCTGATACTGTTGCCCATCTTGAAAAAATAAATTTCCTAAATTGGGCAGATTAACCAACACAGAGGATATTAATCTCCAATATGATTCAATTGAGATACTGGGTCCATAATATTAAACCCAGAACAGGAGGTAAAGCAGTTAATCACTACCAGATTGTGAGTGCTGCTGAGCAAAATGTCATCACAAACACCTAGTCAATCTCACTGCCTAACAATAAAGACAGAAGACCTATGGCTATTGAACTCTGCTGCTTTTGACAGCATTTAATCATAGCTTTAATAGTATATCTTTGTATTCAATGACACACCAGGGCTGAATAATAACTCCCAAACCCACTTGTCTAGCAACAAACAGTCAATCCCCAAGTATGCAAAAAGTTTTAGCATTTAAGCCTAATTATTTAAGTTATTAAGAAATGATTCACCCTAACACCCATGAGCTAATAATAACTTAGCTACATTTTCCTGGAACAAGCAATTTTAATTTGCTCTTATTTAGCAAGTCAGAGGTCAAGAGCCATAAAGCTATGAGTTAAAGTTTGCAAGATTTGGTCAATGTGAAGTTGCAAGCTTGCATTATAAGAAAACGTGCCATCAAGAATTATTCCCCATTGAGTAAATCACTCAGGAACAAAAGGTCATGCAGCCCTGATATTTACTTTGTAAGTGATCATCAATATAAGAGTGGTTCATGTTTAATTTGAGACAGGTATTCCCTATTTGGTTAACATAGCTAAGAAATATTTTTTCAATAATGTCACAATCAATATATGAGTGACTTACATTATTAAGAAAATGTGACACCAAATGTTTACAAGCAGACAGATTGACAGGGCAAAACTGTACTGTGTCATGTGTGATTTGGGATTTCAGATATGCTTAATACCCCTATCAACACTAGATCAGATGCACAGCTTTTAAGACTAACTGACAGATGACCATGGCATTTATAGCTTATACATGACATATTCAAATGATGTGATTGTACTATTGAACATTGAACATTTGACAACAATTTTACTACCAATATTGATGTGGCAGATACCCTGACAAAAGAGGCTCTGGACTTCAAAAACCCACCTAGGTTCTAATTATTTGGCAAGCCACTGTTGAACTTGGCTGGCAGCTAAAACTAGCACAGTTTGTTTTGGATAGCTATTATTGAGATACAGATAGGATCATTCTCCTGACTTATTGATAACAAAAGTTGTGACTATCATATAACACATAATCAAACTTATAGGAATGTAATAAAGAATTCATGTTTTAGTGTATTACAATGATACATAATATTAGCAGATCATGCTATTTCCAAGTACTTTAGAAGGTAGGTTAAAGGTCACATTACTGATGCAAGTAAGTATATTATTCAAGAATGTTGAAAGCAAATTATCAATCTTCAACCTTTGAAAAAACATTGAAAGAGTAACCCCACCCCACTAACACACTACCACCAGAGTAGTTATAACTTATATGGTGTACTATGACACTAGACTAGGGGTGGCTAGTGTCATAGTCCACCATACAACATTGTTAGTTACAGGGCATAAAGTCTGAAGTCTGTTTGGGTTATTGTGATACCGGAGCGGATTAGGCAATGTTTACATCTGACAGATGACAGCAAAAGCCGTAGGCAATAGTCGATACGGTTTAATGAACGTTAGGAAATACATTTAAAAAAAAATCATTGGTAATCGATAGATCTATCCAACCAAACTGCAGGCATCTAGTCACATTAACATGGTATCTGGGTATTGTTGGCCCTTGGAATGGTGTTCGTGATCGGAAAGTGTGAGTGTGAACGGTAGAGGCTAGAGCCCACGTGCGGAACTGCCCGGTGAAGCAGGTGAAGCTCGCTAACCACTGTAAACTACGGGTATTTCGCAATTTGTCGTACATGAATTTCTTTCCGCAACAATAACGTTCATTGTTACATGAATGATATTCAATCTATAAACGTTAGAATCATACTGACCGAGCGAGAATCACATGGAAACAGTGCGTGTAAAATTGTCATGGCTGACCGATCGTCTTGTTTATGTCCGCTCGTGTACCGGAAATTGCACGAGGTATGGCAGGCTGGAATAGTTACAATCCCAAAATATACCTTCAGATTGAGCCCGCGGGTGCGTTAGTGGGAACATTTGGATTTTACGACACGAGCAAACTGATAACACAGAACAATCTTTTTAATTAATCACTTGATAAAAACAGTCCGTTGATACGATATGCTTTCATTGATTACTCGAAACTTTACACATCATAGATCGAAAAAAAACCGGTATTTCATTTCAGTGAGATTCTCAATACATTTTAAATGCTGATCTGCTTCTAGAATTCCCAGCTTAAGTACTACATTTGTTCTTATTTATCTAAATTAAACATTATCAGACGGATATGTACTGAGAAAAAAACACCCAAAATGAGTTGACAAAGACTTACAACCACGGATTTCCCAGTAAAATCGCCATTTTTTTTATATCCGTCCGTAAAGATATTTGAGCGTGTGCCGCCCGTTATTCTTTAATCTGCTGATTTATATATTCATTCAAAATTTGTATGTTTTTCATTTCAAGTGATAATTTAAAACAAAGAATTGTTCATTGAAGTTAAAAGTCACACAAATCATGAATATAAGTTTGGAGCAAATATACATCGAACAAAGCCATATAATGACCGATTATTCAACATGGCCAAAATGGTCGTTTTGGCCAAAATGTAAATTCAGGCAAATGCATTTAACGCCAAGAAAAAGTGGATAGTTATCCCGAATAATAAGATTCCAACCTTAGGAGGAGTAGAAGCAAATAAAGTTACGATTTTGTGAGGAAGCGCAGCTGTGTAAGCCTATGGGGATGACGCTGACTATTTTGGCCTAAGATCATCGGCCAAAATGTAAGTATGGGCCAAGATGGTTGGTGAATTGTACGATACATAAATTTAAACTATAGTGCTACATTCAACGGAAATTGCGAGAAAACTGTCACGATACTAAAATATCTTGTATCATCAAATAAATCATTTCATCGTCAAATTCATCAATCATAATTTCATTGTTTTTAACACAAAACAATGTATTTAAGATACAGACCATATATATATATATATATATATATATATATATATATATATATATATATATATATATATATATATAGATATATATATATATATCTATACATATCTCATATATATAGATATATATATATATATATCTATATATATATATCTATATATATCTATATATATATATATATATATATATATATATATATATATATATATATATATATATATATATATATATATACTGACGATTACAACCATTCGTAGACTCCAACCGTTCGTGGAAAAAAAAGTATAAGTACATATTTTACCATAATTAATTTCAATTTCCTAATTCGGGAAACCTTGAATAATATAATAAAAGAAGTTTACTTCAAAAGAAATCTTTTTGCAACTTTATAATCCTGGTATATACTTTTAGTCCTCTAAAGATCGTCCACGAATGGTCATAATACTAATTTATACGTATACATCCAACCTTTCGTGCCCATATATATTTGGGTATATTTGCGGAATACAGATATTTTGAAATATTTTTCTGGCATTATGGATTAGAATTATAATATTTATTGTATATGTGATCATACTGAGCCATTGACAGCGTTTTGCGAACCTGTAGATTGTTGAATAATAAGACAAAATACAGTTTTGCAGTGTTAAAATTAAAACAATTTTTTAAATCTTTAAAACCTTAAAATCCACTTGTTCTACGCTCATGTTTAAACACTATTTTGGCTATTTGGGCAAAAGTATATATGGTTGCAAGAAGAGATAGTATCAGGTTATGTCAACGAATGGTTAGTTGTTAAATTGTAACTTCGCTAAAATATTAATAATTAAAAGAAATCATTCCTAAAAGTTTATCTTTGTACGTTAAAAAGACTAGACTATCGTGTTAAAATGGCTTAATCAAAATATTTGTAAATATTTTGATAGAAAAAGTGCACTGACTTTATGTGGTGATAGTTGTTTATTCTCTTGTGGACGCAAGTGTACGAAAAGTTGGCGGTTTGTGCACTAAAGGTCGCACACGTGGTAATATATATATACACACACACACACACACACACACACACACACACACACACACACACACACACACACACACACACACACACACACACATATATATATATATATATATATATATATATATATATAAATATATACATATATATATATACATATATATATACATATTTATATGTATACATATACATATATATATATACATATATATATATATATATATATATATATATATATTGTTAAATACATACACATATATATCTATATTTATATATATATGCATATATATTCATATACTTATGTATTATTAATATATATATTAACATTTATATATACATGCATACATTAATATATATATATATGAATTTTTATATATATGTATATATATTTATATATATATTGATATATATATATATATATATATATATACATTGACATATATATATATTGATGCACATATATATATATATATGTATATATATACATGTATGTATATATATATATAAATATATATATATATACATATATGTTTTTAAATATATATATAATTATATATATATATATATATATATATATATATATATATATACATATATATACATATAATTATATATAAATGGAGTTAAGGTGATTCCTCATTGCAAAATCTTTACACCTTTACGCATGCGTAATATGTACCTTTGGTATTCGCCTTTATGCGACCAAGTGCAGTATCTTCGCTTAAAAGGGACGCAAGTGACTCATTTGCCTGGACTGGGGTGATTTTTAACTGTGTTATGCGTAGACTTATTCGCAATTAAACGTGATTAGTAAACGTAAAGCATATATCGGAATAATTGTAACTCTTCTACTTTTGTGGTTGCTCGTGTTTCTTTGACCACCATGTGCGTTTTTGTTCATGGTTGGTGTGATTTTCCAAGAGGGTCTTTATGCGGAATATGCTTTTAGAAAGCCCAGATGTGCATAAATCAGATTCCGTCAAGGCTTTGAAATAGTCGAATTTTGCTCTAACAGAACAACAAACCGTAACTGCCGCAAATAGATACATGGATAGTTAAAAAAATATTTTTGGAGCCCTCGAAAGGGTCGCATCGGTCACTGCAGTCTATTGCTTGCAGTGATACATTCAGATCGTTTGTTTTGTATTAAGTGACACCTATGCTGGAGTTTTATATATCAAGTAAAGACATAATGAGCATTTTATGCGTCATCCGACCGAATCGGTAGATACGTGCCATGGGACATAGAAAGCAATGGAGTTATTTAATGCAAACCATTAAACACAAATTCAGAAAAATAAGAATTACTATATAATGAAAAAAGTACATGTCCACAGTGTCCGTATGATGAGTTTTAACTTGCCATCTTTAACAAATTCCGTTGCTTGACATCAAGCACGAGGCGTAATTATAAACTATTAATAGTTTGTTACCCACCAACAGCATATTTCTATCGCAGAATTTTGAAACAGGGCCTCATTCACACTTATATAACAATTAAGTATATATATATATACATATATATATATATATATATATATATATATATATATATATATATATATATATATATATATATATATATATATACATATATATATTTATATATATATATATTTATTTGCATATATTTGCGAACTGCCGAATTATTTTAAGTTATTACGGATTAGAACAATGATATTTGTTTTCAATGTGATCTTTTTGAACCATTGGTAGCGTTTCACAATGTAATTCAATGCTGTCGATAGATGAATGATGACAATACAATTCAAAAATCAATCAAATCTTAACACTTTAAATAGGATGGACAAGCAGGGATGTCGAATCGGCAGTCGTATAACAACATAGTCACGTTCCGCTTGTAGGGTAGCACCACATATGTTGTATAGTGACTGCTGTGAAAATGAAGTGACAAAGAGAGACGAGGCATGATATGGCGTTGAGGTTTCATGACGGCTCTTGTATCAGCACGTCATTAAGTACCCTGAAGAGAGCACCAGTGGTCGTGTAACGTCACTCGCTTGAAACTTCATCGTGAGCATCCTTAGTAAACTAATGTTACTTTTACCAATGTATCATAAGCTTCACCACTCATTATGGTCGCATGTGCGCAGACTCGTACCTAAAGTGTGCTGTAAACAACGCTTCTGTGTAGGCATATGCAGCTTGTTAATATATACGGGAATATAAAAGAGGTACTTTACAAGAAAATGTGGAATTTACATCACCTCCTGTAAGCTATAAAAGGGAATGGGGTTAATTAGCTACCGACACCGAATGAGATATAAAGTGTGCGATCAGTTCACAATATATATCTGGGCACAATTTCATGTCTTATGCTTTCCACACACTGTTCGACTCTGGCAATACAGCAATATTGATTGTAATACAGCATTTTAAATAACTTGCACTGAAGTTAAATGGTTTACCCAAGTCCATAATTTGTATTGCTACAGCCTCGTTTTCAGGCATTATTTGTATGACATTTATCAGAGTTCCTTATTGGAACAGAGACTGTATTTTAAATATGTTATGCTTTTGGGGGCTATAAGCTTCTAAGCAAACAATCAGACATTTACTGCGTCATATCGTTCACCTGACCTGAGTTTTCTTCATTCCATTTTTTCTGCTTATAATGCATTGAAATATATCCTATTGTGACGAACGATTTGCAGACACGACGTGACATTACGGGGCTACTTGTATGTAGCCGGGACCACGGGATTTTCAGCAAAGATGACTTTGTTATCAGACAATAAAAAACAACATAACAATGGCGCTTACTAATACGCACTTACAAATATCATTTGCATGGATTTGTGAGGATAATATCTGAGGCGGATAAACATGTGACTTATTCTTAATAATTGAGTTTGCAAAAATACTCTGATGCATTTCAAGGCGAACCTGAAGATTTTATTGGATAACCGCAATATAACCATATAGCTGTTGTAGCTGGCTAAAGGTTGACAGATATTACCACTGCTATTCAGTTCCAACCTTTTACAGTGCATCGTTGTTTAAAGGGTTCGCCTGTCCTTGTATGACGGGAGCAACATCAAGGACACGCCATGGTATAATCCTTGTATTTTGTATTACTTGCTGTCTGTTTCAGGGTAAGCTATAGTTGTTCATTCTTATTACCAAAGTGTTGCATAAATCTCTGGACTTCGGGTCCATCTGACATAGACTAACAATTAAACTCAATAGGGCACAGACGCCTGAGTTAACGATTGCGCCCGCCATACAGTGGCGCCTGACGCAGTACCTAGACTTATATTCGATATTGCATAACCCAGAGACTAAGCTGATTTACCGGGATTAGATTTGCAAAGCATTAGTTGATTAATAGAAGCGCCTGCCTAAGTGTCGCATACAGATCAATCATTTGATAAGCACACCCGGGTCCACTTCTCACAAATACGTTTCTTAGATCACTGACAGCTGTGTTAGATGGTATGTGTTAGCTATCGCATGGTAATGTGGATGAACGGTGTTAGGTGAAGTAGCGTTATGATTATTATATTCACATAATGCTTACTCTGCCTGGTTTGAATGTAGTTCGCTCTAAGCAATAACAATTGTTGCTAGACCACAATTGCATCTTCGTGAGTTCTGTAACTGATACAAGCTAACATGCCGTTACAAGAGCCCAACATGGTGTCAGAACGTGGTTAAAACGTGACCGTGCTTTTATGTTATTACGTGGAATGACCTGGCAATTTATTTCTTAAACCCGAAAGGGTAAGCCTCAATATTTTTCAAACTGTTTTTACCCCATAAGGAATGAAACGGACCTGAATAACTCGCAACATGATCAGAAACACTACTGTGCTGTACAAAATAACATGAACGTATACTCATTTACAGTAGAAAATGTACGTAGTTCAATCCGTTTAATACAGCCAAATATATTTTATTTGGTTTTCAAACAAGATATCTAATGAATTCAAAAGAAAGGACTGCATCAAATGCGTACAAATGAGGTCAAATACAATACACAGCCTTCTACAAAAAATGCCGTATGCTGCAGGTCAATCCGGTTTCTCGATGTTTAAAGAGCAAGTAATGGCTACGATAAGAATTTTCGGGATCATAACTTTGCGGACTACCTTTGGTCTTCCACCTTACTCCTTCTTAATCTCCTCTTATACGCCATGTCTCCCGTCTCAGTATAAATACTATTACAATTTTTGCTTTCCTATTCCCCCTGGTTTATATCAGTTTGCTTCAGTTGAACCTCAAGGTCTAAAGAGTAGCAATGCACTGAAACTATATTTCTGCGAATGTTACATCTGCCGCTATTAAAGTCCTTGAGCAGCAGCTTTATTTCGTGCGCTGTTCTTGGTGAGCTTTACGAAATATAACACAAGGCGGGATGATGTTGGTAACCAACTACATTAGCATTAGTTTGTATGATAATTAATGAGTGATACTCGCCAACCTGCGTGCGCAAGGCCCGTAAAGCAATAGTGTGTCAAAAATTAAGTGGTAGTAATGTACACAGGTTGCTCATAGATCACAAAAAGTTAATTCAACCAGAAGGATTCCTCTTCCCCCTTGTAGTATCCTTACCACGTCCAGCGACACAAATATGCTATACGCAAGGTCACTTTTGTATTGACTTGAAACATTGCCTCTGTCTATCAAACACAAATATGTCAATGCGCGTTGGTCTGTTTGTATGGCTGTTTTCAATGCATATCATAACGAGCCATCTTCATATGTCAGTGGCGGTTATTGACGGTTGCTGGGTTTCACGTGTAAAATTAATTCAATAAACACACAAATGAAGCCCTTGCCATGCATTGCTATCACATAGCGTTGATTAACCTCGTATTTATTAAGTGGCGCGCGCAAGGCTTCAGTCATCTATGCAGGGAATAGCATTGACAAATTTGATAACCGGAGGGTACAGAAAATAAATTGTGTTTTGCTGTAATAGCTTGCAATTACCCTATAGCTGCCCTAGGCTTTGAAGAATGCTGGAAGGACACAAATACAATGTTAAATTATGCGCATGAAAAATCTAATATCACGATGCTTAAACGGCATTTGGCTATAGATCATCAGTTATTGTTGTTTAAACTGTGCAAGACAAGTGATGCTATTGTCAGTATTTGCTCCAATAATAACCACAAGACTGATGATGGCTCATTTGAATGATAAACTCGGCCTGAAGACATAAGCCAACCGCCAGGAGTCTTCACACCCCTGTGTTTTCCACATTATCTAAGTTATGACTTGCTTAACAATTCATGTGTTATAGGGAGGATTTTTATATGCATGTCAACAGACGAAAGTGTTTTTTGGGGTATATCTTTGTACCTGAAGGCGAGTTTGAGCAGAATCCTAGAAAGTTAACCCTGCCATCAGTTGTTCTATGATTAATAATAAATGTTTGATTACATACAGGTACTTAGTGTAACGCTCTAAATAGGTAACCCGGCATCCCACCAAATAATGGTAATGATTGGGATGATTTGCATAACAGTGGCAGCAGCAGTGCCATCATATCAAGACTGTAAGTTGTCATTATTCATAGGAACGGCCCGCATCAATTCCACGCTCCTTTAGCAACCTCTCCATCGGTTTTCGCGGCATTAAAAAGCAAACTTTAAAGATGATCAACCTTTACGTCTAGTATCGACCCCGCAAGTAAAACAGACAAAAACACAATACAGAGGATATCACCGAGGGCACGCGACACAATCATGAAGTTGGCAGCGGTGTGGAAATAGCGTAGCGTCTAATGATATAAGGATACGACCAGGGTAGCTATTCTCTCCGTGTCAGCCTTTTCGCAGTTATGGAGGACATTTATAAGCCTTATTCTAATTTGTCTACTCGGAGTTGGGTTCAGTATTTCCTGAAGTTTAGGTACCCCGTGAATCAATGTTATACACTGGTGTTGTCTGTTATGACATAAAAGCAATGCGTCTATCAATGTTCAGTATTCGGAGACTTCATGATCAGCCGACTTCATCCAATGCAGACGAACTGGGTAGAATGTTACTCTGTAAAACTACACTAAAGATCCTTATTTGTGCCTGAATTTCTGTTAGTCGTGCAACCTTGACATTTCCCTAACACATTGAGTGTAATGTCCAAATAATTATATAGGATCCATTGGGAACTTGTTGCTTGATGGAGACCGCAACGGAGTGGGGTCGCACGATGTAGTTAGATTGACGTTCTTTACCACCAAGCACGGAGCTTAATTATCAGCACATTAGCTGATAGATCGTTGCCTCTGCCTAGGCGCATTACAGCGTATACACTGAAACAATGCTGCCGTGATATTGAAATGTATCAGCTCTTCGTGGACAGATATATCAGCACATCAGCAAGCAAAGGAGCAATATTCGTGATAGACGACGTGTTGATGTCGTCATTGGCTGTTCTTATGCAGCTCCTTGCTGGAATAAAGGTCTACGAGGAGAAACAGATTTAAAACCTTGGCTATTGAATAAATCTCATCACGTTGTAGTGAAACTTAAGGGCATTTGTGTCGCGAGTTGGAGACATGGCTCAACTTTTCCGGCAATATGCTAAGCGTTGCATTTTGCCTTCACTATGTATTATGACGTGCATAAAGAAGTGATATTTTGAGCAGAGCGTTCGAGATGAATACATACATATAAGTACAAACAAATTAAACGCAATCGACAAATTCTCAGCGCTGTTTTCAGAGTGTCATTTTCGAAGACAGTTGTGCCGACGTAGTGAATTTATTTCTCCCAGTGGAATATAACCTTCCCACGAGTCGAATATTAAAGCGAAATATTTTTCATGTTTTATTCCTTATCTCTCTCATTTGCATTAGAAAGTAGTCAAGCCAGGTTATAAAATACGATGATATGTATTGTCTACAATCATGGAATATATCAACATAAAAGTGCTGAGACAAACACACCCTTGTTATCCTCACAAAGATGCAGTGTATTTACTCCATCCACGTCTACGGTTGTTCTGGCAATTGTACGTAATATACATTGCAGTATCAAATAACGACTTGCTGACATTGTCTTAAAAGTCATGATTTTAGTAATTGGAGATACATTTCGCAATTTAAGAATGCCCTTTGTGAATTAGCCTGCAATAGCATCATACACAGCGAGTAGCCTGTGCTTTAATGAGAGTCTCGATTCCTCTACCACCGATGAATTACTCTGTAGGTAAGCCGCCCTCTATGGGAGCAATTGTCATATGTCAAGTCTTGACAATTGTCCACTAGTTTAATTCAATTGTCAAAAATCCGACCAAGTATTTCATACATGTAGGTTACTTCCCCTCTACGAGACCAATGCTGATTCTATAATATCATTGCCAGACGGAACTCCCATTGGCGTCGCCCACAATGTATTGTTGCGTGTCCTCTGATTACATTCGATATAGATAACTCGATTGTTAAATATCCAGCCCGGTATTTGATGCTACACAGAAACATCACGAAAGGTATCAGACATGATTGTGTACTGGTCAATGCAGTGAGATGTGTGTCCGCTGCATTAAAGAGAAATATAAAGAGGTTTCCGCAATTCAATGGAGTTTCATACATACGGAAAGCAGTCAGATCATATGTCAGCTACTACCGGGTTGATTAGAAATAGCATGGATTTGTAGAATGGATAAAATATAATTATCCTGATAAATTCGTTTCTGCTTTTTTAACAAATTATAAACTGATCCTTCCCTATTGTTGGTCATCGCCTCCCGTATTACATTACCAGGGATCTCTTTCAGGTTATAATGGAAAATGTATAACTCATATTTATTTTTGGGGAGGCTACTTTCCATATTGACAAACAGAGAAGCGTTGCGAGTACCACGTATGTATCGGAAATAAGTAGATAGCTGGATACGCAAGAGTGCAGTAACGTTTATTATCCACTACAAACAGGCTTGATATTTCACTTAACTCTTAAGTGCAGCACCTTACACTATTTAAAGATTGCTTTAAAACCTGTCATTACAACATCAGGTTTTCATGATAACCTAAATCATAATTACATATATAATTGATCCTCCGCTTGACTAATCTCTGAATTATTTTACACTTGATACCCATTGACGGAGCAGATATCAAGCGGAGCCAATTACCCAAACATCTTGCATACGGTAGTAGTATCGGCGAAGTACATAGGTGCGTACACTTATGGTTCGATTGCTGCATGCTGTGGCCTGTAGAAGTCTGTTATTCTGCATCAAGTAATTAGATATGGTTCGCTGTTAGCGTAATCTGCGAATGGGAAACACCGAATTAAGGTGAGATGTGAAGTTTAGCTCCTATTCAAGGATCGGATTAAGGCGTGAGCTAAAAAAAAATTCTGATTCATTTCAGAGGCGACGGCGACGGCGTAAGGGGGACATGAAGGAATCAGCACCTTATTGTGCTGTTTTCAATCAGGAAGTTGAATTCAGAGCCTCAATTAAGTCCGCAAGTAAACAACGTCTTGCTACTACTAGTTCATCATGGTGACGGCTCCAAAAAGTGCTGGTTTTTGACACAAATCTAATCAGCATCGGTGACATAGGGCTTGTTTTAGTAAGCGAATTTCTACTAGGTTATTATATGTAACCGTTCATAATTCTTCTGCAGTCAAGCTGGGGAAACTTCGGATGATGATGATATGCGTATATGCGGTCGCAAAGTTGCGTGCAAAGGTGCATGGATTTGTGATGCAATGTTTAAGGCGAAGCTGCTTCGACCGTATTTATGGCAATCAGTCATGATCAACTACGCGCTTATAGGCACTCAGTGACATTGCTGGAAAAGTAACAAGTAGAAACTACCTCAAGAATTGGTCGAATCGGCGTTTGCTTGCTGCATCTGCTCATTGTTCAGCGAAATACAAACATGCTGAAACGATGTACGGCCTCCCTGCTCTTCAGCATGATGCTGATCGCTCGAAGATATTCTCGCCATTAATATGATATTTATGCCTTGTCGAAATTTGTGAATAAACACAGAGACATTTCCACCGCCTTCTGTGGCGTAGAATCAAAAAAGATATACCCCAACATACACGGACATGACAGGAGGTTCACGACAGGACCAGTAGCACTAGGGGACGTGACAGCAAAAAGACAACCATCATGCTTCAGCAATACACAACAGAACACGACGGTCCATATTTATACGAGATTCGTCATCAACATCACAATAGCCAGCATGATACGCCAAGTGTAATCAATGTTGGTCGCAAAAATAATAAATGACGAGGCTTAGCAAGCAACATCCCCCATCCTCCATAATGCCAATTTTACAACCCTTCGCTTAGAAGCAAGATTGGAAGTCGAAAATAGAATGCTGAGTGGCCTAAATTACTGGCTTCTAAGACAGTGAATATTACAGAATAAAATACAATTCATCTCGATGATGAAACCTTAGAGCAGATACACGTGAAATTAATTTCTGATTCGGAGCAAGTTTAGAATCAAATAACCGACCATAATAGTGTTGCCAACAATGCTTGCTAAGTCGTATTGCTGTCGGACGCAGCATAAGCTTTTTGTTGTCCATCAAGATTGGTTTTAATGTTTACGAGATTGGCATTACGTCATTTGCCGTTGATTTAAACATTTTGTCACAAAGCAAAGCTCGTTTGTCTATCTGCCGCACAAATTAGTCAGATATCAGTCAGTCAGCGACACATATCTGGTGGACGCAGGGTCACTTTCGTTATTGACTATATACATTGAGTATGTCTATCAAAAACAGATATGTAAAAAAAAACGTATATCTGCATGTATGACTGTTTTCAACAGAGCAGCACTCTGGAAATGTCAATGGGTTTCATGTGTTAAAATTAATTCAGTAAACACACAAAGGAGGCCTTGTGCAACACCTGCTAATGGCTTAGAAGGATGCTAGGAGGACAAAAATACAGTGTTGTGTGCAATAAAAATCGGTTGGAGTCAAGTATTACGATTTTTGAACGGCATTTGACCATAGATCATCAGTAATTATTGTTGCAGCTATTCATTTATGCTAATATCACGTATATGCTTTTCGCATTAAGAACACTGAATTGAAATCCCTATGGAAAAAGCCCTGTGAACTTTGTTCATCATTATATTCTGATGGACCATGTACAGGTTAAGTAATTACGCGTGCGTATTACCATAAATTACTGGTGACAGCGTCCACAATCCGCCGGTTATCATCTTCAGGTGTCCACAAGCGTCTGGAACGTGACAAATGTGTCGATAAATATACGTCTCGTCAATAATAAGCCGTCGGACTTTAAAAGTCCGATGATGCAGCAATAAACACACATTTGCTGTAGTTTTTTTTTTATGAAATGCGCATTGAATCTAGGTTAAAATAATGAAATGTGATGTCAAGAGGCGAGGTAAATAGAGAAGATGGTTCGATAGTTCGACAGTTTTGAGTATGGTCTAACAATATATATATTCCACTTATTCCAAGATAATCGGTCCGAAATCTAAAATCCCAATTTCCTACAGTTGGCTCTTCTGATCTTCGATATGGAGATCCCCAATATTCCTCATATAACCCATTCTTCATATTATCCAATGTTTTTGGACCATTACAAGGATATTTCTCAAATGCAAGAGGTAATTTGTCTCTACTATTATTGGAATATATATGTTTTGTCAGCTGATAATACTTATGTAAGGTATCGCATTTGTACTTCACGGTTTAACGCAATTTAGCTCGAAAAATATATCCGCTTAAATTGGCTCTGTATTACTGATTATCGATTTAGCCAACAATAAGTGGCTCCAAAACATTGTCTTCCATTTGAACAAAAATAAGTCAGATGGTTTTTTTTACCTAAGGGAATTGCAACCTCGTTGCCAATTAATTGATGTAATCCAGACGCTGTTTCACTGGTCGATCGTTCACTATACTTAAGCGCTGGCAGGTATGTTATGTAAACCAACTTGTAATGGCGAAGAATATTATTTGTCTTTTCAATTTTGGGCGATCGCCTTGATACTTATCATTTTAGCACAGCAGGTTGAAGATACCGTCTTCTTTGGTCGTCCTCGCATGCTGGCTTCATCCTTTCGTTTAGCAGTAACCATTGATTATCGCCGAAATAATAACATTGGGGAATATTGTTTTTATAGTAATTATTGCTGATGAAACCACAATGAATAATCGTATGCTCAGATATCTCTGATCCTTACTTCGTAACGCTAATCAAATTGGTTTTTTTTTATTTAAACACAAGTTGTGTTTTGCTTTTTCAGTAGTAAATCTTCGAATTAACTTTTGTTAATTGTTCTGAATATGGTCTCCGAGTTGGCGTATTGATGCGTATTGATAGAAGCGCCTGCCTAAGCGTTTCTGGATGATCAACCATTTGATAAGCGCACTTGAGTCAACTTGTCGCAAATAATCTTGTCACATCGCAGTTGTATAACGTAATATGCATGACCTATAATTACTCTCGATTTATTGTCTACAAAGCAGTCAGCATTTTAAGTTGAGTTACAAAGACCAACAAATGTTTTTACGCCGTCAGCCAGGCTCGCATCTAATCAGGTAAGACATAATCAACATAATTCATATTCTTATACATACGGCTAAACGACAACAAAATTATTTCCAAAGTATTGAACAAAGCATTAACATTATTGATGAGGATGCTTATTGCAAAGAGCATCATATCAGTCCGAAGAAGATAAATGCTATTCAAAACAGTGATATGCGTATCCAGAATATGACTGTTCAGTATCACTTGCAGTTTGTTGCAGAGCTTACTTATTATTTTCACAAAAACACACAAAATACACGACCAGACCATATGGAATTCTAAATCCTGTGGTTTTCGAACAAATGACGCTTGCTGTCTACAAATTTCCGTTTTCGATGCCACCCAAGCGCAAGTAGTTGTGGATGAAAAATCACTAATGGGCCCGGATCTCACATGAAGCATATTAGCTGTCCACTGCATTAACGGGATGGTGGTTACAGTAAAACAACCAGTTTTGAACACTATACAAATGCGCGCCTTCAACGTACAACAGACGGTTAAGAGAGGGTACAAAGGCGTGATACTAAGCTAACTTGTAAGGATTCCTTGTCGATAATTCACTTTATACCCGCGCATGAATTTGGCAGCCCAATGGCTGTTTTTTGATATCCGAATCTATTTGCGGCACACTGGCCTCAGGTCGTCAAGGGACGTTCTTCATATATCTAAAACCAGCGGACATATCGCAAACGCTCTAGGGTACTTTACGCAGTGGAGGCTTCATGATTGAAATCATGTAAATCATTTGACAAAAAAGCGGTCATACGTTCCCGGCCAATACATGGTTTATAAAGGGGCGTCTGCAATGCTCCCTTGTGACAGCAATTAAATATACTACATGATTTTGTTTTCCGTGTGATATCAGGGGTACCATTTACAAAATAAACAACGTGTCAGTTTGCGTATAATTGCAAAAAAATTACCAAAGGCTACAATAAGAGTTCGTTTTGCCTAAAAAACAGGAGATCATCTGGCGTCCAAATTCATTAGGATTTCTTGGTTCTTGCTGCTTAACAGTTTTGTATTGTGAAATCAGACGACGGGTGAAACATACGTTAACAATGAATATAAAATAAGATGCGATGTGTAGAGGGGGGGGGGGTCATATCGAGGCGGAATATGACTCACATTGTTGGCTCTCACCCATATTCGTGCTCTAACAGACTCAGCCGTTGAGATTTGTATCGAAGTGTCTCCCACGGGGAACTATTGGCATGGATTCGCGCATTACGTTCTGACATTTTTTGTCTAATGAAATAACTGCGGAAGTCATAAACATTTCACAAATACCATCTTTAACGACCACCCGTTATCTCATGTCACATATCCCCCGACAACGTATGGTTAAACGCCCCGTGTGTTGGTTTGCATGCGTATAACTTGGGATATCCGTATGTACATGTCAACCACGTTTTTATGAAGGCTCTCTTAATGTCATATCAAAGAGCTTGCTCTTTGTAGCTGCAATATGCTCACACACTTAGTAGTATCAGACAGGGCGGTCAGTTTGACCTACCTAGCTTTAATTCTGTACCAGCTTCGTCTTATTGTCTCGGAGCCCGGCTTAGCTTGGAGATAGCCCAGACAGGCTAAATATATCCTCATGCAGCTTCCGGCTACCTTCATCTGAATATTTAAGACAATCATTAACTCTGAGCTGGGCCCTTGAGCATATCCAGAGGACTCACTAGCAGCTGTATACGGTTACGCACATCCTGGTCATGCTATAATTCGCGTAAAATGGCAGCTGCGTTAACTAATGAGAATTATGCTTATAGAACGTAAAGCGATCAAACGATGACACGTTCATAAACAGCAGTTTTGCTGTGACATTAAATTTTCCGGTGGACGTAGAATCAAACAATAGCATCTTAGATACGGATTGAATTAGTATAAGGTTAAATACCAACAACAGCGTTTGTTTCTTTATGAATGGGAGCTTGTTAACGATGGCCTGGCTGTGAAAAAAAGGTAATCAGCAGCTAAAATGAGACCCGCATGCTCAAGCGGGTAACCATATTCGAGAAGTAGTCACCATGCTGTTGCAATTTTAGTTGAAGGAAAAGAAACATATTTCAATAGTGGCACAAACAGTCAGGTTTATACCCTTTGGGATAAGGCTAACTTCTTTTCGTTTCTTCATTTGTCATTGCATTGTAATCATCTAATAAAGTTGGTATATGTTATCAAACATGCGTATTGACACGTAATGATGAGCAATTGACCTCCTATAATCACAATGAACCGGGATTTCCTTTATGCACACCAACAGCGCGCCATCTTGGATACACACTGCACAATCAGGCTTTGAAATATGTCAATTTAGCCTGTTTGTTTGGTGAGTGGCATATTTTTTAGGTTGTTGATTATGCCAGGTCTCCTAATATCCAATAGGCAATGGATATATAAATCAATCAGATCAAGTTATCGAGACTGTGGCCGGAATAATATGATTAAAGTTCAATATAGTCCATTTTGCAAATGCACCTCAACCTCCATACGGGTGCTACTTGCATGCTACGCGATATTCGGCCGGCAATGGTTCCATTGTTTGCAAAACTGTTAAAGTGAGCCGGACAACACCAGCAGTCTGACTTGTAGGAAGCGCCATCATGAGGATGAATTATTACATAGGCTCATTTAACTGACGTCATATAACGTGTAAAAACCAATATGAATATAGTGTTTTTGTAGGCATATGACGTGTGTTTTCGGCAAATTCCGTTCCGCAATATTTACCCAACAAAAGTACATGCGGTTGGTAATTAACCAATGTTTGTAGATGTCACGAAAATTGTAGATGAGGTCCGGTCCCTAACAGAATTAGTTCCCGCGACTTAAGGTTACATTTCTTATCACACATGCTTCAAACACAGCGCACTCTTGCACTCTTTAGTACGTCTATAATCTTGAATGAACACGCGCGTTCAATGACCGATCATATCACCAAGCCTTTGTGGCAATATATCAGCTAATTTGATATCATAATGCAGGTATTGGTCATTTAGCGAAGCAGGTACTTCTGACATGGTTTCACAACACAATTAACATTAACAGACAAAGGCAACGGATGTTTGGCGACTGCACATAATATTTTTAGTACGTCTATAGTCTTGAATGAACACAAACTTGGCTTTCTCACGTTGCAGCACACAACATTTGTCATTGAGCACAAAGCAAATTTGACGCACACCGGGGTTGTAAATCACAGGGTTGTGGTAGGCAACAATTGTCCTAGCCACCATGTCATTTATGCCCCAGGTTATAACACCCTGACTTCTAATGGAATCGGTCAGACAACACCGCTTGTAAATTCAATCATCGATTACTTGGTCTGTTTTAGTTTGTCACAAAAGCCTATCAAAAGGTCGGGATGTATGATTAAAATCGTCATACAAATGAATATTAATTGGATGTCTACCGCCTGTAGCGTTCTGCGGTGCATTTGCATGACCCCACAGTATTTGTTCAGACAGGTACAGGGAGACAACAAATGATGTGACTAGTGTGTTATAAATGTAGTTTGCCAGCGGCCGTGAAACTGTGCTAATTATCAGATGTTCTCTCTTTATGTGTGCCAGAGAATTGCATTTTGGTTGTCACAACATTGCATGATGTAAGAGGTGTTTTGAAGAAGTCTGTTGGCAGATTAATGATCACGATTAGTCCCATTATATCACTTAACATCCTTGAGTCGTTCGAGAACTTCAACGTATACCTAATATAGACTAATCAGACACCTGGTCCTCAATTAGCTATTATTTTGGAAACTATGCCTCGCGCTATAAATCTGATGAATCTAATATATGACCCAACAATCCAATATTAGGTTGCTTACGTTAATAGAATACGGACGTAAAGGCTAAAGGAGGTAATGTTAAAATAATATGAAGCCAACATTGGATATGATGGCATTTACACGGCAGCTGCACGATTATACTTTAAAGCAGAACTATTGCCATCAGTTGTATGCCTCTCTTATGCTTATCTGGGAAATACCATCTAATGGAGTATTTAAAACATCGTATAAGCATGTACATACCAACTTAAACCGATTGTTACTGACACCATTGTTCTGACAGGTACAGCCACACAGCAAAGTACGATTTCATACAAAACTGTTAAGGTAATAACGTTACTGATTTGGGTCACAATAAAACAGCTACATAAATAACAAAATGTCAATGCTAATGACAATTCGTCTTTGAGATTGAGAAGGTAATACAAACACGTTGACAGTTATAACAAGAAGGATAAACTTATTGCATATTTAGTGGCAGTGAATTATGGAGTGTCAAGAGACATATCGATATTTAGACACGAGCACCAAATTTAAATGTGACACGCAAACGTTAGGACATAATGTTTTCACTTTGTAACCGGTAGTAATATCTCACCAGTCGAATGAAAATGATCCTAAAAACGGTCAGTTAAAGGATGCAGTCACCTTACTAAGTCGATTGATTAAGCTACTAGGAGAATACACGCGGATAACCTCTCCCAAGTCATTGACTTGTGTTAGTCGTCTCTCAGCTCCGTTGGCAGTTAGATCCTTCACTGTTCATTATGAATCAAAAGCACACCTTTAAGGTTGTTTCACTATAGACATAGAATTATCTTTGCCAAAGTAACAGCACAGTGATAATTGTCAAGCTAATACGGATGCCGTCCTCCAAAAAAACATTTATCTTATATATGACTACAAGGTCCATGACGGGAAAAACCTTGGATGCATTATTAACCATTCGTAGACACTTTATAAGGTACAATTTGGCTATTATTAATGATTAATTGGGCATATTATGATTAATATAATGAAATAACCTAATGCAATTAAAACTCCTTTGACACTTTTTATTCCATGTATATACTTTTGGTCCTGTAAGGGTCGTCCACGAAAGGTTAAGACATTGATTTGCATTTACAAATATACACTTTTCGTACCCATATATATTTGCTTATATTTGCGAAATACCGAAATTTATAAAGAATTTTCAGTCATTATGGATTCGAACAATAATATTTGTGGATGTGAATATTGCGTACCGTTGGTAACGTTCCGTGATCTAATTCAAGGTTGTAGATAGATGAAGGTTGACAGATATTGCCTGCTGCTATTCAGTTCCAACCTGTTACAGTACATCACTGTTTTAAAGTACCAACTGTCCTTCTATGACAGGAGCAACATCAAGGCCACGCCGCGGTATAAACTACGCATGTTGTTGTGCCTGCTGGCTGTTTCAGGGTCAGCTATGTTTGTTCATATTTATCATTAGTTGACATTTATTAAACTCATGATGAACTTGGTGTCAAGGAATACAAATAGAGGTGATTTGTAATCCGGGGATATTTGATGGGCTCCTGCTCCTTGTTATTCATCGGTAAAGTGTACATTAGGAAGGGGTTATCCGTTAGCGCCACGAAATAAAACAGGATGCTGTATATTAACATTAACATGCATTCAATAATAAAGCTCGATTGTTGTTGTGTTCTGCAGCCAGACACTTAGGGATGGTTATCGGTGTTTCTCAACATGCAGGAACAGTGTCTGTCTTGAAGGAGAATTGTCTCAACGATAAATTGCAGAGTCAATGTGGTTTTCTGTCATTCATTCCTATATCATTAGACGCCGTAATGTACACCAGTTTGGAGAATTTATCAGTGTGCATGAAATATTTTGAATCAGCTGACGCGTATGTCGAGCGGGCTCCATGATTGTAGCAAATTCGTGCTGACATCTTAATTGTACATAACATCCCACATAAATTGTTGGCTTACAGTGCTATCACTATTATTTATAACAACGGTGTATTTTAGTCGTCAGCGACTCATCATAGTGGCATCGGCTCAGACTAAAGTGTACAAGCTGTTATAAACAGCATGTTTATATATGTGGAGGTACTATTAATGTTGTTCTTTATTAGTACACGCGACAGAGAATTTGAAGTAAACATCAGTTTATTGGTTCAAGACAAAAGGAAGATATGTTGTGTTAATTCTGCTAACAAAGTTACTCTGGCCATGTATCCTTTTTATATCATTTTCACAAACCTGAAAATTCTATCATTTACACAAAACGACGTAAAGTGGGTAATCGGGACCGTATTTATCTGCCCTACCCTTTCTGGACTAGTATTAAAGGGACCCACTTACTATCATGTAGATGCAATGAATCAACGCCACAAGCAGCGGCTTATATGTTGTAATATCACAAAGTTTATAAATTGGTCGAATAGGAAATATTTAAGTGACGGTGCTTCTTTCATCATGATATATTTACAATTCCTGTAAATGAACAGTTCCTGAAACATAAATGACATGACATTCATGGCCATTAGTAAGACATCTTATCGTAAGGCAATTGTTAGCATGCAATGTGTATGATTTGGGACACCTGCATCCGGATCATCGATCCGCCCCGTGACTGCGGAACGAGAGGGAACACATCCTGCTATGGGTTTATGGGTGTTATGTATGCTTAGAAGAGGGCGGGCTGCCGGCCAATGATGATCCCTGTGGAACAATATGCTATTATTTCTTCTGGGTAAATTAAATGTGCCAATGAACGATCTCATCTGAAGAGTTGTTGCTTGTCCTCTATTGGTCAGTTGCAAGTCGATATGCGCTGGTTTATTGTCAACCTACGCTCGATGAAGGGTGAGTCTGAAATATGATGGAATAACGTTTTAGCCCTTCAGGGGTTCAGAATACTGACTAAATTGTTAAAAAATGTCGCCTAATTAAAACATAGTTCGGATTATTAAGATGTTCAATACTGGCTAAAAGTCCTACTAGGACTAGGATTTCGATTACGATTAGAATATGGACTGATTGGTAAATCATCTACCAATTACAATAATGACAGCTGTTAACATAAACGTCGACTGATGATTTAAATGTCGTCCTGGCTTGACTGGCAGCGATTAATGCAGGCTGTGATTAGTCTATGAGCCACTTTACAAATTGAAGCCGAGAACAACATGTTATTTTGTAAGACAGACGACCAATTATTTATGAATGTTGGGGATAGTTCAACCGACAAGGAACGTTTGAAAAACGAAGAAAGTGACTTGAATCGCACCTCTGTATGTCTTTGTATTTTGCTCTTGTATATGACGTTTGAGGAAATATAACATGGTGGCCAAATGAATATTGCATACTGATGTCACGAAATATATCACATTGGCAGTCATTTCTGACGTCCTATGATGGTTCTATATGGGCCGAAAACTGGCGTAAATGTAACATTCATTGCAAGAAAAGCCAATGTATATCCAAGGATATATAGTTGGACAACCTTGCCGGTATGGCCTTAACTGATGCAATTATGATGGACGGTTACCACTCACGAATACTATTACTATCAGCGGAGGAGTGCTGATGACCACTGAATCACAGTTGATGTCGATTGTGGCTTTCTATTGGGATTACGTCAAACGACTCTCGGTGCTCTCTCAGGTGTTTTTTAAGATGTGTTGTAGCAGAGAGGCAGCTTTTATTAGCTCCGCTGCGCCCGGATACATTTGCTATATTGTACGTATAATCGAAAGCGAACTCTTGCCGAAGAAAATACAATATTGGCTCGGTCAAAAGTGAAAGCATCGGTGTGCTGAAGTGGGATTCATGATCATGAGTGCCATTGAACAGTAAGGATTAGGTTAATAATCACTCACGTGGTGCGGATTTCTAATGTTTACCCAATATGGAATTCAAATATGCGGGATGGGCCACTTAAGATGCCGCTTCCATTAGCTCACAATATATATCCTGTCACACTGTCAGGACCCGTTTTGGGGAAATTAATATGATTAAGTGATTAATATGATTAAGTTTATAGTGGGCCCTCTGATCAGTGTGGGTTCAAAACAAACCCCTGTTGCCTTGAACAACCCTCTGCATAATTATGCACAATGAATTTTACTCCTCTTTATTGTGAATTCGTTATGCATGCCATTTCACTTTAGTACAATAATACACTATATAAACATATTTGGTGTGAGAAGGCCATCCATAGGAACGAATGGTACTGTGAACATCGTCCTCAAATGTTATAATTTCCAATAGAATATATAAATCTATCAGATCTATCAGTACTAGCCTGATGGAGCCAGGCCAGGGAGAATAATGTCGTGCAGCATACAATATATAATGCGCCATGCAACAATGGATAAGGCAATTCACCAGTTGCGTTCATTTTGAATCCCCGCACTGAGGATATGTATAGGGGCTAATTTTCTACAATTCTTTTTCCAGAAGATTGTCAAAGAGTAATCAGTATTCACTCCTAATTAATATATCACATTCTCCTGGCGCAATTAAAACATTTGGTTAATGCGATATTTTTTTCATGTTGCTGTTTCATATCTACGTAAAAAGACCATCTTCTTGCCGAAAAAAAATTGCGCCATATAGTGTTCGCTATCGTGCAGTATAACACTATGAGTGTACTTTGAGAGGGAAGCAGACCCTCGTTTCCCACACTCATGAGTAGGTACGGGTATCAACTCAGTCCTGGGGTAGCAAACGGCATGGAAGCATTATGATAGATATGCCAGGTAATAAACAAACCCCAGCAGATTATATTATAGTCTGCCAGAACATGCAAGGAGTCAACAAAGATATGATTATTATCAAATCAGTATGGTGGCAATAAGGTAAATGGATCCGGGGTCCGTAAGATTGCGCATTGTAGTGCACTCAAGAAAAAGCAGCCCGTTCTCATAAATTAAATGATCAAAGTGCGGAAATTAAGGTGATTCGTCATTGCAATACCCTCAGAACTTTGCACATAGGTTACATGTACCTTTGGTACGGCCATTTATGCGACAGTATGATTGCTGAATATGCGCGCAAGCTGCTCATTGGCCTGGACTGCAGTGTTATGCACAGTCATATCCGCAAATCAACCGTATGAGCTTATGTATTGTAGTGTAACTGATGTACTATTAGTCTGCAACTATTAAGATGTACCATTAGCCTACTTGTTCTCACATTGACAACTGAACCGCCAGTTCCCAAATGTTACTTAACCTTGGCTTTCCTGCAGAAGTGCCGTAATTGTTGCCAGTCCCCTGAAGTGCAATTAGCCTGCTTATTCCCAGATGTGCAATCAGCCGGCCAATCCAAAGACGTACCATTAGCTTGCCATTAGCGCAATGGTCGTCCAAAGTCCAATACCAAATTTCGCGTCCGCATGCACGTTCTTGTTTCGATTCCATGTCAACATATGTGGTGCAGGTTTAAATGTATGATCATATACACGTTATGAGTCTTATTCAAGGTTGACATTCAGGAAAGCGGCTCAATTCTAACGCTTGCGACGAAGAGTGGAATTCTGGCCTCCAACATACCGCGCACAATTAGGCGTAGGCTGGTAAATGTCTACCATTAAATGTTTCTATTAGTAGGACATCATATATGAATTGCTGCTAAGCCCCTAAAGCGATGGTCGTCTGTGGTAATACTAGGCAGTTTCGTCCAATGACTACAAATAGCAGATGTGTAAAACTTATCTCCTTATAAAGGTTGAGAGCGTGAGGTTACTATGGAAATGCAGATAATATTGCGAGAGTTCTGAGATAAACATGTTGTCACTCGACGGGAGCTCCCTCTAGGAGTTTCACTCTTACTCGACTCCACCTTGGGCAACCCAGCGCGACACGTGCAGACAAAATTAATACCACGAATTCGTGCGCGCATGAACTTTATTGGAGACGAATAAAAGTTCAATTAGCTTTCATTGCCTGCAGAGCCATAGCCAACCTATATATGGCTGCTCAAAATATGTCTGCTACTACTGCGCGTTATGACGAGGCTAGAATCTCGCCATTGAGGAATCAATGAAGATGAGCACAACTCTAACTATGACACAGTACAACTTCAGCCGATAATGAAAAAGTCTTTACAAGTAAATAAATGCGCGATTCGTGAAATATACTTTAAGTAACATTGCCAACTCAATACATCGTTCTCATGACAGTGGCACAGCATATTTCTACTGCTCGAACCGCCATACATGTCTCCATGCATGAGTGAATGGTCGGGCAATATTTAATTACTGTTGATGAATAAGCTGATAATAACAACTTAGTGGCACATCATGTGATAGTATTCCAACCCGAGTGTGAGGGATTAAAAACAGACAAATGCACAATAAATTGCAATGCATAAATGTAATGTTGAAAAAGAACCATCAGAACAATATTCTATGATTTAGGATAATAGTATTGGAGATTTTATGGTCGTTATCGGTTTCATACAACTATTTTGCTCCTGCAAAGCGTCTCTGGTGAAGTCATCTGTTAATGGTGCAGTGGAGCATCTAACCTGAATGACCCCTGCTACGCCATCTGTGCCTAAAGCGTACCGGCTCAATAAGTAATGGATGCTCTTCAGTTTAAACAATTGTTAAGCGGCTTTTCATTTTATGGTTTACATACTAATATTGCTGTTGTAGCATATACCCGACAGTCATGATTCTCTCAGGAAGCGTAATTCTGTCCACCAACGAGTACACTTGCCATCCCTCAGGTTTAGACTCAACACGACCTCTATTCTTCGTTTGTGAAGAATGGGGCATTTCAATTCGTTTAGATATGAGAGTATTTTATCATGGTATGCTGAGTATGGTAGATATGACGAGAATGATGAATTGTATGATAACAGTGGATATGGCGAGTTTGTAGTATGTAACGTTATGCTGTGTATGGCAGCGCTTATATAATAAAATTATACATGTCAGCTCATCGCATTAAGTGAATGTGTACGCATAATTTGGCGGCGGGAAATGGACATACGGAGAAAAGCAGCGTGATCAATTGTTTGCTTTTGTGAGATAAACAATAAAACATAGCTTTACAGATTCAAGATCAGTAAGCAATATTAAAATAACAATAGTTTACCAATACACATCACACGCTCAAATTGAATCAAGAAGATTGGTGGGTTTGTAGCAAACTAAGTTTCTCGAGATCATTGGACAGGTTTTGCTTTTTGAGCCGTTTTCTTGAAAATCTTAACAATAAACCTTGCTTTACCAGATCCTCTTGGCATATCCGCCTCAGGTGATTTTTACGCAACATGAAGCCTAATACTTCAGCATTCGCAGTCATACACTGACTAATTTTCGTAATTGCAAATGACATCATCGGTTCTTAGTTGAATAAAGTATTAAACTATTATGGATAATGGACCATGGAAACTCTATATTCAACTATCAGGAACGAAGGCCCAGAATGACAAAGAGACTCAAACGGAGTAGCGTCAGCTGATTGGAGTGAAAAAAATAGAATGGATAATCGATATAATATTCTGCAAACATCAACGATTAGAAAATTGGAACCACCCTGCTATAATCACCCTTTATGTTCCGGATTTACAACGAGCCGGCCCAATTAACGCGTTATTTGTAGCACCTTGTTGGTGTGAGACATACTGAAGCTGCCTTGCTGCAGATGGGAATAATCATGAAGGCACACTGAGGAATGTTAGCCAATTATGATGTAGATTGCGATGTCCCAGGACGATAACGAATCGAGACCTCGCCTGGATGTTCTTAATGACGTGTTAATCCACAGACCGGCACCATGCTCCAAAGCCATGTCTTGCCTCTTTATCACGTCTTCTCTACTCGCCCTATTAATAACAGGGTTCAGTCGAATTACCTTAGGCACAATACGCATTTGTGATGCTTCGTAATAAGGAAAATATTATTATATTCTGATGCGACTGCCCATTTTACGTCCTGGGTTTACCATCTCATCGCAACGATGGGGTTCAGCGAGTGCATAGCGCTTTTTCGTCACACATTATATGTGATTCACCACGCCATAAAATAACTTTTGATACAAATGCACTTCAATCACCTAGCTTGCTTGACAAGCTTTTAAGCTAGAAGTACGAATTTGTTTCCAGTTTAGGCGAACCTCACCTTCAAATCATCGTGTATTTAACATTTAAATGGTACTGGCGTGAATATCGAACAGACACAGCAGCGATTCAATGATTGAAGATTACATCTATTACATGATGTATCAAAAACAACTTGCTAGCCAAATGGCGTTAGAGGAGTGATAGTAAATATCAGTTCAAAAGTCATAATAATTAGCTTAAATGTTGACATAAGCAGCGCGAATCTAATTTTTTTTTATATCGGTTGCCCACTACCGGTTGCGAACGAATCAAACCTAAAACGGGGCTGAAATCGCGTCGTTTGTCCGTCGTTAATGGTCGTATCGTAAATTTGTTTACACTCGAAGGAAGCCCGTTCATTTCTGAAAATAGGTCAAAAATTGTCTGCTCTACATACCCGACAGTTTTCTCACAAAGTAAGCTTGAAGTACATCGGGTGTCATTTCTGCTGTCTCTTCGTTGTTTTGTTAACAACAGTGATCGCCCTGAACAAAGGCCACCTCTGCTCTCTGCTCGACTCAAGGCACGCGGTCAAGTATAGTACGCCGCTGTACTATATAATAAACTAAGCTTTTCCTTGATTCATCCAAATCATCGTAAATATATCACGGCCCTGGACAGCTGGACTTCTTTAATAATTTTGATTGCTTATAAAATCATCAATATACATGCGATAGTTTTGACAATTGGATATATTGCGACTAAACATAAAATGAATGATAACTTGGTCAATTATGGGCCGATTCTGAAATTTTCAAACTTCCTGATTCAGTTCGCCTGACCGGATGAAATTATGAAAGTGTGCTTATGCTACCTTGTTGCTATAAATAAGGGTGAAGGTACACCGAGCATCGTAAGATCACGAATTATATGGACAGTAATGTTCTATACGTATGACATTACTCTACCCGCCGGGGTGTTTTTCACGGCGAGTTGATCCATGAGGTGTCTCGATGACATGGCGCCGTGTCAAGCCTGATCCGCTAGGAGCCGTTATGATGACACATAATCCGTTATGATGACATGTCACTTTGTTATGTCTCATCCGTATGGAACACTATCTTTCTCCTCGGTAAATTCTACTAAAACAACAGATCATTCTAATAACCTCGATCACAATATCACATTTGTTGCGTTCGACATTAAGAGAAACAAGGATTTTTTCCCCCAATTTTCACTTTATATGTATAATAAATTACACCTTTAAAAACTGTCGAGATAAAATCGTTACAACCATAGAGCTTGCCTCCCGCTGTAGGTGATTACGAATATCTGCCAATTGATGCGAGCCTTATCTCTATATCTGCATGCATTAAGCCATCAAATGATCCCGACAGAGGATGGCCCATAACTGCATCAACGATCCTAAAGTTGTAGAAAACAACCAATTAATCGTTAGTCTGGCTTTAACGAGCCTATCAAACAGCATGGCTAGCTATTTGTATCTTCGTGCGTACATCCGGTGCACATTGTCTCATCTAATGCACTTACTCTGTAGAATGTGTCTGCCATATTATTTTCACGTTGACTCCGATAAGCGTCACAAGGTGTGCTTGTAACGCGCTGGGAGCAGGTTTGAAATTGCGAGTATGGTGAATATGATGAATATGGTGGATTCATGATAGGATGTAGTTGGCATGGTCAATATGGTGAATATGGCGATAATAATGACTACTGTGAGAGTATGGTGGACGAAGGAAGGAGGAGAATGCATTTATTATCACGTTGTGCCGTTATTAACTGTGTCGAGTCGGACATGTTAGACAACGGATGCATTTTCCCATGGACTAGTTCGCCATCGCCCTCACATAGGAACAATGTCAATCAGCATTTTCTGCATTTTCGCTGAGAATATGCTGTTCCAACATATTTACAATCAATGCAAGAATGATACGACATTACCCTAATGAGGATGAATTATTTATCTGCTCGGTTTGCTTTTAATGTTACGGTCGGTCCATAAGGAGGCTTCCTTATCAAGCTTTCATTTCCACATTAGAAGAAAACCACAACGTTTACGACATGGCTAACGTTTTCAGCTTCCGCAATTTTGGGCTCACTGAGGCAAAAATCTGTTCTGCAGAGCCTCCAGTTGTGCTATTAATAGGTCGTGCCACGTCCAGTCCATTAAAGAATGTCGTAAAATTGCTCAACCGGAAGGTAGACAATATCTTGTATTTTGGTTGTTTGTTGTTTTTACCAAACCATGAATGTTCACTAGCGACGAGTCTGTAGTGTGAACGTCTCAATTCAACACAGATTATCTGTGGCATTTTGTACCAGACGGTATTAAATATAGGGCCTGAAGTTTTTTTCAATATTTCCGTCAATATGCATATATTCGCTTTGATAAACCCTGTAGATACAGATCATCAGCAACACTATGGTGAATATGGTAAATATGGTGGATACACGATAGAGTGTAGTTGGTATGGTGAGTATGGTAAAAATGGTGGATACACGATAGAATGTAGTTGGTATGGCGAGTATGGTAAAATGGTGGATACATGATAGAATGTATTTGGTCTGGTGAGCATGGTGAGTATGTTGATGAAAATGGAGAAAGCAGAATTAATGTTGCACGAAGGACGAGCAGCGGCTGATTTATGGAAACTCTCCTGCTAAAGATGGCTCCTATATGGTGAGACATGTACTTCCGGTTTAAGTCCTAGGATTACATGGCGATATTGCTCAACTGGGGGTTATTATACAACAGGGTGATATTGTACTGTCTGCAGGTAACGAGAGATTGTGTGAGATGGTTGAGATGTTGAAAATGATGAGACCGAATGAGAGAAAGGATGTTGTTGTGATATGAGTTAGATGACATTTGATTTCATCTTTAGGATGGCACTGTGGGACGCCTAAACGCGTCATTTGCGTCTATCATGTGTGGAGGCGCGTAAGCAGAGATGTAGGGGAGATAACCAGTAACTTATTGTCATTTGCTGCATAATCAAGTAATAACCGATTGCCAATCCGTTACTCGCATTATATAACGGAACATTCACAGGCCTTATTTTACAGAATAGTTTGAAGCATTAATTTGCAGAAGATTTGCAGGCATTATTTTATGTATCAGTTACGGATATTACTTAACCGAATAGCGACAGTCATTATTTTACAGAACAGTTTAAGGCATTATATTTTGAACAGTTAAAGACATTATATTATATAGCAGTTAAAGACTATATATTGTAGTTAGTTACAAACAATGCATTACAGAACAGGTCTGAACATTATATTGCAAAACAGTAACAGTCATTATATTACAGAACCGTTTCAAACTGTATTGTACAGAACATTTACGGGCATTATTTTACAGAACAGTTACAGGCATTATAATGCAGTTCACAAATCTAATAGAATTCGGTCTGAAGAATTGGTAAAGTAAGCTATGATAAAGCGGTATTTTACTGTTGTTATATTACTTTGTTATCATGCTGGAGTCAGGTGCGTGCTTATTTTGACTGTCAGTTTCCCGTCATTACGATACAAGTGCCAACTGGCGTTAGGTATAAATTGTCTTAAGCGACGTTGGTCCTGCTTACAGAGCAGGTTCAGTAGCTTTTTCTATACGACAGACATTACTGCGCGCAGTGATATGCCCAAAATCTTAACCCATTTTTAATTCAACTGGGCACTAGTAATTTCTCACTTGACTTTCTTATTTACTTTTCCGTAACTTAAATTTCCCCAAACATTTCCTTATACATTATAATATATAGTTATATCTATTTGTTACAATAATTCATACTAAAACCACACCCTGAATATATGTTATGGACAAAATGTTTACGGATCCTAAAAACGAGTAACATAGCATGTTATGCTTTATTTACTTTTTGGTATTACTCAACACGAGCATCACCTCATGCTGGTATAACGTGCGTTGCATACTTTGAAGAAGTTCAGCGTGACGGACACCACATTGGTTCCAAATAGAGAAGTCGTTTTTCACAAGGTTTGTTTGCAATATATATAGAATCTGAACAAGAAAGTGCCATGTAGGAAGGGACAATACGCTGTTCGGATATGTTAGCATAATAAGTATATAATAGAAACTACTTAACGAAACGGATTTGAGTTTTTTTTTTCAAATGGCGCCTTGCTCTGCTCAGATGTCTTCTGAGTGTCTTGCTCAATATTAACTCGTCTATGATATGAAAATATAATGATGATGATGATAAAGATGATGATGATGATGATGATGATGATGATGATGATAATGAAGATGATGTATATGATTGGGATGAGGATAATTGTTGATGGTGTAAGGATGATGATAGATGATGATTGTGTCAGGATGATGATAATTGATGATGGTGTAAGGATGATGATAATTGATGATGGTGTCAGAATGATGATAATTGTGTCAGGATGATGATAATTGATGATGGTGTCAGGATGATAATAATTGATGATTGTGTAGGGATGATGATTATAATTGATGATGGTGTCAGGACGATGATATTTGATGACTTCATTGCAGCGATGCGTTGCTCAATAACAGTGTTGCCACGCTCCACAAAACCCTGTGATTGAGGTTGTCGAGGTCGACCTCTTACAAGCGTGACATCATTACCCCAAATCTCAAAAAGGGAATGCAAAAGTTGATTCACAAATTCGCGTCCATTGTCAGAGTGAAAAATCCGTGGTGGACCCAGATACGTAAAGGAAATAAATAAATATCGGTATTTTTTTTGCAATGGGTTCCTAATCTGCAGTTGCGTCAAAACCATTTGTAGAAAATTTTCTTTTACATCGTACGTTTACAAGGTTACGCATGGGATTTGGCATAATGACTATGCCACTGAGTTTTTTGTTTGTTCGTATTTTAGCACAAAAAATAAATAACTTCAAATACATTAGTATATGACGATGCAACCCTGATCCGCAATTGGGTCAGAACCATCTACAGATGGGTCACTCTCATTCCGTCAAGTGATCGGCAGATGGATCGCCCATCGTGTATCTGTAAACGGGTCAGACCCATCTACGAAACTGCTCATAATTCTTCTGCAAGCAAGCAGGGGAAAAATCGTATGATGATGATATACGGATACAAATAAGGGATGAAACCGTCTGCAAGAGAAGGCTGCTGTCGCAAGGTTGCGTGTCAATGTGCATGTATTTATGGCAATCAGTCATGATGAACCAGCTGCTAATAGGCGCATAGTGACATTGCTGGAAGAGTAAAACAGAAAACTACCCCATGAATCGGTCGAATCGGCGTTTTCTTGCTGCCTCTGCTCATGTTTCAGCGAAATGCACACATGCTGAAACGATGTACGGCCTCACTGCTCTTCAGCAGCATGATATTTATGCCTTGTCAAAGTTTTTAAATAAACACAGAGATATTTCTTCTGCCTTCTGCCAAGTGTTGAAATTGATTCAGTAAACCCTAAAAATGCCTCAGACAACGATGCAACAATCATTTATGACAAAACTGATCACCGGAGGGTGATGTGTAATCCAAGTGTTTCGATGTGACAGCTCGCACTAATTTGAAGGCTGCCCATGGCTTCGAAGGATGCTATGAGGATAAAAATACGGCGATAAGTTATGTGCAATGCAACTCAGTTGGAGTCAAATATCACGATTTTTTAACGGTATTTGTCAATAGATCATCAGTAACTGTTGTTTAAGCTATTCAAGACCAATAATGCTAATGTCAGGTATCTGCTTTTCGTAATTAGAACACTAAATCGATATCAATATGGAAAAAAGCCCTGCGAACGTTGTCTATCATTGTATTCGAATTAACCATGACCAGGTTAAGTAATTACGCATGCGCATTTTAATGAATTACTGGTAACAGCGCCCTCACTCCGCCGATTATCAGCTTCAGATGTCTACAAGCGTCTGGAACGTGACAAATTTGTCTTCAAATATACGTCCCCTCAATAATCAGCCATCGTACTTTATAAAGCCTGTGATGCAGCAGTAAACCCACACTCGTTCATTATGCGGATAACGTTATCAAAAATAGTAAGAAGTCGGCCAGTACTTTTTTCCAACATAAGTGCTGTGGTTTTTTTTTATATAAAATGCACATTGAATCTAGGTTGGTATTTCTTGAGGTTAAAATAATGAAATGTGATGTCAAGTGGCGAGGTCAATCAAGTTGATGGTTCGATAGTTCGACAGTTTTGTGTAGGGTCTGAACATATATATATATATATTGCACTGATTTCAGGTGACAGGTAACTTCTCGAATCTTCCAAGATAATAGGTCTGACGTCTTACATTCCAATTTCCTACAGTTGGCTTTTCTTATCTTCTATATGGAAATCCCCAATGTCCCCAAGGTAATGTTTTGTTCGTACAGGGATATTCCTCATATCACCCTAGGAATCTGTTTAAAATATTATTGGTATATTCCTAATATCATCCATTGCATTTGTGCCATTACAGAGATACTTTTTAAATCGCCAGAAGTAATTGTCTCTGCTATTATTTGAATATCTGATCAATACTTCCTAACGCTAATCAAATATGACTTTTATCATTAACACGCAATTAGTTGTGTATTGCTTTTCCAGCAGTAAATCTTAGCATTAACCTTTGTTCCATGAGCACTGTTCTGATACATTGATGCGTTATTGATGACAAAGAGTACGGCGTGCCATCCGAATATAACATATAATTAACATCCATCATTGATCTCATTTTAGTAATAACAAAGCCATTTCTATATATGCAATTTATACCTTTGGTGCGACGCATTATGATAAAACGATTGTATATTATGGCCTCTCAGGCGCAGTGAAGGAATGAGATTGCTCATTTCCCTAGAATGAAAGCCTTTACGCTGTGCAATGAAGAGTCAAAAAACAATATGCCTTTCAAATGAAAACTTTCTGAGAGAGACACGGAGGTAAAGATCGACATAAATAAAGACCATCGTAAGATTATATAAACGTTCATGGAAATTGACGTAATTGAAAATGAAGACAGGCGCACTTGCGAGACAAGCATGGGAACAGAAACTGATAAAGACAGACCTACTCATGAATATACCGGCATGGAGATACACGCAAGTATATTGTACAACGACACAAATATAAACTGTTTATGCCCTGGTCAAAACTCAAATTATTCTTCCATGCTAGTTGGTCCGACCTGGTGACGCCTGTGGTGTTATTTTGACAAAGAGAAATGTACGGCGATCTTGTGACTCTACCATAGTGATGTCATAGATAATCTCGGCTACACAATACCAGCACTTGGTGGCAATTTAGGCGCCTATTTTATTCAAACATGTTTGCTAAGTATTTACGTACTTGCAAATTGACCTATTTCCTATCCTTAAGCTACCGTCTGTTTCAATGAGCCATCAGATAGGAATGTCTTGTATCTCCAAGAGTATTTAACTAGCCATTCTTTCGCAGCATCTCTAACAGCATTCTATAACGGTTGGGTTCGACTCCCATGTGTCTAGGTATTTAAGACCTAACCCATCACTTCTATATAGAGCGGGGTTGGGTTTCACTGCTGTCCTGCAGATGTTATGTAAAAGGAGTCCCAAATGTTATGAAGATGTTATCATAAATACTGGGGTGGAGGAGGACCCCTCAGCAAACGCGTTGGTTACTGAGCACGATTCACAAACAAAGAAAGGCTGCCTGAGCAATACGCTGATTGTGATGCATCTCTGCTTTTGTAAAAACGTAGGCTTTAGTCCAGTAACCAGACTGCTCGTTTGATTATATGTCATGTGCTGGATGAGCAAATACCCGAACAGCAGCAATCGTTATCAATCAATGTAGATGATTCCAACCCATCTGCATCAGGTTTGAACAGAATCCCTTAAGCGAGGACTGGAAAAAACGACGCATTATAGAAATGCTTATTGTAAGACTTCCCCTGTCTGTGTTGAATAATAATGCCCTGCCGAGACATCTATGGGTTCGAAGCTTGCCATGCAATCTAATGCTGAGCAGTAAAACTGTACATAATGATTGCTATTTTGTCTGAGTTCCTGACAGTCGGGAAAACCCGACATTTACTGAATACAAGACTGATGTTCTGTATAACAAAACGCATTTGGTGATTGATAGAAGCGCCTTTCTAAGTGTCACACACTGATCAATCATTTGATAAGCGCATTCGAGTCAACTTTTCGCAATTAACTTCCTCACATCGCAGCAGTATAATGTTATATGTAGGACCTAGAGTAAATGTCGATTTAAAGTCTACAAAACCGTCAGCGTTTTAAGATGAGTTACAGAAACCAACATGTTTTTACGCTTTCAGCCGGGGCCGCGTCTAATCAGGTAAGGGGCTGCCACAACTGTGGTTGTCATTAACATCGTAACCCGCGAGGTATCGGGGTATAATTGTGCAGATTGGTTATGTAAATTCTCGGATGCTGACCGCATTGATGGCAAAGTATTGTACTTCGTCTTATAACCTTTCAACCCAATCAAAACCTGAACATTTCCTTAGCAACAGATGATGTTATGTATCAAATGCCCCGCATGAGCTTACACATTTGTCATAAAGTGTCATTCATAGCACAGTCTAAGTCAAAGCAAATCTACCGATTGACCAGTACGCCAAGTAAACTGCAATTTCAATAGCCGAGGATAAGATGGATGTGCTTAATGAGGACGATAGTGATGGCTAAAGGCGTAATCGATATAATTCATATTCGTATACATACGGCTAAACAACCAAAACAATGTCCAATGATTAAAAAAGCATTTTCTATATTATTAACCAGTATCATATCAGTCTCGAGAAGAAAACAGGGATTCAGCGTATCCAAAATATTGACTGTTCTGTATCACTTTTGCAGAGCTCACCTATTGTATACATATAAGCAATAGCATCAACAGAACACATAGATAAGGCACAAATAACGCGAACAGACCATTTGGAACACCATACCCAGTGTTTTCTTGAACAATGATGTGTGCTGCCTGCAAATTCCAGTGTTCGATGTCAACATAGCGCAATTAGTTGTGGATGATTACTCACTACTGGTAGCGGATCTCACATAACGCATATTAGGTGTCCGCTGCATTAACGGACTGATAGTGAACAATTTACAAACGCACGCCTTCAACGTGCAATTGACGGATAAGAGCGGGTACAAGGGCATGATACTGAGCTTACTTTAAGCATTCCTTGTCGATAATTCACATTATACCCGGGCATGAATTTTTCAGCCCAATGGATGTTTCGTGATATCGTAGTCTATATGCGGCACACTGGCCTCAAGTCATCAAGGGACGGTCTTCATATGTCTATAACTAGCTGGCATATCTCAAACGCTCTAGGCACTTTATGCAGTGGCGGTTTTATTATTGATATTATCTAAGTCATTTGTCACAAAAGGGGTGTCTGCAATTCTTACTTGTTTCAGCGATTAAATGTACTACCTGACTTAGTTTTCCTTGTGATATCAGGGGTTACGATTACAGGATAAATAAGATCAATGCATGTGGTAAAAAGAACTACCGCACATGCTGATTCGTTCATAGTCAATGAAATAATATAGCGACGCCAATTGTGTGGTACTATTCGTGACATTGAGAACCAGAAAAAACTGAACTAATTAATTGCGTATCTCACGTCAGTCCTGGCACTTCCATTGTTTGTGTTCTTCACCAGCCTTTTTGCATCATGCACAATATTAAAGCGGCGAGGAAAGGATGATGTGGATGATAACGATGATGATGAGAGCGATGAAAATGATGATGATGATGATGACGACGACGACGATGACGACGATGACGATGATGATGATGATGATGATGATGATGGTGATCATGATGATGATGAGGATGAGGATGGTAATGATGATGATGATGATGACGACGACGACGATGACGACGATGATGATGATGATGATGATGATGATGATGATGATGGTGATCATGATGATGATGAGGATGAGGATGATAATGATGATGATGATGACGATGATGATGATGATGTTACAGTATTTTAACATGAAGGTTGTTGACGCTCGACGATATAATGGATCAAATAAGGTAACATCCAGCCATGTTTCTCTGGCTATATCCTCATGCAGCTGCCAAAATGTCTGATATCATTTCGAATACTTAATCAGTATTTAAAAATCCCTGACAAAATTAGTACAATAGTGAAAAAGTTCCTGTCGGCGGTCGTGTGGACCGTTTTTATAATGGTTCAATAATCATTCAAATGGTACAATCCGTATTAAAACATTGGCCGCAATGACACGCCCTACTGTCGAATATAACATCTATTGATTTCCATGTACTTTGATGCTTATAGGTTGTGATCAATGCACGACGTTTATCCATATAAAAACTTTTAAAAGAATGCAGGGTTCTACGATTTCGAAGCATGTCATGCAATCCAATTCTGAACAATAAAACTGCACATCCAATTGCTAGTTTTGTCTGAATTCCTGTTAGTCGGTTTAACCTGACATTTACCAAACACATTAAGTCTAATTTTTAGAACAATTTTGTAGGAGCCATTTAGGGGCAGACGCCCGGGCGCTCGATGGAGGCCGCCATGGAGTGGCGTCACACGATGCAATTACACCGACGCTCTTTACCACAAAACACAGAGACAGCTTTATTTTCAGGATTAGCGTCTTCCAAAGACTTGTACTTACTACAATTAACATTATCGAACCAAAAACCTACCCAGACATAGTTACATTTTAATGATAAACCGCATAATGGCTTCGAATAGTTCAGTCAATGGTCTATTCATGGTCAGATTGAATTTTAATTCATGCACAACACGATAAGTGAACGACGCATCAACATCATATCACATCTATGGTGTTGAGGGTTTTCGTTCATGCATTCAAATGACACATGTTGAAAGGTGTTAAACATTTGCTTGTTGTTTTTGTGCTAGAATAAAATGATGATTGCACAGATCGAGAACAACAACCAACTCCCGGGAGGGAATACAAAAGGAAGAAAAAGAACCAGTGTGGTGTTGTATGATCAAGTAAAAAATAGAAATACATTTGTTTCATATTTGCATCGCTCGCATATCCAGATCATAACAACGATATGCAAAAGGATGTAGGGAACATGAAAAACCGATCTGAAACCTGATTGATCCTCTTGGTTGTTTTGTATTCTCCCATGCAACATTGTCCGTGGGACTGCAACATACATTTCAAACCTATGCACGAGATGTACCGAATGAAATACGATATATATGACCGTGCCGATCTTGTTCATGATGTCATTTATCAACGCCATCTTATTCTTGGCTGACAAAGCTTCAGTTTATTTTGTGTACTTGCAAGGTGACATATTTAAAATGTAACTATGTCTGGGTAGGTCTTACCTAAGTTCTTGGTAATATTTTTCTTGTCATATGCCCTATTGGTATCCGCCTATACAGACCTAAATCATAATTTAGGTTTGTCATATTTTAGCTTCAAGTGTGCTATGCGCCATATATTTCGTCATTTATATATTAATAAGTGGTAGCGGTATGATATGAAATGAGATATTGTAACGCAACAGAAGACCCAAGGCAGGACTTGCGTAGAAATACGCCCGTGCTCTCAATGTGTTATGATATATATAAAGTCCCGTGTTGATTACAAACTGAGATACGCCAATTAATTCTGCAAGAGACGTAAATCATTTTCTGTGCGGGAAACTTACTGTTAAAATGGCTTGGCACATGCGTAAGTTTTACATTCTGCAGTTAGAAGGTAGATGCTCATTCAGCAACTGGGTTTCCCTTTTATGTTTATCAGCCTTCATCTAACATCAATTACGGCATGCTAAATCAAATGTGTAAATGAAAGAGCATTTGAGTATGTGTAAATGACAGAGCATTTGAGTATAACTACAGTACTCCATGTTGTATGCATACAAAGTACGACGTCGTAGCTCCAAATTGAGCAGCAATATTTATACGCCATATGTAAGTCACAAACGTTGCTGCAAAATAGAAGATTTGGACTCATACTCTGGGTTTTAAACGAGATTTGTCCCAGAAAGTGCAGTCTTGTTTCCGCTCATCGCCGCACATAAATGCGATCTCGCGTTCTGTCCGCACCTGCGCTTTCTTGTTTGAATTGCGGTCACCTATAGGGAATTGCAAGCTTTTTGAGATGCGACCCATATTGGCTGTTTCCAATAATATTGAAGTTCTGAATTGTGCATTCTATCATAGTAAAAACGAAAATAATACGCTGTGAAATATGATTGGATGGACAAATACGGACGTTAAATTCGGGGCCACATTGAAAGTATCATTATACTTCATTTAAGCCACGATTTCTGAATTGTAGTTGAGGCTGTGACATCAACAGTGTTGATAATTAGACTAGCCGAAGCAAAATGACTGTGACAGTTTTGCCGATTGATAGGACATAATATATGGTAATGATAAGCACTTGGCCTCCATTAATCACAGTGAACCTGGATTTCATTTATGCATTCTAAAGGTACGCCATCTCGGATACATACTTCACAATCAGGCTTTGAAATATGTCAATTCAACCTGTTTGTTTAGTGGGCGGCTTATTTTGGATGACGTCTGGTCTCTTTGACCTTGTCTATCTTAATTAATTCCATGTAGCAACAATGGCTGCACCATTTGATAAACCCTGCACATTGTTTACCTATGTGCATTAAATTCTACAGGATTCAATTACTTAATGATCTGTTCGTCAGCTTCCTGTCAATGCAATGGACCATTGTCGATGCTGTGCAGCAGCGGTCTGTGACCATCACAGAAGTTGTAAAGGTGAAAGTTTAGGGATAACCACTTAGCCACAACTGTAACACTATCTCCATCATTGGAGATGGTTACCACACTAGAATCAAACACAATGCACTATATCACTTTTAGCACGTTTATAGACTTGAATAAACACGCGCTTATCATATCACCAAGACTGCGTGGCAATGGAATCTCTAAGCTAACCTATCCTAGTGCAGTTGTTGGTCATTTGGCCCAGCAGGTTTCTTCTGACATAGTTTCCCAATGCAATCACCATTTAGAGACAAAGGCCCCGGATGTTTGACAACTGCGCTTATTATATGTAGTACGTCTATAGTCTTGAATGAACAAAAACTTGTTTTTCTCACGTTGCACTCCACCCCATGGTTGATTGCGTACAAAGCAAATTTGCCTCACACCAGGGTTGGTAATCACAGGATTTATTTAGCTAACAACTGTCCCAGCCATCATGTCATTTATGCCCCAGGTTATGACATCTTGTTCTTAATGGAATCGGTCAGACAGCACCGCTTGTCAATTCAGGCATCTATTACTTGATGTTTGGTCTGTTTTAGCTTATCACAAAAGCCTATCTATCTATCTGTCGGGATTTATGACTAAACTCGTCAAACAAAAGAATATTAATTAGATGTCTACCGCCTGTAGCTTTCGATGATGTATTTGCATGACCCCACATAATTTGTTCAGTCATGTAAAGGGCAACTACAAATGATGTGGCCGGTGTGTTTATTAATGTTGGTTGCCAGCTGTCGTGAAACTGTGCTAATTATCAGATGTTCTCTCTGTATGTGTGCTGGTAAATTACTAAGACATTTTAACTGTCACAACATTGTGTAATGTAAGAGGTGCTTTGAGGAAGTCTGTTGGCAGATTAATGATCACAATTAGTCCCATTATATCACGTAACATCCTTGAGTCGCTCGGGAATTATACATAAACCTTATGTAGACTAATCGAAAACCAGGTCGTCAATTAGCTCTTATTTTGGAAACTATTCCTCGCGCAAAAAATCAGATGAATCTAGAAAATGAAATGGCAATGACAATTCGTTATTGAGATTGTGATTGTAATAGAAACATAGTAACAGTTATTACAAGACAGTTAAACTTATGGCATATTCAGTAGCAAGAACCGAACTTTTTCTTAGTGAATCATGGAGTGTCAAAAGCCATATCGATATTTAGACACGAGCACCGAAGTGAATTGTATTGCTCTGACACACAAACCCTGGGACAAGGTGTTTTCGTTTTGTCCCCGGTAGCAATATCGGACCAGTCGGATGAAACTGATCCAATAAACGGTCAGTTAAAAGATGCCAGCCGCATCAAAGCGATCAAAATGCAGCCATGAAGTGTGCTACGTTTTAAGAAGATTTAAGCGTAATCATTCTGTTAACTCTTTGCCTAAAACCATTTGCAATATGCTATTTCAATAATTCCATGTTAACGAGAAGGATTAAGTCCGCCAAAACGGATCAACAACGCATATGCGTGCAATGTTAAATTAGGCATACCTTACAGTATTGAGGTCCCACCGTTGTTTTTCGATCCAAAACAATAAGACAATGATTTTGATTGATGCTATCGCGCAAGCAAACGCCTATGTGTAGTGCATAAACAGGGGATCTTATTCTGTTGAAGCTAATCTAATTTGCATTTTATCACATGTATGCTTTTTTAGGTCGAATGCAATATAATGATTGCTAAATGACTTTTGTTCCATCAGGATTATTTGCGCTTTTATTTTCACGACTGAGAAGCAAAGGTTTAAGATTCAACAATGATCGCTACAACACATTTATAACCAACCACAAAGATAAGTTACTTAATATCTCATCCCAGTCGCTTACGCACCTGTGTTCTTTTTTATATACATAATACCCGGATATACATATATATATATATATATATATGTCTGTTTCTGTGTTAATTTTAGATTAATCATATGAAAAGTGCATTAAGGTGCTTGTCTAAATATGCTTCAACAAGGTCAACGCCCTTGATAGAGTTGTAGTCACAAACGATTGTTTTTGTACGCACGACGCGTTCTTTCGGATCACATGTCGTCGTCATTGTGGCACAGGATGCATACATTCAACTCACTGGTTTTCTACAACAGCACGGGCACTGTTATCCAAATGATTTGGCTTCCAATCTGAGCGGAAGCTTAATATCCCTGAACTCAGAAAGATATAATAGACGTGCAATAAAATTTAAAAGCATGTGTGTGACATAGCCTCGTTGAGATAATGTAACGTCTCTTTCCGTGGTGACCACCCTCCGGCTTTTCTCGATAACCTAAGTTGATTTGAGATGTTCGACATGTAACACAACGAACCCTGCTCTCAGCTGACTTCATTTTGCCTCATGTTACTGATCCATCGGCTTCTTTGCTTCACGGATGACAAAAGGCTGTTTTGGGTCCCAACAACTGGTGCGGCCGTGCAGCTTACTGATATCTTATCGCCAAAAAATTAGTTAAGGGGAAATGTGCTTTGGGTTTGCGATTAAATATAGTTATGCAATTCAATGCGCATGACTGTGTCGATGTCAAAAGGTCACCAAGTAATGGGTAGACTATATATCATTGTTGTGATTAACATTGTTAACTGTGACAACATCGCTGTAATATGATAGCATTATGACTATATTCTTTAACACAATGAAGATATTGTTCAGTCATATTCATGAAATTAATATATATATGTGTGTGTATTGGTGAGCGCCATTGTTATTTTGTTTTTTATTTTCAGATAACAAGGTCAACATTTCTCAACTAACTTAACTGCAAAAGCCATGGTCCCGGCTACCTCCAGGTTATTCCCGCTCAATATATGTAGCGGAGAGTGGCGTCCAAGAGACCTCGATGTTAGTAGACTGCATAACGGGCCCGTTTGCATTGACAAGTCACAATATCACGTTTCGATTTCAAATTATTTTTATTTTACGTTTCAGATACTTTAATGCAGATCCATCTCTTTATTCTGGCAAAATATTACAGGCTGATGTCTTATGCAAATCATACTTTTGCGTCATTAAAAAAATGGTATTGGGCGGGGATGGGGCGTGTCCCGGGCAACTTTGTGTTTTTTTACTTTGCTAATTATTTTGCTTTCCATGTGTTGTCACGATCGTGTGGCTATTTGGAGAGAAGTATCCCCGTTATGTCACGCGGCGACTGTAATTCGTTCGTCATAATAGGATATATTTGAATACATCATATGCGGGGAAAATTGAATGAAGAAACCTAAGGTCAGGTGAACGATATGGCGTGGTGTGAAAGTGTCTGATTGTGTGCATAGAAGCTTGCTGCTCCCTAAAACATAACATATTCAAAATACAGCCTCTTCAAAATAGTAAAAGAGTGGAAAGTTCACACTTTACAAACATTTTTGAACATTTGGCATAGCGGATCTTGCTGAAATAAAAGTATTCGGACAATTATTAACGCCGCTAGCAAAAAAGCAACAGCGTGAACTGTCATTTACTCCTAATAATTGTATATTTTATCTCAAACTTACGCGGAGCGTGCACGCGTTCGAATCAATATTGTATCATGTGGCTAATAAACAGGAATTATTGTGATTTCTCAAAAGCAATAATTTATACCTGGTGTTTGCTGTTATGATAGCTTGCTTGAAACTACAAACAACTTTCTCTGTGACTTATCCCTCACCCAGCTGGAGCCTTCAGTCATCAATATAAACATATCATTATTTTCGTTTGTATTGTCGTCGTTTCAACGAACGCAGCATATACAGTTGAATTTATTAATAATATTATCTGTAAAGATGACTGTGGCATTATTCAGGTAATGGTCACGAGGTATATCATCCTAGTATATTTTCCACAAAGAGTAGAATAACACCAATTTGCATATCCTGAGCATCTATTCACACTCCCGCGAAAAGTGTCAGAGTAAATACGATGTCCTCTCAAGTAAAGCGATTTTGCCGGGTATATTCAACAATAGGTTTCTACATCCACGATACTACTTTACCAATGGGGATAACAAACTTCTCACTGTTTTCACCACACTCCCCGCGGATATTGAAGTTGTTTTTCACACAAGCAATTTCTTAGAATGGACTTGGTTAATCCATTTAACTGGTGTTCATGCAGCTACCATTGTCCAATATACCTAGTACATCTTAAGCATTTCGAAATTATAGACTTGGCTGATTTATATGTATTTGATAGAGAGCACCCCAAATATATGATACATATAATAAATGTCCTTAAGCGTTGAGGAACCGCCATATTAAAATCTATTATACGAATGATGTGTGTAACTATGGTAAGACTCGTTATAACCAGGAAAATACATGAATCGTTGCCTCAAAGGCGCAAGATGACATTTAGCAGGCAGATTATTCATTGGTCCATACAACAGGCGGCTAAGCAGTGAGATGTGCAATGACAAGAGCAATTCCTCTACGAGATTAGACCTTTCAGCATAAATATTTGATGTTTCATTCAGAAATCCTAGTGAACATTTGTGAAGCTAAATGTCGATTAATATGGCAAATGCAGCCTTTGCAAGTTTACGCATGTTGGTTGTCGGATGAAACATAACCTACAAACGCTACATATCTGCTAACTCTGTTACGTGGTTTTACACACCATCAATTATGATTAAGCTAAGGTCAAGATAGCTATATAACGAACGTCTCCAACTTGATAAATTGATACCCGTTATCAACGAATGAACTAATCATCCGAGTTCCTCAAAATGTTTGTATCATGCTCTGATTTTGTTGTGCGTTCTACTGGATTATATTTCAGCGTAATATCACATCAATTAAAGAGCTTTATTCTCACCCGTGATATTTTTGTTGTAGGCAATTGCATGAGGCATCATCACTACAACCACTTACTGCCGCCAGTCATTATTTACCGCTGTAGGCTATTATGCAACATTGGAGTCAGTTGATCGATAATTGAACATTTAGGAGCGGAATTTATTGTAGGTGTATTGAGCCGATGTAGGAGTAATGCAGCATTATTGAACCTTTCTTACGATGCATGGCCAATTATAAATGCTCAAGTTCTAGGTCAATGAATAAGTGTGTAAAAGTATATTGTTTTGTCAGAAAAGCAATAAAGCTAGACTTTGTGAGTGATAAGCTTATATCATTTCATGTAACCCGATTGTTTTATTGTCTGGATTGCCAAGATGGCTCAGTCATGCAATCGGTCGTGTCAAGGTTATGGCTTACCTGGATATACTAATGTGATGCCTTAAGATTTGGCTTATCTCGATGCGATTATTAGTCGCCACTGAGCCTTGCTTTATCTGGATACACTAATGGAAATGATCTATCTTGAAACCCTATTGATGGCTGCATTTCTGACAAACAATACAAAGCGAATAACCAGCTCAACGATGACCGCAAAAGGAAGCACGTACCTCAAACAAAGTACGTACTTCGTTCCCAGTACGGCGTACTTGGTTTGAAGTATGCATACTTAAACATTAATTTTCTCAACTGTTTTGCAAACTGTGACATCATTTACTGAGATTTGGTTGGGTAAAACCCTCGAAACCCCCTTAGTTATCACAGCCTCGATTTGGGACCATATTTAGTGTTGCACGTGTACGAGAAGGTTTTTCTAAGCCTTTTCAAACTTGAGTACGGCGGCCATCGCGTGTCTTTCCCGAAGATTGATGAGGTAAGAATCATTTTTGAATCAGTTTTGCAAAGTAAAGAACTTACTGTTTGCGGAGCATAATTTGTCTAGATTATATGAAATATAGTGTAGTGAAAATTGTATGGCATATTTGTGACTTATGGATGATAACATCACACCCCATGTCAATCCATTTGCACACCTGATAGTTTTTGACTCCAATCGAAGTGCTCCGTACCATGATTGTTTCAAATTTCGATTTTTGTCCACCCGGGTCTGATTGAGTGTTCATATGCGTGTTCAGAATGTTCTTCTCAACTAGAATAACAAAGCAGCCAGGTGTTTGATATTGAACAGAATGCCCCCAAAAACAGCACAACAGCAATTTGATGTTTTTGAAAACTTTTGTACTTGTCTTAATCTGATGTTAGGTTATTATTTAAGGCTTTACAGATGGAAACGAGCATCATTACATATGTAATGATCATTATCATTTTAGCATACTTAAGGTTTATCAGATATGGAATGGATTGTTCACAAAATCACAGGGTCACCGATCCGGTTGTATTAAAATTTACTATGCTTTTTTACAATTACTTCCATAGCAATATGGACAGT
>CM067345.1:57506673-57533540 GCA_034190875.2 Urechis unicinctus
TACTCGTTAATAAGTAAATGCTTGGTTTAATACTTTTGACATATTTTCTTTTGTCGCATGAATACGAATATTAATTATGTTGATACGACTTTAGCCATCACTATCGTCCACATTTAGCACATCATTTTCAACCTCGTTTGGTGTGGCTGCAGTTTATTTTGCGCACTGGTTAATCGGTAGATTTATATAACTTAGACTGTACCATTAATGACACTTCGTGACAATTGCCTGAGTGCGTGCGGGGAGTGCGTGCGGGTCATTAGGTACATCAAACCATGTGTTGCTAAGGACAGGTTTTGATTGGGTTGGAAGGAGCCGCTTCCAAGAATAAGCCTCTTTGCATCATGCATAATAATTATATGGCGAAGAACAAATGATGTTGATGATAACGATGATGACGATGATGTTGATGATAACGATGATGATGATGATGATGATGATGATGATGATGTTACAGTATTTAACCTGACGGTTGTTGTTGTTTGACGTTGTAATGGATCAAATTATGTAACATCCATCCATCCCTGGCTTTACCCTCATGCATCTCTCATTATTCGGCGCCATATTTGTCTTAGTACGCTCAATTTTACACCTCTTTCACCAGAACTGAAGCATATTCTCCTGCTTAACATGAAATGATTATTCGCAAGAGTCAAATGGCGTGGTATTGAAAGACTTGTTCACTCGGCTGCTTCATGGGTCTTGACTTTTTTGTGAATGTGCCTGCTGGGACGAGGGAACATTTTGCTGTGCGTTGTTAGCTACTGCTCTCGATGCAATGCTTGGAATAGGTCAGGGTTCGACACCGATGTTTGTCTGCTTGCCGGGACATGTGATTTGTCATGCCGGACAAGTGACTTGACAAGTCAACTTGTCCAACCGGACAAGTGCTTTTTATGGGCGGGGCACTCATTCTAAAACACCCCGATTGGTTGTTCCACGCTGAGCGGCACCGTTAATCACACAGTCAGCGAGCGAAGTAGACACACAATTGGTCTCTTTAACCGACTGTATTACGTAAACATACTATCATGCAGCTAAGCGATTAAAGCGCTTGCTGTGGTGCCAATCTGAACTTTTGAGACGCCCCATAAACCCAGAAGACATTGGAATTCAAACCTCCGTAGTAGATCGGCCAATCGGAGCTCGCCCTTCCAACGCGTTTGGCGAAATTCGGAGATCGTCTGCTCAACGCACATTGTTGTTCCGCCATCTTTGTCACGATGAAGTGATGGGGCGCCACGCGTGAACGTGGCTCAAGCCAGTTATGAAACCACGGAAAATACCGAGCATTGTCTTATTTGGAAAGCGGGTTTTTGGGGTCAGAGCGCTTGGCCACATGTATTGCACACATACTCTGAGGCAGTGGAGAGAAGCGAACCTCCAGATTCGAGGGATATAGACTAACATTCATCCCAACAGCCCCTGTATGTAAGCTGAGACTCCACGGATAAGATGACTTTCCACCAACGAGATCCCTTGGCATCACTCAGGTGTGGACTCAACACGACCTCTATTCTTCGTTTGTGATTGAACAAAAAAAACCGTTTTCCTAATGAATTCGCAATAGTACAAAGCTTGATGATACAAACAAATTTAATGTGATGGGGTCGTTATTGGAGACGAATTGTGAGATCTCAGAAAAATTATACTCATCATAAGTTTACTTTGGGCGTATCATAACGTGAGACGTAGATTCAAAACATTGGGTTTTGGTGGTGATCAGGTGGAATGCTGGTCCTATACATCTAGACTTTTAATCCTCAGTGTTTATCAACTGCAGAACAGAATTAGTTTCGTGTATTTCCAATGCAGATGCAGATATAAATCACATTCATTTAACTGTATTCTGTTTACCGAAGACATCACCATAGTTTCACTCATGGTGAATAAACATTGAACAGAAAACAATCCGGTCGATCAAGCGCAACACCTGCGCTACACAGATTGCTGAATAGTAAACTAAATCGCCCACAGTTGCCAACGTACAGACAACCAATGCCATTTCCCGCTTCGCCAAGATAACGGGTCAAGCGTCTACATGATGTGTTTCTGATAGGAATTCATTATTATTTGGGATAAGATGTTCATCTCATCCGTTTAAGTCTTATTCTGTATTGGCTATCAACCAAAAACAACATAGACATCCCATCAAACACACTCGGAGGCGAAGGTAACAAATAAAGAAATTACATGGATCTGGAATAAAGAGCGTTTTTAATCCTCCCTTGGCGTCTTTAGACAGAACTGATGAAATAGAAGAAAGAGTCGGCGTCAAAAGCCTGTGCTGTTTTGTTTGACTTATGACTTCTAAAGAAAATACGAATGAGTCCTGCTTTTTTCAAAAATGAGCTAAATCGAAATATTCCATATAAGGTCTTATTGAACAAGTTACATTTGATGTGTTCCGTGAAACGTGTCTTCTGCCATTTTCCGACTGATTGCCTTCCGTACTGTTGGCGACCGCCTCATTTCATAGACGTTCTTTGTGTTTTTTGTTATTCGGTTCAATTGTGTGACAATTTATACTGTGCGTTGATATTAGAATGAAAATTAAAACCATGTTGATTTATAATGCATGTGTCTATTAACAGGAGCATCATTACCAGATAAATTAATACCGCATGTGATTCTAAAAATCCATTACAACCAGCTTTATGAGTACTTGGCATGATTAGTAGACTGAACATTATAACTTGGTTAATTAATACTGCGCACGGTAATTACAATGAACAGTATAACAAGGTTAATTAATAATGTGCTGGGTAATTCGAATGATCATTACAAATAGGCTGGTTGATACTGCACGTGGTTATTAGAATCAGCATTATAACCAGGTTAATTAATACTGAGTCTGGTTATTAGAAAGAACATTATAACTATGTTGATACTCTGCCCTGAGGCGGAATGAGCATTAGAACTAGGTAAATACTGCGCGCGGTTTTAAGAAAGAGCAAAAATACTGCCAATTCACATTGCACATGGTTACTATAGAATTAGCACTAATACTGGGTTCAATGGTGGAATGAGCGTCAGAATCCCGATGGAATATAATCCTGTCCTTCGTCAGATAAACAATAAGCCTGTCAGACCCCAGGTTGAACATATGCCTTGCTGTTCCCAGATATACAATAAGTAGGTTATGGACAGAAACATCGGGACTGATAAAAGTGGCCAATGATATTATTTTGATGCTCAGACTTAATAAGCAGCGGTATATGTGTGCTAGTGTCCAATTTACACAAAGCTTTAGGTGACTGAAGTTTACTGGTATTGAAGACGCTTTTCAGATACACACTGGGCTGTAATATAGCAAATACCTTTCAGAGGCTAATGCGTTTATCCTTTGATAATGGTCGATCGCAGAATATGTTCATGGTCGATCATTTTGTTAGGCCGCTGTCTACGAAGTTGACGCCAAAAGTGAGGGCTATATTTCCATGTCAATTTGACCTTCCGCCAGGCAATTTTTCCGAACAGCCAAGACAGGATACGTTGGGGCAAAACAAATATAACCTCAACCTTAACTCATTTACGCAGTATATTTGCTGGGGTAGTACAAATGTTTGTACGCTTGCAAATGGACGCCGCCTGCTGATATATTTGTAACCTACATCAGGCTGTTTATTATAGTTATGCATGGCCGTAGACTAGTGCATTGTGGGCGTTACATGCGATAGGGAACAGCGGGTCCAAGTGAACAAATGTTGAGCTTTGAATAGAGTTAATGTTATGTAGTTATTATGGTGCGAATCACGGAGGACAATGCCGGCGTAGATGAGAGGTGTAAATGAGAGGCGAGAGGCGTATATTTGAGGCGTAGAGGCGAAGACAACAGGCGCAGATAAGAGGCATAGCACTTTGTAAAGAATTGTCATCTTGTCAATTATCTGCATCTTACAGGCATTCGAAGGTAAAGCTTATTTTCCGTCCAATGTTGCAGCTAACATTAGTTTTATTTCAGACATTTACTTAGAACTATACGAGTCGATTATTAAACGCCAGATAAAGCTTGCTTGCGAAGCGTCACACATCCCCTATATCATCGTTCGTACACATGAGCAAGGCAAGAAGAAGTAATCTGATTGTTCATTGGTCCCGATAAGAGGCATCTAGCCAGTACAATTTATAACAAAATAACGCAATTAATCCGCGAGATGAAGCTTTTCAGCATATATCATCTGGAAGCCTAAGCAAAGATTCCAATACATCAAATATTCGATCGAGCAAGTTCAAGACGAGATCATTGGTTGTTTGATGCAACATAAGCTTTTACTTAACTGATGGCCATAGTTGAAGCTTTGGACCATCAATGTTTGTTCTTTGAAGTGAAAATCGTGCAAAATATAGAGCTTTTTCTTGTAGTTGTCGAACTAACAACCAAACGAACGGCTGACCTCGGCGTCAACCAATCTCTATTACTTCTCACTGGTTTATGGTATTTATTTATATTGTCACCTTCAACGACAGTTTCATTCGTATTTATGACCGTTATAAGTTATATGTAATAGTGTATGACAAAATAGCTTATTCATATTAATCGGATTCACTTGTTCTTTTTATCTCACTTGGTAGCAATGAAGTCCGGCTGTTGAGAGGAGATGGTAAGATGGTTTTAATTCCTCTGATGTATCTCGTCAATGGCAACAGGACCTACATCAGGTTGCTACTTGTTAGTTCATTTGACATTCTTCACATCAGCATTAGACGTGAGGCAAGCGTTAATCATCTATGGCTCTCGTCACATGATATGTTCACTCAAATCGCTAACAGCCCGAGGCTAGCCAATGATAAATTGGACACGCTATTGCCGTTACTGATATAATTTGTGTGGATTTTACTTGCCGTCTTATCCAGATTATAAGAAAACTTAAGATGGCAATTTTGACGATTAAAGGAAATATGTATCATCTTTCGCAATAAATATAACACATTTTAATCAATTATATTTGATGCTGTTATTTATTTTTACTATACAAACTGATTAATTTTTTTTACTTTGCAAACGATACATTTTGATTCACAAAAATTAAAAAAAAGTAGGCGCAGTTGATCTTGCATTGGAAGCCATTTCTGTCTCAATTATCGAACAGCAACCAATGATAGCTAGTCCCTTGCATCTCAATAGATAGAAGACCAAGAGAACAAGAGTACAAGGCAAGGCAGTCGTAGTACAAATGCGCACACACACACATACACCCACAAACACTCACTCTTGGATAGTTCGGCAAGGCGAGGAGCGGCGTTTGATATTGAATGCCTCGGGCACAAGGTATTTGAATTCGGTGACCATCTGAGGTGTCATGAGGAATGTAATGTTTAATGCAGGGTTAAACAGTATTCCTAGGGTAACTATCCGTGCCTGTTAGTACCCCTACGATATAGACAATCTGATGTATTGATTATTCGGGCGTTGCGTAATTGACCAAGACTTTTGTTAAGATTACTATCTTCTAACTATATTGGAAGATATCAGTGAATGCGCAGAATTATAAATTTGAAGCAAGAATTATTTTGGTACACCGATAACGTTGGTAAAATGACGAGAGTTTTCGGGTGCTGATTGACGACAGTGTCTGGTGATAAAATCACTTTCTTATATTTAAATTTTGATATGATTTCAATCCAAAAGAGTTACAATTAAAGACAAACCAAAGCCTCTGCATAAACCAATTGTTCGACTTTTTGGTTGGTATACTTATACATTATTTGCAGAAAAGATCACAAAATCAATAATACTGTTGAGGTAAGTTCTGTAGAGCTACTGTTCTGCTTGCTGAAGACTATTGATCATCAGTACAAAGTGAATGCACACCACAGGGTGATGGCCATCAATGAATTGCTCTTGTGAGACAAATTGTTACAGATTCATGATCAGCGGGCAATATTAAATTAGCAATAGTTAGGCATAACACATCAGATTAACAAATTGAATCCTAAGGAATGGTTGGTTAGTAGCGCTCAATATTATAACTATAAATTTGCGTAAAAAGGAGCTGCTTACCAGTCTAGCGATTCATTGGTGCAACTTTGGCCTAACATCACTAAAACAGCAGCTTACACTATGCATAAAAGATGTGCATACTTACAACTTGAGGGTCAAAAGCCAATAAATAGTTGTCATGGCTGCAGTGATATACCGTTGTTAAAGAAGGTTTTGTTCGATTTGGACTAATTAAATTTCTACATAACTTCACGCAACTCTTTATTGCTCATCATTTGGTGCATTTACGCGTTTATATTTTTCTATTAAAACATCTTCCTGGCGGCTATTATTGAATCTGCCGTGGATTTATCATCATTTAAAGAGTCTCTGCTGTGAGCCACTGTACTTCAACAAAGAGACTTTAGTGTAAAATAAGCACTTATGCTTCCTTTACAACCGACTATATCTTGCGTGGTAGCATTTACTTTACTAGCCTAACGTTTGATCTGTCTACCATTTGAGAAGCAGGGGCCCACATCTTCACTTAGCTATCACGGATTATGCTTTGTTCCATTACTACCCAGTGTCATTTAAATAAAACCTGCTTTTACTTTTTTGGCATAAATATAACTGCATCGCCGACAATTTGAGGCACAGCAGACAACATTTTACCCCATAAATTATGACATGTTATTGCTACGAGTGTGTTACACAGTGCACTACTATTGCATGTTATGTAATAAAGTGTCACCTCCCTATATGCTTTAGGCTTAATGAATTTTATTTGGGTGCACCATTATTCCAAATTCATAAGTGACGATACAACACGGATTAGTGGATTCGTGGCTGTCTACAGACAAACCAGTCCATCGAGGCGATTGAATATCGTGGTTACTACAAGCGTTCTATTTCGTAGTAATACAAAGACGACTTAAACGAAGAAAATCTCGCCAATTCACGAATGTGTATACTAAGTAAGGGTATCTGCGTTATTAGGAGTTCAACTGTTTCACCTCATCAGCAGAGGATGAATTCATTTACAGACAATATTGTCTTGGATGAATAAATGAGTGTAACTGCTGAGGATACGACATTTGAATCATCATATTTTAAAATAAGTTAACACCATCCTTTAGGCGCAATGTATAGCGCTGTCAAGCCTTGGTGCGCGTCAATAAGAGAGTCTTATGAGACAGTAATACTTATGAGAAGCAGCTGCTGAAAGACCCAAGACCAACCGGAGTCTAGGTATGGCAATACATATAAGGTTTAATAACCTTTATCACCGCAAACAAAGAAGCAGGAATTCAACAAGCAAATTTCAAAGTGATTACTCTAAAGGTTTGCACTGTTATCAAACGAGTGCATCAAACAATAACGCAAACGCACACAGAGAGATGCCCGTCCATTATTTTGAATCTCAACTCACATACCTGGCCTTGTAGGCTAGCCTCATGATGCATTATCTGTTATCAAGTCTACGCGAGATATCAAGCTGCGACAATGGAGTTTCTATCAAATAAATCCCAGACACAATTTATAGAACTGCAATATCGCATAGAAGAAGCTATATTCCACCTGATCACAGAGCACTAAATGCAATAGAAAAAAAACCAGAACGGCATTAATGGGGTATAATTGCTTCCTGCAAGATTAATTTTATGTGTCTACTTACGAATGCTGACGTGAAGTTTATTTGCACGTCCGCTTCCCAATGGACACAGGTGCCTGGTATTGTCCGACACCCACGTGTGTGATGTAATGAACAGGCGACCGCTGTATACAGGTGGTCGCGATATGAAGAAAACTTCATTGTGTAGGTTTATACTTTTGCAGGAGGTCGATTTATACAGAAATCCGCCTAATGATTATTGTCTCCATAAATAGATGTCCGCTTAATACAGAGAGCCTGTGTGTTACATGTTACATGAGTCCGTTGCATACAGGTGACCACTAAGGGAGAAGTTACTGCCTATAACTTTATTTTTTCATAGTTTTCTTCTTACAATATTGCCTGCTTGTTACAACCGACATCCCTTAAACCTTATTGACAATGAACCAGCATGGACTATTTTCTTTCAGGACACCATATGAAAACTATACAAGCAAGATCAAATATTTGGCCAGTGGCAGTCATATCTTACTTTGGCTTTTAATTATGTATTGCTTGTAGATTCTTAATTGATGAACTTTTGCTCTAGAATCTTAAACTTTGTGTATATTGATGAAGCAGGAGTATAAGAAAAACCGCATGAACGTTAAGCATGAAGATTGGCGCCTGTGTTATAAGCAGCCAATCATGTAGCCATGTGTTTGATTTCAGATTCGGGTGATGTGAAAAATAAGGTCTTGATGCCCATGCTTGGATACTATTGCAACGACTAATGAACACAATGCCCATGACGGATTAGCACGAATTTAATATAACAAACATTGCCAAATGTAAATAAGCACAGATACAAAAAGAAGGAGTTCATAGCGTAAACAAAACTGAGATGCCAATTGTTAACAAAAGTCAGTCAGATATTCGATTGACTCACGCACTACTTAGCAATTGATCAAGCTTATCGAGCTCATCCCGGTGAGCCCCAGTATTTGCAACCAAACATTACTACCAGCAAATGCACATCATACCTGAAAGTGCTTCAGGAAAGTCCTAAACTGGGATAAATACGTAGCAATGTTCTGCTGTATTTATCATTTGAGTAGTGTGTAACATCATACGAAGCTCCATATCAGGTTTCAGGCGTAGCATAAACACGGACACAAATTCAATTATGATGAAACTACAGCTCTTCATTTTTGTAGATATCATATTGCGTTTCACAACGCGTGGCAGTGTGGGAAGTGAGATTCCTCCGTAAAATACTCAAAGGATCGAAGCAGGACTGCCACATGTGTGTAATATTCCCAACCGCAACCTTTTGTCGATCCCAGTGCTTACGATTGGTTAGGAATTAAAGACACATAAGCAATGTTAATTTGGTAGGAAAACGGTAATTGCTTTATATATCATAATAAGTAACAATTTCGCTACCTGTTATAAGCATTAAATGATATAATACCATGACAGGAATTAATGCCACAAGGCGCCTGAAGCCGCCACAATCAGATATGAATTGTTTATAAACATCAAACAATCTGATAGCAAACGAGGTTAAGGTATAACCCATAATACGACTACAAGCTAGGCGCAAGTAACATTTCTAGGGCTTTAACATGAACCACGGGTAGTCGATGAACTTACATGGGTAGCAGACGAGTACAAAGATTGTTTCAGTAATTTCTAATCACAGGAAACGACTTGCATATTTTCATCAAGTCCAGTTGCCAGCACCAATTTGCAAATCGACCGTCATAAACGTCTCTGTAAAACGACAGAATGCCTGCAAAAGAGGGGCACCGTATCACCTCCAATACCAGGACAGACCGTGTTGACACAACAGCAAATATCTTAAAATTCGAATCCGCCTTTCTCCCGTTGTCCGAGACGCTAAAATATGCATCCAGAGTATCACTTTCAGTATCAGATATAATTCCATACTGATGGATAGTAATGTGCGGCATATAACGCACAAACTTACGTGCCACTGTCGGATTGTGTAGGCAGCGATAAAATAAATGCTTCTGGAAAAATCTCGAAATCGGTAACTCATCATATATAAAGCAATAGGATTCATACACGAATTGATGAAGCTTAATAAAAAGCAATGGATTAAAGACGGCAGATATGACGCGGAAACCAACACACAATGAAGATGAGGACGAAGTAGAGGAATAATGTAGCTGTTTTATGTCGTATTGCAAATCGACTTGCGACTGGCCAAGTTGGCATCGCTCTACCACTACCACTTGCCCACTGACGGCGCGCCATAGGACCATATAATACTCCGATTAATAAAAGAGGGAAGCCATGCCATATCGCTCCTTCAACTTGTTTGTAATACACGTGATAGTGGGTGAAGACCAAAACGATTTATTAACTATGAACATATACAAACACGCCATGCAAGGCTAATGTGCATCTTGATGTGATTCATAAAACAGATGAACTGCTAATTATACCGATATGCATCTTAAAACTGTCCATTAATGTAGAAAAGGAATCCAGACAATGCTGACCACTCAAATCAATTAGGGTTCGAATGAGAAATTTAGAATGTGGCTCAGGAGAGATGTTGAGCTCATGGTTACACTATATATTGCCTTACAAGGTACTACTTACTGACGTGCGTTGATAAATGGTTGAACAAGTAAGACAATCAATGCGAAGTTTAATTCTGTTAAATACATGTGGTGCTCTGAAACTGCTAGATTATTGAATGGCATGCAGTTTTCGAGAAATACCAGCTTTTTTGCAAAAAACAAGCATTTAATTAGGAGAAATATTTACAAATATCGACCTTAACCAAAAATCTATTATTCAAACCACTTGGTGCAAAGTACCATCAACAGCGCCTTAATACGGGTGTGAAACACGTTTTTCATCAACTGAAGTAAACCAAGGATCCATAGAAAATACGCCGTATCTAACGCAGCCCGAGACCATCTCACGTGTTCTTTAATCGTTTCTTGATAAGGTCGCTTGTGTACGACCAACGGTGTGAAGCTAAAAGTCACTCCAGGTAAATCAGGAGTCAAATGCCAAATTGCATATATCTGAATACAGGTAGGGACAAGATTGCGTATTAGTAACATCAGAACATCGGGAAAGCTGTACGCGGGTACATGTGTAATATCCGCACTTACATCAAACTCCCTTTCGAAACCATTCTTGATATCCATCTTCCCGTCTTTGGTCTTCATGGCCTGCGATATTGGTTGGGACAGTTCAGTGATAAGGGCCTTCAGACGAGCCGATAAAATCGGGGCATTTGTACCTGACTCGGTGGACCTGTTTGGAGAGGGCGCTGAGATTTGCACCATGGCACTGACAGGTTGTGAGCTTGTCGCAGACTGCTCATTAGTCACATCTGATGGAGTATAATACTCTTGTTGCGTTTGTTTTAGCTAGGGGCCATCGAATGCAATGTCCAATACCAGTGTAGTCCGGGATTTGGCAGGCACTTCCGGTATATTCACCTGCCCCACAATGCCTACGGGCTCGTTAATTGACCCAGCAGATACTGCACAACAATCAACCAAACCACATGGATTCTTGTTACAAAAAGTAAACCTGTCTCTACATTTAAGAGGGCCTGACACAAATGTTAAAATGTATCAAATATGAAGGCAATTCTTACAACGGCTACTACCAGGGCGACTGTTTAACTCGACCGTGGTGGATTTTGGAGTAGATATTTGTCTTCTGTAATTAATTAGTCAAAATGTGAGTTTTCCGTAACCGGCTGGTGCACCTTTGTTCATTATGGACAAACCAAGTGTAAAACTGATGATCAAATTTTACATGAACTTGTGTGAATTGAATCAATCAATAAAAGCATGCCGTCGCAGTACGTAACCTGAGGCAGAAGACGGTAAAGGTGACACCAGCGACTGTCACAAGGAAGGCAGCAATCACAAGCCCAGCAATAACGCCTGCATTTGGATTACTTCTGTAGGAATGACCTGGTCATTCAAAGACAGTATTAGGCAGCCATTACATACAGGACATTAGTCGTGGTTGCAAAAAATGGGGGACCAAGTAATCTGCATGGCTCTGCTGTACTCAGGCACAATACCAGTGTCAACATATCGACCTTTATTCCCAAGTGGAATGATTTTATGGCTTCCAAACATCGCCTGCGCGTCAATTATATAGGCGCCGGTTGAAGTCGCAGGTTAATAACGACATGTGTCTTCCACTCGTCTGCTGTATAGGGTTTGTGAAAAACCAGGATGGAGGGGAAATTTTCATACCCGGAAAACGTCGAATGGCTAAAGACACGGTAAAGGAAGACGTGTGTTTAGAGTCACAGCTTAGGTTGGTGAATGAATTCATAATGCATCACAACAACAATACGTCATGACGACAAACCTTCCATCTACGTGTGCCTCGATTAGCCCCGTGTCGTGCGGGGGGTGGAGGGGGGGGGGGGGGGGTCAGGCTAACAGAGTCACGGAATCAATAGCTGATAACATAGGTATCGATGATATCATCAAAGTGCATGGACTACTAAGCATTGATATGTCGCTTTGTTCTATCACGTGTGTGATGCATCATATTCAACTACCAGCATGACGTTGGAATGTAAACATGGCACATATGTCTTAACCATTGTAAGTGGGGACAACATTGATTTAAGATCATGTTAATCATTGCTTCATTAGCCAAACGTCACTGGAATTCTTTTTATGAAACTACCAAGTAAACCGCACGCTTGAAGTTAGCGTTCTCTTCCTCTGTCATTCGGCATCAATCACTATATGTGTTGTTGTGAGGCCCCCTGTTCACATAATATTTATCACTTACTCTGTGAGTCTGTCCGCTAACCCGTCTGTATTTCATTACTTTTTCTCTCTCTCTCTTTCTTTCTCTCTCTCACTCGCTCTCTCACGCTCTCTTTCTCGCTCGCTCTCTCACGCTCTCTTTCTCTCTCTTTCTAAACCCCCCTCCCACACGCACATACAAATACGCACTCATACACACACAAACACACAATCACACTTATTGCCAATCTGTTGGAATTTTTGAAACTGCTGGACTATATCAGTTCAGTTTTTAAATTTACCAAATAAAATAAGAGACACCCAAGGTCAAACATAGTTTTGGAGGTATCAATAGACAAAATCGCAAACGGCACCTATTGCTTGAAGGAGGGAATTCCTAGACACCAATTAAAATGTAAGATTACCACTTCTTCCCTGTGACATGAGCAAACAATTGTCAGGCTGAAACACTTACCGTCAGTCTATACTTCATAATATTTACTTAACGTCTTCTTGCGTATAACTGTGTGGTTAAACGACATTGAGGTAGGCTTAAAGCAATTATCCAGCTTATATTTACAAAGCCCCACCAAATGATTCAAATGGTTCTTTGAGAGACGATTAAAAAGAAAAGCAAATATTGACAACCCGGCATTATGCTAAAGCCGTTTGGTTGGGGTTAGTCTCACACAGGGCAAGCCTTCGTGAAAATTCATACAGGGAGCTGACGGGACATATAGAAAAACAAACGCACTACATTTAAATCCTTTCAACTTCCGCTCGACTGATGTGCCATTGAGCGCACCGTTTAATGTGATTTGAATACTGTTGAGGGCTAAACAATGAAAATATATCCCAAAGCGCCATCAAAATTGTGTATCACGCCTGCCTTGAGTGCTTAGGGATTAAACAAAAAACACAAGCGATGAATGTTTTGGGGACTGCAATTATGTATGATTAGCAATCATATTATTCTCTGACAGAGGTTGTTATATTGAACAAACGGCCAGGCATCGATTTCCACTTTTGTTGGCGTTGCCGACATCATTATGATTGTGCTATATTGATGGTTAGGGGATATAGAGGGATTAGCGAGTAACCGTTCGGTATAGTGTGTTATTAACCCACGTTGGTTAATGAAGTAACAGACATCAATACTGCGAAGGTTTGAATACTCATATTAAGAAATTGCCTTTGTAAACTCTTCTTTGATGGACAGGTTTGTGTACGCACCGAAAGACTTGTCCTGGGATGACAAGTCAATGTATTTCAGAAGATAACTGGTCTGTTTCTTTATGAATTGATCGGGTCCTTTATAAGGTTTAGACCGGAAATTAAAACATTTAAGACGGAATCCGTTGTCAGTGAAATAATATATTTTTAAATAACGCTGTGTTAAGCCGATCATTAACATAAGAATAGCTCCATGCTTTTTTTTCTACTTCTGCTTCAAGCTTCTTCTTCAGGATTCCTTGGATCCTCTTCTACCTCAAGCTTTCTTTGATCCACTTATTCTTCAAGCGATGTTTGATTATCTTCTATTTCAAGATATGAGAAGATATACAACAACAACAAAACAAATGTATTTTTGATTCATTCCAGACGATTGAAATGATTCGCTTGTCGAGTTAAATATGATCCTAAATGAAGATATATGATATCATGAGATCACATCTACCACAAATAAAATAGTTAGTCGCGTCCGTATATTTGATTAATCAACGCATAACATTAGTTGAACATTGCATCTTACACCTAAAGTATGAGTTATTTCACATCCTAATAGTAAGCGACCTCTATTGGCGATGTTTGGTCATTAGTCAGACCTGAATTACATTAAGAAGTGATAGTAGATAAATGAATGTCCTTTTTCAGCCGATGATTGTAAAGCACAATTGTTTCATCGAATATGGAATTGTGCATTTACTTTCCGATACGAATATCACAATGGAACAGTAAACCACTAGAGTCAATTTTTATTTGTTTGGCTTAATCGTAAGCTGTGTATTCATATTTGCTACACACATCAGTTTCAGTGGTCAGAAAAGACATAAACCAAAACATGTAAGATCAAATGTCTTGAGTGGTAAAACATGTTACTACTGACGGCCGGTTTGTGTTTGTTACACCAGAACGATATGTCATCGACAGGATCCCGGTACATTTTTGTGCTGTAGTATATCCACCCAAGAGGAGGCAAATCAACATGCTCCGTTCTATAAATTCCGCGCATGTTGGACGAATTTAGATACATTTAATTATATATGAAATATGCATTGCAACGTGTTGAATATAATTTCAGAAATAATACATATTGTGATGCTAACTATAGGTACGTTTTTCTTAGCAATATCGGGCTTTACACTAAACCACACGGCAGCCATTGAATTGTGTTCATAACCTGGTTTGCGTCGCGTTTCTTTCGTCCATGTGGATTTTCCATGTGGAAGTGCTCACTGGCATCACAAATGTCGGTCCCTGTATTCGGGGAAGTTTGTTAATGTCATATCAATTTCTTTCGTCTCATAATACACATACATTTAATTTGATCGAGCTCACCTCTGATCCTTCATAACTGCTCGTACCAGTACCTGTTTCCTCTGTCTGTACGGGATTTGTTGGGGTTGAGGTGTTACTCTCTTATGTATCCGAATCCATGCGCAGTAGATTAAAACGCCGCAATGAACGACAGCAGAAGTTCCAAGGAGTGCTGCTAGTGTAAGTGTAAGGCTTGTCCAGGTGTCACAGCGACCAAGACCATCTGCAGAATGACAAACATTGCACTTATAGTGCATAAAACGATCAATACTGAAGATAACATGTTCCATGGCTGCTGACAGTGGTAGCTCACAGACTAACCATTATCCCATATAATCATGTATTACTTAATCAGAGAAGGGCAAAATTGCATGATCAGTGTATTTACAGATAGTCTCAGCACTTATTCACAACATTACCGTGCAGGGCATGTATATAATGAAGCAGAGTACCTCATTAATGAAACATTTATAGATCGCTCCAAGGTTATCATCGCCTCACACATTGAAGTAATAGTGACTTGTGTATAACTGCTATTAGAATGCATTTAGTTTATGTGATATTCTGATGAGGTTCATTCGCTTTATATATATATGTACCAAAGGGTTATATTTAAAGATATGATGTCACTTACTATATACGGTAACATATTTGACCCTGGACGCGGAAGAGAAATGTTCGTTATTTATAACGAGAACCCTGACCTCCCAAACACCATCCGTGACGTCACTAATAGTGGTGCTGGTTGAAGTGGAGGGCTTAGCAACGACATGTGCCTTCCAGTCGTCTGTTGTATTAGATCGGTAGATTATCTGGATGGAGGAAATACCGTCACATCCGGACGACTCAGACTGGTGACAGAGGGAACAGTATATAGTTCTGAGGTAGGTGCATTATAATTCAACAACAACAGGGTGGGCGACTAACCTTCCATTCCACTTTTAATGTGGCTGGCCATGTGAGTGTGATAGGTGTCAATCTTGAGTTAGTAACCCGGTCAGGATCTAAAAGCAAAGGTATCAAGAAATGGCAGATGATTTACCATATTCAATATGAACCGATTTTGCATTATGATATATATACTGGTCCTGGTGTGCACATCGATATATATATACACATAAATATATACATATATATATAGATATATATATATAGAGAGAGATATATAGAGAGATAGAGAGAGAGAGAGAGAGATAGAGAGAGAGAGAGAGAGAGAGAGAGAGAGATATAGATAGAGATATATATATATATATATATATATAGATCTAGAGATATATATCTATATAGATATATATATATATATATATATATATATATACATATATATATATATGAATCCATATATATATCTATATATATATATACCCTATATATATATCTCTATATATATATCTATATTTATATGTTAGTTTTATATATCTATATATATATATATTTATTTATCTAAATATATTTATATATGGAAATGAATAGTTATTTACATATGTATATAAATGAATATAAAACTATTTGTATATAAATGTATATATATTTTATATATATAGATATACATTTAAATTCATATATATATATATATATATATATTTATAAAATATATATTTATATATATATATATACATTTACACATGTAAAATATATATATATACATATGTACATTAATAGTTAATTACATACGTATATAGATGAATGTAAATATATATGTATATATATATATATATACATATATTTATCCTAATATCTAGATATATATCTATATATATATATATATATCTATATAGAGATATATATCTCTCTAGAGATAGAGAGATATCTCTCTAGATATAGAGATATATATATATATATATATATCTCTCTCTCTATATATATATATATATATATATATATATATATATATATATATATATATATATATACATATGAATATATATATAAGTTGTAATGTAAGGATGGTTTGATACCAATATGATGCTTAATATTTTTTGTAGAGTTACCGGCGCACTGTGTCTTAACCATCCGTTCTGGCGTTGGTGTTGAGAACGCCTCAAACAAGACGCCGTTATGTCTGTATAGACTGACTCGCAGTGTATACCAGGTGTTGTGGATCAAGCCGTTGATGACGGCGCTGTATTCATTCACACCATGTTCATGAGATACATTGGGTCCTGATTGGAACTCGGAGTCATTACTGGCTTTAAACTGGATCTGGTAACCATAGTACGGAGTCAGGTGCGGTGTGATATCATCATCAGGGCCCCACGTTATTTTAATTTGTGTTCTTCTGATGACGTCGGTAGATGGGATCGAATTGAATTCCAGTTCATCTACAAAAAACAACAAGCACATATATCGAAAAGCTGTGCGGTTAATCATTGCATGTCTGATGAGGATACAAATGCAAAAAGTAGTTGTGTTAACTAATGGTAGACTCACTGATGCGCGTGTCACATTTCCCTGCAATATACCAGTCTTGACATCCATCGGGACATTCTCCAGTAACGTGATCACATGTCATATAGCCTCCTTTACAGTGATGATCAGAGCAGGAAGACGAACAATTGATCCCGTAACGTCCTTCTTCACAAGCTGAAGCAAATATACGAGATGGATACGCCGATCATAAGTACCAAATACAATCCGAAAGCGAGTGTTAAGTATAACATGAACATCAATTCAAACCGATAAAACGCACATGTAGAGCAGAGGGGTGGAGTAAACCCAACGCATTCTCTGCATCCGACAATATTATTGCAGTCTCGGTCACATCTTGAGCAATCTGCAATAAATGCGATAGGTGTACACGTTAATATGTTTATATTATGCAAATTAGCAATGTTAGTGTCGGTACGACACCATCACATGTTGATAATTGTCTGGTTGACAAATGCAATATAATAACCAAAACCCATAAAGCATACGGTCGCCTTTACAAAGTAAATCACGTGTACGACCCTGTACCTATAAATATGTGGCAACTCACCAACGGCAACTGCTTCATACCCCATCACCACAACTTCACAGATATTAATGATGTGTGGCTCTAGGCCACCAATTCTCTGTAAGCTGACGAACCGACCTATGAAGGGCGAGGTGCAAGTCAGTGTAACACTGTCTCCAGCCGGAACAGGACCAGGATAGTAGAGACATAAGGGGTTTTCGCTAATGGCACTGCTGTTACCCACGCGAATGTATACGTTTCCTGTACGTTGGGCACCTGAAAATAGTCGTTCAGCCATATAGGTGTGTTAGCATGCATAAGTAAACATGTATATACACATGCTTGAACCATGGATGGATAGATTATTAGTTGGTAGGTATGTAGGTATTTACGTATGTGTGATGTGTGTGTGTTTGGGTAAGATGACGACTATGGACTGTCGTCGAAAATCGCCATTCATATCTTACTTTCTAGATCTATACGGTTAAATATAGTGATGTTGTCGATATGATAAAGTCCATTGAGATCCACGCTCCACCAGGCGTAGTTTGGTGGGTCTAAAGCCGTATGAGCGCATGATGCTCCCTCCTCACTCTCAGTTGACGGTAACTTGCCGTCCACAGTGTGGTTAGCGAACCAATGCATGTACACACCACTCTGGTTGATGGTTTTGTGAAGAGCGACATTTCCTGTTAAAAGAGGCATTTTATGTAAATGGTTAATCTTCATTCGAGCCTTTAGAATGACCTCTTATTGGATATTGATTACCTATTCGCTTCAACCTACCAATTCTGCATCCGGGCCCTTGCCAGTCAAACCTCGTCTCGTTACCATCCGGTCGTGGCTGCCCATCTCTGCATCCACCAGATCATCGTTGGCGCAGTTACAAGGAAATAGACAGTCACTGGAGCCCCCGGTGTAGCACTCTGTAACAATACGGCATGGATAATTTTTAAGTTTAAATCTCGCCCATGCTTGCTATGACAATATGATATGGGGTCACATGATCAGGTACTTCCCCTGGTATTGGAATCTCTACTGCCGCTTGTACGTTCTAATACTGCGTTCCAGCCTGAAGGCATAGATGACAATTGACCCTCTTGGGCACTTTGTTGTTTTGCTATTCACAAGGCTCAAGAGGTATAGAGTAAAAACCCGTTCCCTATGTATGCGTTATTACAGCAAGAGGCACATAAGAAATATTTCCTTCACGATCACAATCTGTGATGTTTACTCTTTGTCAAGTATTTCAATTAAGTTCAAGCATCGCAAGGACCGACTGCTGGCAGATAAACGTTGCTCGGTGACTAGGTGTAAACAAAGTCAACACTTAAGTGCCCCATTTGTTTTGACGTGGATACGATTCTTAGAATCAATGTTTCTATTCATTTGTTAACGTTGGAAGTGATTTATTGGTATTGAATCATACACGCCATCATACAATTTACACATTTCTTCGATATTGGCCCTACGCTGATGGATAGTTGTACTCCTTGTTGTCAGCGATAATTCAATTGTGCTCAAAGCGCACATGACACCTTAAATATGAATTTTAGTGAAAACTGAACGAATCGATGTGGATCGAAATTATCGGCCTCCAACAAATAATAAAATAGATATTTAACGTTCTTTGGAGCGAAGCGTTGTGTTGTGCCTGAACCTAGGTCAACCAGAAATGACCCATATGTATGAACCCAGGCTCAGCCGCCAAAATCCGCTTCCATGGAAACCACGTTGTCAACCGTGAATTTATTACTTGTTTAGTCTGGATCAATCAAGCCGAATCGCTGTGAGGCCGTGAATTGTTCAAACATTTCTTCAGAAGCGTTCGATGATTTCGTTTACCCTAGGAGGAGAAATTGCAAAAGCAATGTATATCTCAAGTGTAGCGTGCGAGCACAGATTAGCGGGTCCTCCGACCTACGCATTTTTGGTGTAGTGCCTAGCGAGCATTTTGGACTGGAATGTTTTGACCACGCGCCTACAGAGAGAAATACAATAGGATATGGGTACAAATGTTCCCGTATTATTCTCCCAACTGCTGTTACTTCCATATTTAGGAGATGTTACATGGACTGCAGGAGGTCTAAGCAGCGGAGAAAAGCGAGCACCTAAAGGTGAGCTGACGTAGTATTGTAATGTATAAAAATGACGCCCCCACTCCTACCAACCCTAGCAGTTAAAATAAGTGGTGTATATATAAATGTGTAGAAATCCATTCCCTTTTATAGCATCAAAAAAGTAGATTCAACTAAGCTAATCCTCTAATCACTGCTAATACAATAACGCAACATGTAATCCAAAATCCATCAACGAGTATAGCTGCTTGGATTAGCATTTACTTTGGTCCATAATTTTGTTTTATAAACAACAACTTTGTGCTGATTTTCTGGTTCTGAAAACATTTTGGTTTAACTCGCCTCTCAAGCAAACGAAGAATGACTGTGGGTCTGCTCTGGTTATCCTCATACATACTCCGATTTGATGCTTGATATTTTTCCTATAATTGTTAATATCATCGGGCGAATATTCAAGCATTGTTAGCCATCTGTATGGCCGAGTAGCGTCAAGCCCTCCCCCCTAGGAATGAGCGGCTGGATCTGGAAAAGTGGTTCTCAAACCTCGACCATATTCATTCAACATTCGTGATTGTCTACGATCAAAACTGCGGGCCTGTCAGTGCCAAATCCAACGAGTAACGTCACGAGATGCCGGGTCGAACTTTTTAAAAATGGCGACGAGTGCCACAAAATCGAATTTATATTTCAGTATATTTTATGTTTGGTTGACTTGTTCGTATATTTAACCACATAACTAGAATAGTTGCAACTTTATCTGTCATTAGGTTTCATAAAACAAATATAGACAATTAATATAATAGGCACTTACAATTCCTGCAGTTTTCCCAAAAAATTTTTAAGAACTACGAATAATGGTTCATATTGAACAGTTGGTGTACCTTATACACGTTACATAGAGATAGTCACATTTGCTGAGGTATTCGTGATTAGCGCAAATTATAATATAATTTTGGAAGCCCAGGGCTTCAACCTTGCTCAAAAGAACGATGTATGTCTCTATGCCAATCATGCTGTAATATGGTTCCTAATAGAAGATAGCGCCTTTAGAACAAGTGCCATGGACTAACTCATGATGTATAAAGGTAACTTACTTCCTTCGAGATATCCCTGTAACATGAGTATCACAAGAACCTGCCATATAACATCTACAGCGGCCATGGTACGTCGTGGGAATGATGGCTCTTGATAACTACTGTTATTTGGTATACTTCTTTGTTCCATCAGCTCCAAAGTGGATATGGATTAATATTTACAAGACTGGTTCCAGTGGGGTTTTAAAGATACCTTAATTGAAAAGAAAACATCGGAGGCATTTATCGACACACTGGCTGTTATGTTTACTTCGCCTCTATTTGCTTTGGTTTGTTCTCACGCACTTAAGATCACGACATGTGAAAAATTCTTACGCAGACCACTGTATTTAAAGCAGTCCAAGTCCATTCTGACAGATGTGCCCGAGTGATTACCCTGTCATTTGGTTTTAGTACTATTGCAGACCATAGAGGGAGATTTTATTCCCAGGCCACGCAGAAATAGCAAACTATGTCGATGAATTTGATGAACGCGTACACATGAGTGCACAGGGGCTGAGCAAGAAACATATGCAATGTGCTTTAGTGCAGTTACTCATCTGATTATCATATGAGTAGTATACATAATAGTGAGTGCGGTTCATCTTGCTCCAATACATACATAGTGACAGCATCACGTCCCCAACCAGAAATATCATATCATTTTTCTTCTTTTTATTGTGGTACATTGATCTCTTCAAAGATTCCTCTGACTGGGTAGTGCACATGAAAAGTATATCGAGTTCTAATCAAGGGTTTTGATGTTTCTTTGTGGTCGCTAGACACCTCGCAGCCAGTTATGGCATACCGCATTACAACTGTGTCCTGGTACTATTAAAATATGCTTTTCTTAGAACTGTAATCGTTTACAATAATATCCTTGTTCACATTCTGTAACCTATAATTCTGTTTTAGGCTACAAAGAATTTATTGGAGGCCTATTTTAAGAAATGAGCTGCACTTGGTATGTAAGTTAAAAACCTTTTATTTGAGTGTTGAATATGAGTTTCTTGATGATGGCTGGGTCAATCAGTAGATTTTTTTTCTGGAAAGTGCATTGTTTTTATTGTTTGCCATACCTTATGTCACAGTGACACCTATGGTCGTTGCCTAGGTTATTGGGTTGTTAGTTTAACTGGCAATTGGATCATTATGTGTTGAAACAAAGGAAGTTAAAAAGCATGACCAGATGCACAGAGGAAATCAAATACAATTATTAGCATTGCGTTCACAGATGGTGGCCACATCATGCCTTTGGCCTGGCGTGCTTGCCATTAGGGAAAACTGCTAGAATGATTTCAAAATGTTGTAAACCAAAGTGCAATCAATGACTGCTGATTAGCATACTTAAATGTTTGTGATGAGAGCGTGGGTGTCTAGTGGTGTTGATATGATTGTTTCATAGACGTCGCCATTAATCAATTGTAGGAACTATCAGATACTACAAGCATTCGTTCATCAGTGATACGCAAGAGACGGATTAACTCGTAGATTGTCCAAAGGATCAACCTTGTTACGGGCCTTTGCATTATCTTGAGAATGAATGGATATGTCTGACCAAGGCTACGATTGGATACGATTTATTGCCATTTGACTGTTCTTATGGCCCGATTTGGAAGCAAACCTATTGGTCAGCATACTATGCGCCCAACACAATAGGCATGTCATATGCTACTTGTTCCACGATAATGAATTCGACCATTCTAATCTGGGTGTTTTATTTTGGTGCAGAATATACCTGAGATAAGTTTCCTGATAACAGCCAAAAGAGTTTACACATGCATCTGGTAGCATAGCTTATAGAGATCCTGACTATCCTGGTCACTAATTTCATATTCTGCCTGAAAGGGACCAGCTCTGCCTAACATCAAGTACCAAAAGTACTTTGGGTGTGGGTTCAGCCTGCCGGGTCAGGTACGCGTGAAAAGAAGCCTAAATGATACCAAATGTTCTAAGTTAATAATGAAGGCTTCCTTCGCTTGAACGAAACCTCTTTGAGGCCCACAGTCACGCACTGTATGGGGCCATCGTTTAGTACTTTGATCGGAAATGTTATATTGCAACGCATGCTCAGTCGTTATTCTCACTATGGCTGGCCTGGACGTTATACTTTGTATCTGTGCAATGAGTATCATGAATCGAAATGTCCTGAGCAGCTAGCAACCAATGGCATTGGCCCATGAAGCTGCAAGTATCAGTCATGAGAAAATCTTCAAACAATCTTTGATAAGCATTCAAACTACTTCTTCACTCATAGTATGAAATCAGAGCCATATTGCTTCATAATTGTATTTGCGTTCACTCAGTAAGTGCAAACCGACACTATACGTGGCTTTGAGATAATACCAATTGTATTAGCTAACGAATCCTTGAATTTGATGCTATGATGACTGGGGGATAGAAGTTATTGACGTTTGGTGTTCAAGGAATTATTCTCCAAAATTGTACGACTACATGGATCATACTAATCGCAGTGCCAATGAACATTTCAGCCTCAGCCCTTCTTCCAACACCACATGATTGATACAGGTATTCAGTTAATCAGCCTACTTGGTATTAGATGTATTCAATTAAGCAACAAAATGATTGTCATGAATCCGCTTAAATCATGGGTCCCGCTTGCCAAACACGTTTTTGTTTCCAGCAGATGTTAGCCTCAGCTTAATATCGTCATGTGAATGCCGACTAAACAAAGCAGCGATCTTACGAAATGCCACAGTGGGATGCACCACGGACTGTTAACGTGATTGCAATTGTAACAGGAAAACTTTTTCCGATGCTGACAGACGAGATGCTGCATCAATATACTTACAAGTCGGGAGGCTGCATCAATATTGCATAACAAATGAGTGGATGCATCAATAAGTGCACCCAACGAGATGTTTCATAAATATGCGGTAAGCAGGTTGACTTTTAAGTTCGTTGAAGAACTAAAGTCTGACAAATATGACAATATAATAAATGGGTGTGACATTATAATAAACTCTTAAATCTGCCCAGATACCTGGGAAACCGCAAATACGTTATATCTTAGTCTAATTTTGACGAGCCTATTAAAACACATGGGTAGCTCCTCTAGCTACATGTGGTGCAGGTTGTCTCATCAGGTGCTCGCACGTATAAGCCGAGGAATGTGAATTGGAGGATACGGAAATCCTCACAGTAATTGTTAGCAGGTGTTCTCTGAAATATGTCGGAGTAAAGGGTTACACAATGACTTGGAAGAACGCTATTGTTGTATATGAAGAGTATGGTGGATATGGCGAGTATGGTTGATATGGTGGATATGACGAGTGTGGTGGATAAAGCAAGTATGGTTCATATGGCGAGAATGGTGGATATAGCGAGTATGGTGGACATGGCGAGTATGGTGGATACAGATAGTGTGACAGATAAAGCGAGTATATTAAATGTGGCATCCCGTGATCGTTATGCTGCATTTTTCGTTGATTATCAAAATAGAATGTGTTACACGGATGACCTCTACGCTAATGGATGACTTTTTCATGGATTGATGACTTATCCGTAAACGGATGACTTATCCATGGATTAATGATTTCTTAACGCGTGGATAACTTTTGCATGGATTGATGATTTAATTCGTGAATAAATGACTTCTTCTTAGATTGATGAATTCACCATGAAAGAATGACTTCTCCATGGATTGGTGACTTTCTTTTGGTTGTCAGTATTCTGGGTCATCAAGTGGTCTCCAAGGATACCGTTGTTTTCCTCTGCTTTTTCATCAACATGGTGAGTGCACCTCTACGTCATATTTGGTTAGAATGCGTCGTGCTAATGTTTCTACATGCTATGACGGGCAGACATAGCAGTTATGGAAGTGACGCTCTAGTGTGGCCTGCTTCCCAATGAATATTGCAAGGCTAGCGATGTTTAACGGGGCTTAACGTCGCTCTAGTATACATTTATGACGGGCATCTCTCTTGTAGATGGATATAGTCATGTTGCTTGCATTATTAGTATGCATGCAACAATTATGAAAGAAGCTGGACACACGCCGCACATCCACTTACTGCATCACAGAAACGATACAAACTACAACCTGAAACCACAACCCTTTGCTTTTTCAACCATTGAGGATGAACAACAATAGAGCAAACAATAAATTTAATGGTTGGTTCAGACCCATGATAATATATATGTGTATATTGGTCGTATGTAAATGATGACTCAAAAGCCGATGAATGACTCAAATGTGTAGTGGAGGCTGAAATTGATGGGTTGTTAACCCAAGAATGCTAACATTCTTTCCTAAGCATACACCACCTTTCACTCTATGCTAGTTGAAATACATCGGGATCATTAGCATAACAGACTAAATTAACTGTGAATGCACAGTCGCCATTTGGGTGAATTAAAGGACGAAATATCTTACTCGGGTAATAGGGGGCAGGCTATGGTGTTGGTGATGTGGTGCGAACGCTAGCTATGCATGCCAAAATATCGCCCTTGAGCAGGTAGTGGAATTGTATAGCACTGGATTTACAGACGTGTGTGTTATGGGTCTGTAAGTTAGTATGATGCCATGACATAGGCTGTTGAAATGAATACGGGCTACTTCGACCAGGTCAGGGCGGTACTGAGGCCAGCTTTACCATCTTATGAATTGTGCCATGTAGCCCGGGATGACAGCCGATGATTTGAATATATCATAATTATGAAGGATGTTTGAACAAACGACGGTGTTAATAAAAGCAACTTGTAGCAGGTCACCAGTTCGTGTTAATCTTCTTTGTTATGTTTGAGAAAATAAAACATAATCTATCACCTGATACATGTTTTGAAATGATTTCCGTCGTGACTTAGCTAACTGATGCGTAGTTGATGTCCCCAATAACATCTGAAGCTTCAGCGTGGTGATGTTTGGGGAAAGAGCTTTCAATCTATATTACCGGATACATCAACGAGCTGCCTCCAACTCCGTAGAAGCGTTGTTTATAACGCCGCATAGGTATGAGACTGACGTAACACAATCACGGCGAGTGGCTGACGCTTTTATTGTTACATTGTATGTATTGATAGCAGTGTTAGCCTACTGACCTACGTTAGCTAACAATAGATTTAAACAGCGATGTCACTATGTCTCATCGCCATATTATGCCTCGTCTGACGTCTGTCAATGTCATTGGAGCACGGTTCATCATAATTACCTCAATCTCGGTATGGAATTTATATTGTTGCACTTTAAAATAACAATGATTATTTTTACATTGCGACTGTCAATTTAGCTTCCAGTCATTTTGAAACGTTGCTTTTAAGTTATATAGTGTTGAGTGCCAATGATAACAAACCTACCCTTCATCATAACGTACCCTCTCAGTCATCAGTTCATGGAGTAACGCCCAACAGCTTATATTAATTTTACGCCCCAGTTTTCCAGATCCACAAGTGACCTACATGTCACCTGCCACTTCCCCTCTCTTCTCAAACATACCCCATATTCCAGAGCCACATGACCTTCCTGCCTAGGCAACGCCCGATAGCCCAACCCTCATAGACCGGGCATGTCCCATGAGAATTGGGATGGCGTGCCCTAGTCGTTGAGGGAAGCAGTTTATATTTCAAAATGAGTTCTCTCCTAGCCTCCGAGCTTAACACATCTCTCTCTTAAGTTTAGGCTAAATAACATCGAAAATTCGAAAGTTGAAAACAGTTAAATAAAGTTCAAGTTTGTATAAACCCTACACCTGGAGTTCGATTCTTTACTTATTACAAGTGCGTATCGTGTGCATCTCAACACCATGGAGCACGTTACGACAATCGTTACCCCGTTTTTTAGAGTAATTAAACATTTCATGTGATATATCGCGCTAATAAACAGATCTACAAATGTTTATTAAAATCATTAAGCAAACTTGCCACATTTATTGCATTGTTAACTGTTCCCGGCATGAATGTCAGGCAGCCACATAGACGATTCTATCATC
>CM067345.1:57533640-57549326 GCA_034190875.2 Urechis unicinctus
TAACCAACCCCTTCCATGACTTGTTCTGCATGCATTGTAAACAGGGGCCGTATAGAGATTATTTGATTATTTTACCGATGCGTGGTGGTCCATTTTAGAATTAGCAATAAATATAATAAATGCCATTTATTGCTTTTTTCTACACATTAAAATTCTACTCCTTATCTTATAAGTCTAAAATTATCTGTATATTGTTGGTGTTCTCAAAGGATTCATTAAACGTAGGTTTTGCATATAGTATGAATGGGAGATGTGCCTAAAAGGTATGGATGGACGGTTTCATGGCCACATGGAGGAAGTTCAATCAAAGTCAGGAAAGGAAAGATTTTCAAATATATCAACCTATAGATTGTCAGGACAGTCCATAAAACGGACTGCTGATTTTGTCATAACAGAAGCCGTTAGAGTCTCTCAATATTGTTGCTTATAACTAATTGATGATGCTAAAGATGATGTCCGTTGGAAAAGAAACAATAAAGATTAAAACCATCAACTGATGATCAGTATTGGCCCCATCCGTCGCAAGGCGCGTGTTCGTATGGATTTATTTTCATGAACGTTAATTCTAACTTAAAATCTCGTACTAACGTAAGTTGTATGTTGCAGCTGAACACAATCATGCGGCTCCAAAAAAAATCTTCAGTTTTCTCGTCTCTATGGGAGAGCTTGTGACTGGCATCTCGGAAAGGGATGGAAGGCAATATGCTCCAAAATACCAAACACCCACCCCCTATGTGCCGGGGGGCCAACTTCGTTTTTAACTCTACCATGGGTCAACATAACCAAGGCTGATATATGCTCATATCAAGGTTAGGTGGTTGGAAACTACTGTCACTACAGTAGATTTAAGAAAGACCTCGGCTTTTGGGAAATCTGCGTTTGGAAGATGCATGTACATGTTTTTATATTGGGCCTATCATTGCTCTTGCGCACCTAAATAGTTGTCGTTATCCTCTGTCCTGCAGATTGCAAACAATACTTCATCAAGTCGAGCGTGATTAGGGATCAACTAGTTGTAACACAAACCTCGTTCCCCACTGAAAATGTTCTTGATTGCTGGATGATATGCACACTTCACAATGCTTTGTGTACTGCCGTCAGTGTGACCGTAACTGACTCTTCTGTTACCTGCTACATGTCAACAGACGCGGTTCCGACGTTTGTCCGAATGCACGGAGCCCTGACGCACGTCTTTGTACCAAGATACTGTCGTCTGAATGATCGCATGGTTGAAATATAAGGTCCTTAGGAAAGCAGGTGTTTATATCAAATATAAATTATGCATTAGTACATCCCGTTTGTTGTAAAAGTTTTGAGTGAAAAATATTTCTGTATTTTATAAATAGTAAAAGTTATATTGGTCCTGACAATTTATAATTTAATCGTATTGAGGTGCTGTTGGCGGTACATTGCACCTAGTAGTTTGCATGATAGACATTCGGTTAAGGTCTATGCTCACTACTGGAATTCATTTGATTAAATTGAAAGATACTGCGTTTATGGCTTTGCTCAAATAATCATTCCGTTCTCCATGATTTAAGAGCACCACATGTTTATAACAGATTTAAACTAATACATGAATGTCTTACTTGTACAAACATTTATCAACGCACGTCGTAAGTAATAGCTTGTTAGGCAATATATAGTGTAACCTAGAGCTCAAAATCTCTCCTGAGCCACATTGTAAATTTCAGATTCGACCCCTAATTGATTATACATATTCAGCATTGTCTGGTTTCCTATGTACATAAATTGACGATTGTCAGATGCATATTGGTATAATTAGTAGTTCATCTGTTTTACGAATCATATCAAGCTGCACATCTGTGTTGCATGGCGTGTTTGTATATGTTCATAGCTAATAAATCATTTTTTAGTCCTCGTCCACTATCATGTGTATTACAAACAAGTTTAAAGAGCGATATCGCATTCCCTCTTGTATTTATTGGTGTAATATATGGTCGCGCTGCCTGTGGACAAGTGGTAGTGGTTGTGCGATGCCAACTGGACCAGTCGCAAGCGATTCGCAATAAGACAGAAAACAGCTGCATTAGTCTTTGCCTTCGTCCTCATCTTCATTGTGTGTTGGTTTCCGCGTCATATCTGCCGTCCCTAAACCATTTGTTTTTTACTAAGCTTCATCAATTCGTGTACAAATACTATTGCATTATATATGGTAATTACCGATTTCTAAAATTGTTCCAGAAGCATTTATTTATTCGTATGTTTGTGCATTATATACCATATATTGATATCGATCAGTATGGAATGATATCTGATACTAAGAGTGATACTCTCGATGCATATTTTAGCGTCTCGGACAACGGGAGAAAGGCGTTTTTGAATTTCAAGATATTTGCTGTTGTGTCAACATGGCCGGACCTGGTATTGGATGTGGTACGGTGCCCCTCCTTTGCAGGCATTTAAATGGGTGCAGTAAGGCGGTTAGATGCTCACTGATTTAAAGCCAGTTGCGTCACCGCACCGCTTGGGCAGCATCTGATATGCCCCAATCATGTCGACTGAAAGCAGGGTCCATTATATCACAGTAGACAAGGAAGTCCGATTTAGATATCAAAACAAGGCGATGTTCGTATCCAATGCGCATCAGGCTACTTGCACACCTTATATCTTCTGGCGTGGCATGTATTGTTGGATTCGCGCTCCGCAGACAATACATGCTGATTGCAAAAAGCGCAATTTGTGCAATAGTCATTATATATGTTTAGAAATCAAGAGCTTCGAGAGATGTGTCGAATTAACTGATCTTAATTGTTGGGATTATATGATCATTCTAGAAGGACATTAACTGTCGCCGGATCCTAGGTCAATAAGCACAAGTAACAGTTGCATAGTTATCTTCCGTTACATTATGACCAATGACTGAAGGGCTATTTTTTGATCGCTGTAACATCGGGTAATTAGGTCAGCATTCGGACATTGGTTTTATTAAAATCGGTGATTGGTAGATATTATACTCAGATAAGACTGCTGAGATCCCCATGTCACCGGTTAGGTGGCCATACAACATAGTTAGTATTATAAACCTGATGGGACCGATTTGCTTATGAAAGCAATAAGAAAACAACTGGAATATAATTTCACATTTATGAGAATCCGTTACTCAATAGGTGTCTGCTATCAAGCTGCAAAGACACGGGATCTAGTTAATAGATCTGTGTCCAACCCAGCTCAAAATTGCAGACGACATCGTCATTAGCAGTGAAATATTTAATTTGGATATGTCTAAAAGGTGAGAAAAAGAGACGACGCTTCCAGCTATACCGACTGTGATTTCAATAGCATATTATGCTATCATTTACGACGGATACACTATCATATGCTTAACATAATTTTTTATTACTTGAATCATCGCATATGTCATTAAACCTCAACCATAATTCCACTGGCAACTGCAATAATACACATCTCTATCTGGGTATTGGCAGACTAATGTGACAGTTGAACTGATTGGCTGATTCCAACAAATGCTACATAAAGGGACAAACATGCTTATGGTATATATCGAGATTCATTTGAACATGTGGATACTTTCAGGCTAATGTTACATCACGTGTGAACAATCACGCCGTTATTTGATGAGACATCTTGAATGAATTTAAATTCATAGATTAACGCATATTCGTCTACAACATTCAATAATCGTATCTTAAGCTACCCTGCAAGCGCCAGCGTCATTGTAACCATTTTATGACAATAACTGTATTTGTACCAGTCTGATGAGAATTATGTGTGTCAAAATTGCTTGTCTAATTGCACAACGCTTAGATTGCCGCTCAAAGAAAACATTGCCAATCAGCGATACTCAAATAGCTCTCCATTGAAGCTCATGCTATGAACTAAACATGAATTTGAAAATTGGTGACTAGAATATTGTAGCTTCGATTTTACCTGATTTTTAGTATCTGGGGACGCTGTGAGTAACTTATTTATATCTGCTGCCTCGTCCGTGCAAATGAGGCTCATCACCCAGGCAGTCTCTATGTGATAGGTAGGGATCATCCCATTGGTTTGGGTATGGGTATAGGTTATATGCAACGATACACAAGGTGCATATAGTCAGATGAGATCGGGAAGCTTAATGTGGGATCAAAAGTCCGTGTTAATGTCTCGCTATGTTTGTGGTAATGTCATTACTTCATTACTTTCCTCATCACGGGAGATAACGCCTTGACCTCATATACTGACCCGATTCCTTTACCATTCTACTGTATCTTATACCCTCAGCTCACATATTTACCTCACGCCTCGACTTCAAACCATGAACACATTTCTTAACATTGACCGTGACCCCACTTCTTGGCCTTACACCTTTAAGCTACTCCTTCACACCAAACTTTGACCGCACTACGCAACAACCTCGACCACACTTCTTGACCTCACTCTTTTCATATCACGTCAAGTTTGGATCGTAGTGATAAAGGGATCATTAATCTCCACGTGCTGCATACATGTATATGCTAATTTATATGCCAGAAAGTCCCTGAGCTTTCACCACGTAAGGTATAATGTAACCTCGCTTTACGCTCATTGTAACAAACAGGGACTTGTTACCAGATACACAACATATTCTTCGATTATTTAAAGCTCTTTTGAGGCGTCGATGTATATAGGCCGACACATCTTTAACCTTGCGAAAATTAGAATAAAACACTTTATGTCCATGAAAGGCGGATTTTTGCATCTGGCCAAATACGGAACATTTCCCTAACTCCTGCCAATTCGATATCATGGGATGACATCCACCAAAGATATTGTCAAATGCGTAATATGTCCACTGCCGCTTCGATTCCGTATATTCTTCGTGAGTTCAGGAAACAAGTGCTTGGTACTTTCTCGAAGGACTATACTATAGGTGTGTTCCGTGAAACATTGCACTATACAGCACCGTATGTTAAGCCAATAACATGGATATACTATAATCTAATCAAAGTGAGAGAAATCAGAAAGTAAACTGTCTCTAATTAACCTTGAGGCATGCGACTAGTTGATTCCGCAAGGGAAATTCGGTGCATTACACGGTAGTGAATGCTTTCAGTGGAGCATTATTAACAATGGGACAGATATGTACTTTGTGGTGAGATGGTACTCGAATAACGTATTATTCCTTACAGTAATTGCTTGTGTATTAGAACAATCGCATGCATCATTCCTTGTGATGGATACTTCATTAGTTTCATTTGTAATACATTTTAGTTACCAGCTTTTATATTAGCGACTTAACACAGGGACTTCCTGTGCACTGTATTTCTAGAAGTGAACAACTTGCTTCATGACAACTGAGAGGAACAGTAAGTGAATTCGCGACTCCCCCACATTTTGACACATATCTCGCTCCCATAATGCTGCGCTGAATAAGGCTTCAACAAAACGTCACATATTAAATATTAACACTGGTCAATGCAGGGCTAATGTTCAAGGCCGGAACAACCACTCAACAATCATCGCTGGCATCCACCAATAAGGCGGCGTCCATATTTATCTCTCTTTCAATGATTATATTGCAATGAAGCATTGGCTAAGAGGAGCGAATGACGACAAGAACATAGTACCAGCCACGTATATTGTTCATCTGCATGTTGAGGTGTTGGAGGACGCACACGTGTCATAGAAACCCATGAGGAACTAATTCCATATCACTGCGTGGACGATCTAACTGAGACGCCCTACATGATCACGAATCCATTTCGTCAGCAGGGGCGATCAAGGTCAGATATTCCCCCGGTCGATGACGTCAACAGGGGTGGTCAGGGTGAGACGTTCTACAGTACCGCCAACTGATTCAAGCCAATCCGAAATGACTTGCCCTGACTATTACTTGATTTACTGAAACACCATATAATAGCGTAGAACCTCGCAGCAAAGTTACTTCAGTGTCGATGAATGAGATTCCGTTATTCGGTAAAAATGGCCATCATCATGACCCGGAGCCCTTATAACTTATGGAATTGACAAAAGCGTTCATCTGTCTTTTGCATGATATCAGTTCATTGTGTTGCAAAATGTCACTTTCGAAGAATATCACATGTACGATAACACGTCTCGGATCTACAAGGTCTATTCGATGGGTTGTATAGGTCGTTCAACGGGTGACGTTTGCCCAAATAGTACCACATTCATAACGAACCAGGTTTGTCGAGGGCATGGGAGGGATTTACCTTTTGTAGAATGAAATCGAAGTGGCAACAGAATGCTAATGGTAGAGAAGTGTGGGGCAGTCCATCTTCGAGGTTATTACGGAAACATGGAAAATCACTTCTTTGTAATATATGCGCTAATGAAGATACCCTCATGAACTATCTCAGCTGCTATTCCCACAATCCTAATACACCACCCGTAGTTCATGTTTGTGCATATTATATATATCCAGGCGTAACTTGTACTCATAATGTGGGTATGTTCTTATCTCCAATGCCACTATAGTACGTTTAGTGAATGAATTAGATCAAGATCCAGCATCACTAGAGGCTGTTCACCTTGTTGACCTGCTGGGTGCCATTTTATTGTGTTCAGTAAAGAAAATGACACATTTGGGGTGATTTGGGCAGCAATTGAAGTCAGTGGCAGCTTGATGTCATGGTTAGACGGGACTTCTAGATTTATCCCTCCTTGCCAATGCTGAATGCCTTGGGGTTGACCCCGAAAAAATAATGATGAGCGAAGTTCTGGTGGTAGGGGCGGTCAGCGGTATTATTCTGCTTACAGCCAACAGTAGATAAGAGGATTTATCATATTGGTTTCCGTAACTCATTCGCTCAACAACATTGAAGTAACTGCAGCTATACAACTTACAATAGACAAAGGGAGAAGCGACCACAATTGAGTACAGTATAAATATTCTGAGGTAGATCTTGTAGCATACGGATACCTTTCCTCGATGGTGACTACGGCCCCATTATATTACCTTAAACAGCTGTTAGTGATTTTCGTAAATTATTTGTGACAAATTCACCCGACGCTGTGCTTGTACAATTATTGATAAATATGTAACAAATAGATACCCGTTTCTATGATTTAACCAATGCGTGGCACATCACAATGTTAGAGTATCGTTTTTATGGTAATTTTAACCATAACATTTTTGTCAATGTTTACCTGTCAATTCTCCCGTCTACAATAAATAAAACAAAATGCTCTACAATCAAAATTGCAATCAACTCTACTTAACACCAGCTGGCCAGCAAGTAGTTTTTGATGCATCATGTAATGGATGTTATCTACAATCATTGAATCGCTGCTCTGTCTATTTGATATTCATGCCGGAATCATTTAAATGTGAAATACACGATGATTCGAAGCTGAGGTTCGCGTAAATTGGAAACAAATTCATATATCCAGTGGATACAAACATTAAAGTAGAATCGATTAACACGCTATGATCCCTAACATATGACTAACTACTCGCCAGCAGATGAGTGACGCAGGTAGCTAATATAATCGTTGGTATTTGACCTTGATTGACAGTAGTCTTATTGCCAGGTGTCTTTCGGAACGTGAAAGTGACGCCTCCATTCTCTACAGTCTCTTGCCCATCTATTCCATATTGAGATTGTACACACTTATATTCTGCTGATATTCTGTAGAATTGGTTTCCACGAATGAGAACGTTTTCAGAGAAACGGACACAAACAGAAAGGCGTGAGTTGAGCAAAGTGAAATCGGATCCATACTTAATCACCACATTGCCAGCTTCCTCCAGCACTTCGCCCTCGTCATCCATCAGCTTCACAACAACTTCATTATCTTGCCAACTGCTACCAACATACAAACCGACGCTGATGATCCACACGCTTCTGCTGCACTGGAAATCAATAGCAGAAGTTCCAGGCAAGTTCCTTGTTTCCTGTTTATAACCGGTATATCTTTTTATCTGGTATTCTTCTCCTTGTTTGCCCTTAGTCACATTAAACACCATGGGCCCCTTATACTCATAGCCGTGTTCACGATGGGCGATGTATTCCATGATCTGCAAACGCTCGTCGTTAGCTAGTAACATGGATTCCTGCGTCACTTTTGTGAACTCTTTGATTGACATATCAGGGAAGCGTATCAGATACAGACAGCTCCCTATCACTGCTCGTCTGTTTTCGTCTGTGAGAACTTTGGCTTCAACAGTACACCGTGCATTTGCCCAGCGCAGACACGCTGCGTATGCACCTCAGGGTGAAAAGCAGGAAGTCAAATCAGATTCCAGTACCTTTCTCAGACTTTGGTGAGATATACGAGTGAATTCTGAGGAATCACGAACCTGGTTGGTGTTGCAGGAAATAAAATCCATACAACCTTCAGACAGTTCCTTCTCGTCATATTGGACACTCTTGTTGAAATACACATTGTGAACATCAATGGTGCCCATCAGATAGTCGGTACATCTTTTCACCAGCTGAGACACTTCATACTTCCTAGCAGCGTGTAAGACATCCAAAGCAGTATCTACCTTCAGTTCTATCTGCTCACAGTACAGAAACCTGAGAACAAGATGCCAACATATCAATTTACTATCATAGAAAACATACATATATCTACGCGTAATCTTCGAAAACCGTATGCAAATTGATTTTATTCACTATGGTATATGATTAATCTTTTCTAACAGAATAACATAACAAACAATAAACCAACTTCAGCACTGCGTCGAACACTACCGGCTCCACGTCCTCCACCACAATATCACCCTCTCGTCCTGCTGTCAACATGGCCTCAAATACCGGCGACCCACACACCAGCACAAATCTGTGGGCGGCTATCTTCACTGGATTGACCTTGCCCACATCTAAGGTCACATCACTGGCATATCTACCCTCATACATAAATCTTTGTCTCTCTTGAAGTGACAGTACTGTTCTCCAGTCACGTGCTTCTTCTGATGCCATGTTGTTACACTATTCACCTGGCAATGACAATCATGGCATGTTAACAGCGGGTGATTGGGAAAACTTAAATTGGGTAATGGGGACCAGTTCATTGAGGTGACATGTGTGCATGAACTGAAGGGTTAAGCGGTAATCTTATTGACTTATTTGCTCGTTGTGTATTAACGTCATTACTCAGGACAATCATTATAATGAAATTTTATCGCGGAATACAGCATACACAACTTTGACTACACAACTTTTACAATCTTCTATGATTCAACATTACAGAAAACTGTTGTAGCTTAAATCACCTGTACAATGAACGACTCGCTGGTTAAAACTGCTACTCGTTCTGTTCGTTTCCACTTCTTTGGCAACAACAAGCGAACCTGAAAACGAAACTACTTCTACGACCGAAGCAGTCGCGCTATGACATAAATGCACTGGTAAGCGTTATGATAGTCCAGCAGTAGTATAGAAAATAGCGGTACTGGCGCACCTTACTTAATGAAACCAACGGGGGCCAGTTCCGCTTATACAGGCTTATAGATTTGTGCGGGTCCAACCCCTAACGGCGCTTGTTAATTAACGTGACCATAGGCTAGGATGTCTACGCCGTTCGTGGCTATCCACCGCTTTGAGTCAAACGAGGAGACTGAAACCGTGTTGACTTGTAGCCCATATATCTGCATTACCATCACTGCAAAGCATGTTCATCCCATTGCGGATCTGATTATAGCTGAATAGAGACAGCCATGTTTACTACAACCTACTTCACTTCCCTTGCTTACGGAGCAAAAATCAGGTGCGAGTACATTAATCATTGAAAGCCCAGGTTGATCCTTGTTAGTCATATCGGCGCACTCATCCTTCATCTCTAGAAAAGACCTACTTATTGGTGCTGGAGTGTGTGATCAGGTGAGTAGTTATGGTGTCAAAGTGGGTGAGGTCCGGCGGCATGTCTGCGTACAATAGCTGTGTTGATCTGGCGCAGTACATAAGGTTCGGTAATAATGATGTCTATATCTTATAAACATTAATTTCAGGTATTTTACCTGCCATAATGTATCATCTGGTATATAATCATTTTGACAACAATTCACAATATAAATCTGATACTACGAACCCATGTTATTTTCTCAGAATCACAGCGCGGCAGCAAATGCCATAATATATGAAGAAGAGACTTGGTAATATTGGAAGCAATTCACTATTCATAATATAATATGATTGCTCTCTAACCCAGCCGCTCTAACTCATTAGCCCAGCTGTCCCTCATATTCGTTTTATATTTAACTGATCGACTGTCTCGCAAAACTTCATCACGTTATTTGATGGGAAAGCTGGCTGTAGCGATAACTGGTGGGTTTGCCACAAGCCGTGGTCCAGCCAGGCTAATCATCGCGTGTATACATTTCTAAAACACCAGCCAGGGCGCATTATTGAGTTACATGCCCTGCTCACGCACGCCGTCTGCTTTCTCACATAAATTATCATGAATGCTCATGGAAACATTGAATCGGCGGTTGCCAGCATTCTGCATGGTATCTACTTCTTGCATCCATTCCACCTTAAAATTTGTAGCCAGCACTTGGCTTAATCTGCGACCTCTTCAATGTATGTTTCCTAATGAACGAAGCTTCGTTATTCTGTACGGGGTAAAAGTTCACATTGGCGTTCCACAGTGAGGAGATATCGTGACTGTGATGATTAGTATCAGCGCCATCACCCACAGGGCACACTGACGTTGCGTTGCTGAGTTGCCAATTTCTGCTGCTGGGGTGGAAGTCAAATGCTATACTTGAGGGGATTTCTTCATAGATAGCTTATGTTCACTCCCTGTCAGTGTCATAGACTGATGGATCCATATTGATGTAGATTAGCCACAATCTCGCCGTTGACCCAGATCAGTCGGCGGATTCATCCAACAAACGTTATGTTCATAATGCTATGTGGTAGTCGTAATGTTTTGTCATGATAACTAAACGACGATGAATCTAGAGAGAGGAGAGGAGGAGAGAGAGAAAAGAAGAGAGAAGAGGTAAGAGAGATACGAAGTGAGACAGCGAGAGCAAGAAAGAGGGAGTGAGGGAAAGAGAGGGGTTAAGGATGGAAAGTGAAGGAGAGAGATAGCAAGATGAACAGGAGAGTGAGGGAGGAAGAGGAGAGAGATATAGGCGAGAGGGAGAGAGAAAAGAGGACGAGGGAGAGGAAAATAGGGAAAAAAATAGAGAGAGAATGGTTATATAGAAAGAACGAGAGGGAGAGAGATAATGAGAAAGAGATAATGAAAGGCAGCTGAGGAGAGATAGAAGGAGAGGAAATGAAGAGAGTTGGCGAGAGCGCAGGGATGGTGAGAGAGAAAGGGGAAGACTGAGAGGCGGAAAGATATAGAGAAGGGGAGCGAGACAGAAATGAAGAAGAAAAAGCGAGAGCCAGAGAGAGAGGAAGGCAGAGAGAAGGGGGTGTTTGAACAGAGAGATGGGGACATTTTTGCCATGTTAACTGTCTCATGATATTATTGTTGGTACAGACACTAAAATTGAGTCAGTTCATCATTCAGATGCATGCAAGCGCCTACTCATGACTTAAAGTCTTTTCATTATATAACACCTGCCATGTATTTTTCGGAATGAAGGCTCCTCAATCGGAAACGAGAGGTCATTGGCATGCTTTGAATTTGAGGACGTAATAACCCTTTGCTTAAGTTTTATTGCTTTTTGTATTGTCACCAAAGAAGAATGATCACAGCCCTGTAAGTCAGCGAAGAATGTTAACATCAGATCAAGTTGTAATATCTTAACTTATTTATAATCGCTGGATGGTGTACATAATTGTTAGAAAATCCACCGAATGGTGTAATGAAATCAAATGTCATTGGCTAGTGAATTTCCCACTGGCAAGGGTCTAGCGAGCAAGCCGCCTACTTAAAAAGATTTTCATAGAACATAATTCATTATTTGCACTTGAAGATGAATAAATCCACAACTGATCACTGGCAACGAAAAGTGCAGATACTTCCTTGAGCTACAACACTCGCACCATATTGGCAATATCCACCATGCTCGCCATATTACACTTGCTGGTCTAATGAAGTAAAGAACAAACATCAAGGTTAACCACACCACTGGCAAATTGCAGAGAGCAACCGCCTACTAAAAAGATTTTCACAGTCAATATATATTGCAGCACAGAGTTAAATAAACCACGTCAGGAAATATACACATGTTGTGAAGTAGGGTCATTCTAGCCAGATAAAAGGTTCTTCTTTGTTCTAGTGTCCATGGTAACTTTCCAGATAAATGTTCTGCTTTGTTCCAGTCTCCGTGGTAACTGGCCAGATAAAGATTCTGCTTTGTTCAAATGTCCATGGTAACTGGCCAGATAAAAGTTCTGCCTTGTTCCTGAGTCCACGGTAACTGGCCAGATAAAGGTCCTGCTTTGTTCCAGTGTCCAAGGTTATTTGGAAGATAAAGGTTATACTTTGTTCCAGTGTCCATGGTAACTGGGCAGATAAAGGTTTTGCTTTGTTCCATTGCCCACAGTAACTGGGCAGATAAAGGTTTTGCTTTGTTCCAGTGTCCACAGTTACTGGCTAGATAAAGGCTTCACTTTGTTTCAGTGTCCACGGTCGAGGTTCTGCTTTGTATCGGCAGATACAGCCTACTCCAGTATACCAATCACACCCTCATCGTGTTGTCATTGTTAAATAATGTAGGAACTATTCAACCAGCTTCGAGTCTTACCAGCATCTTCTCATGCTCAAGTTAAGATACCTCCGAGCGTCTGGAGATAATTGCTTCCACGTTAGAATTGTACTCGCTTGATCCTGCTACCTGTTTTGGGAAGTAGACCGCTATTGATGTTTCCTACAACAATGGTATCGCTTCTGTGGCTATCTGTCATTCACGCCGTGATGCGATGCCAAGACATGGCAGCACGATACGTGACATTATTTACAGCTACAACGTTCAGCCTAGCGGCAAATAGGTCATCCACATTGTAATGCAAAGGTAGACTTCAATAATTTGTCCAATGACTAAACCTCGGTTTCGACATTCAGATAGCTAGCAGTTACTATGTTCAATAGAAAGTTTATCATCGACAAACGACGCCAATATCTCACTCCCCGTCGTTGCTTTCATTGTCAAAACGAGCTGTATAAGATAAGATGTGCAAGACAGGAACACACCGCCTGCTGTGGGCATTGTTGTGCAGCTTGTTGATATACTGAATGACGCGCACCAAGGCTGATTGACAATATAGCAACAGGTGCGATACAGGTGAGATGTTCTGTGGGAGCACAATAACTAATATTAAAACCTTACACCCATCTCCGGCACGATAAACAGCGATCATATAACATTGTCCTAATAGATTGTTAACCATCACCTCAGAGCCCCATTACATTTGTTCACTGCAATGCATCGCGTGTTATTCTGCTCTGTAGACATCATTTAATGTGGTATAGATTATACGAAAACGAAGAACAGGCATCGTGTTGTATTGATCAGTCGCATCTTTAGTGGCACAAGGACACAACAAATATGGTGCACCTTACATTGATAAGATAAGATTAATGTCCTATTCTATCTGTTTTTGCTGCGCGAGACAATCACAAATGATGTAATCACAGATGAATAGGAAATCTACCCACAGACCCAATCTGCTACCTAGAGAGACAAAAGGGCGTATTTTGCTACATGCAGGGGAGGATATTGGTGGCCTGTTTGGTCTATGCTGTTGCCTGCTTTGAAAACTGGTAAACGGATGAGCGATACACAACTCATGTCTGCTATTGCATTATATCACAAAGCAATCTTTGCTGGATACCTTCCATAGAAAGCGAAGCAATTGTCTCAACATAGACGTTGACGAGTCCCTCAGTGGACGTAGAAGGAGACTAATTGATGAAAGGAAATGAGCTTCCTGAAACAAACAATCGTGGCTGACGGGTATATGATAAAGCAGAAATATAGGCATGTAAGTAATAAGATGAACTTCCCCTTAACAGTTGCTGGAACCAACGAGCGTTCCGTATGTTATAGGAACACATGATATAGAGGCTTGAAGTGGAGACATAAATCGAAAGCGCAATTAACATGCTGCCAAACACACTTATCAAACAACAACATGACAAAACAGCACAAGCCATTTTTACCTGGTGTTACTCTTCCTGACAAATATTGGACAGAGGGGGATCTCAGACGTTTTTAATTTACAGTTCCCGTGTATTGCATTATTCGTGGATAATTCCTGACGCCATAAATATTACTGCACTATCCTACTTCTAAGAGGGACTATAAACTGCATACTTATGGGATCACAATAACAATGTATTTACCAAAGGTGAGGTCAAAATGACACTTGACCGATAATTCAAAAAAGCAAATAAAAAAATAAAAATCATCCAACAATATCAATAATGCCTTCATGCACAAAATCCGGTGAACGATTAGCGATGTAAGATTAACGTTCAGTCAATTATTCATCCTTAGTGTTACAATATGCATGGCTGCGCGTCGCACCGATTTGCAATATGCAAAGAGCGGCCTTTGAATCGTCCGCTTTCCAGATGAGCAGTTCAATGACATGCTTCAATAGGCAGCTCGTCAAGCGACCGTGTAATTGCCCAACTGGAAGCTTTGGAAAACAGGTTTTTTTCCCAACCAAACTCACACATGCAGAAGACAAAAACGTTAGAACTATTGTAAGCATAGTAATTTGCGCAAAATTTATTGCTCGCCCATTGTGGCATATGTAAATAAAATTTTCAGCGGAAAACTCATTATTGCTTGATAAATTTTATGGCGAGAACGAATGTGGAGTTGTAAACCTTCCGTTCCCACGGGAAGTGCCGTCCAAAAATAATCGCCATATACACCAATCTCGCCATATCCAACCTGATGGCCATTACATGTACTGCCATTGGGGTTCATCATAGTAAACATTAATAACCATATCACGAACTAATTAGAGGAAGCAACTGCTAAGTTATAACTTCATGATTTCCACAGTCTTCAAATACTGTCATGTACCGTCGCCTAGCAATATATGCTAGTGTAGGTACAGAGCTAATGTGAGCTGCCAGAGTTGTTTAGTAGGCTCATTAGAACCAGACGTAAGTTTCTTGATATTCCTATCTATAATGTTGTTGTGTAAATGAAGCTGACATCAGTGTGCTAATCTTCTCTTCATTGCATCGACCATGTAACACAGTGAAGGAATTAATCATGCCGCTAGCTCAGCGATATTCCTGAGTTTGTGTGTTGTCGCACATTTAAGCAGTCTCGCGTGTCGTCCGCATCGGGAAAATTGCTACCTCAATAAATCTGTGATCATTAGAATCACAGCATATATAGACAGCACACTTTTTAATCCTCTCCTATAAGCTGGTTTGTGGATGATAGAATCGTCTATGTGGCTGCCTGACATTCATGCCGGGAACATTTAACAACGCAATAAGTGTGGCAAGTTTGCTTAATGATTTTAATAAACATTTGTAGATCTGTTTATTAGCGCGATATATCGCATGAAATGTTTAATTACTCTAAAAAACGGGGTAACTATTGTCGTAACGTGCTCCGTGGTGTTGAGATGCACACGATACGCACTTGTAATAAGTAAAGAATCAAACTCCAGGTGTAGGGTTTATACAAACTTGAACTTTATTTAACTGTTTTCAACTTTCGAATTTTCGATGTTATTTAGCCTAAACTTAAGAGAGAGATGTGTTTGAGCTCGGAGGCTAGGAGAGAACTCATTTTGAAATATAAACTGCTTCCCTCAACGACTAGGGCACGCCATCCC
>CM067345.1:57549426-57662937 GCA_034190875.2 Urechis unicinctus
GGTGAATATTATAACTTTGTAACTATGTCAGCCAGTGGTTGTCGCATATTGCAAGCATACTTGTAACAATTTTAAAAGCAACCATAGAAGGCGGTGGGGTAAATGATCTGCAATTTCATGAATGTGGTAGAGTTTGTTTTCTACTGTTTAATAGAACTTTATGCTGATACATGCCGTGATTGGTAACATTTTAAAGCATCTCTTATTACGCAAAATATTGGTCTGAATACCATATAATGCCAATGATAGAGACTGGGAATAACACATGGCAATATTTCTTCTTAAAAGTATACCCTCTGTCCTTAGTGATAATTGAATTACTTCGTAATCTTTACCTGAAATGCCATGGGGAATGACTCTATTTGCTGTAAATATTATTCTTCAGCCCGATTGCCCCGCTCAAAATGTCGTCTTTTCATGAACGCCTTGCTGGCGCACAACATGACAAAATGACAAAATTGAATGCCTTGCAGGGAATTGCCCGCCTTGGGACCGAATCGACAGCGACTATGAATGTGCATCTTTCTCCACTATAATAAACAAATTATATGTACCACATTCAATAACGCTCCAATAGCCCTTCATTTAACATGTCTCTACTTTAATGTATTGCATGTCATACATTTTATAACCCATAACAACTGAAATTGAAATGGATAGACATCGAATCAAATAATCCTGAGATAAGGCCATCAGCTATTTCATGCATGTTTCTCATATGGCGAGGATCTGATCACTTGACTCGCGTATAGAATAATATTTGGCGTGTTGACCTATGGAAGTTAACAGATTTCCATCTAATTGAACAGAAACGACGCATCCATATATATGTTTATATCTTTTATTCGTAAAGCATGTTTAAACAAGCTCGCCTTCACATCTTAACATACATTTGCACCATATTCACCAAATGCTCTATAATCGCCACTTACACCACATTCAACCTTTTACCATACATGCAATATTGAACTGCGTTCCCTCGTGTAATATGTGCACCGCCTAAGATTCATTAATGTCTAACCATACTACGGCGTATTTCAGTTAGTTAGCTAGTATCATAAACTCGAAAAAGCGACGGTCTAAGTCTCTTGGATGTTCAATTGGCAATCGCAATAAAACTTAGGGCATATACCCCAGTTGCTGTTTGACTGTGTGCTTGTTTATAAGAGTTGGAATTTATGAGGGGAGCATGCTTTAGAAACTATTGAAATGAGTTTGGAATTGAGGTTATCAGCAGATAACTAATAGGGATAGGATTAAAAATTAAATGAATGTCGCCAATCCTTCTTTAATTATATCCATCGTGACATTACGTTCGATGAGCATAGGCTTGCTCCTAATTATACTAATCTTCTAAATCTTTCATCAAAAACCTTTTCCCTTTGCTTAGCTATCCCACACAATGTTCATTAATTAAAATAATTGGGTGTCTTTCTAAAGCGTCATTTGAAAGACTTGACAGGTTGCCTCAGCGGCGACAAAGAGGGAAGACACTGAAATACAAGCCCTTCTTACGCACACAGAAGACTGTCGGACATCATCTATTATTGATACCCATGGGAGCATTGGATCATTTGTTGACAGCTTCCTGCCTGATGCTGATTAAATCCATACCGCCTTACCTGTTTATCGATGTGTATCAGAGGCCAGGCTAAAATCCTATCATCTTGCAAATTTATTCTTATTTTTATAATAGAAGAAATATGAACCTTCAAAGAAATTAGCGTCCCTTTCGGAATCAGGCGTTAGAGAGATGTGATGAATGATGCACAAATATTGCTTACACCATCCCGGCTGACTAATACAACTTAATTATCATCAAAAGCAGCAGTCGTTTTGGTAGAGAAGGCCAAATAACCACCTAAAGGTGATTTATGTCGCAAATAATCTCCAGGGCAAGCAAAAGCCGATTTATGACTAATGTGACCTTGCCGAAGGATATAAAATACATCTTACACCCACCCCGTATTAGAATAGTGATGATTTATTTACTACGACCAAGCCAAGCTCTAATTGTCCGGTGAATGGGGGGGAATGATGACTTCATAAATACAACTCATAGGCAAAAAAGACTTCGAACAACGGACAATTGTTGACAAAAACATACTTCTGAGCCTAATGAAAGGTAATTACTTACGTTGAAATAATCAGCTAATTTACGTGAGATTCAACTATGGCGCCAGGTTTTGATATGTTCCTGGCAGATTGTTTCATGAAACAGGAATCTGACACTGGCGTGAGCTTCGTATTATGAGGGCTGGATTTGATGTATTTTTTGGCACAGATCGTTTGATGTTAGAATGAAACTTGTTTAAGCAGTGATTGTCCAGTAAATTGTCCAGGTTATTATTATTAACATAGGATCTATAGGACGAGTAAAGCATTTAATTATTCATTGCAAAACCCTGCATTCTGGGCCTATGGGCCTATGCATAGTAGCTTGGCGATATATGTGTTCGCCGCCCTATAATATGAAATGCGACTACATGATTGATGGTTCATGTGAATGTTGCTAAACCAAGTAAGATATCTATCACAACTTAACGACCGGAAACTCGTTTTGCAAACACTGACTAATCTAGGCAGACGCAATCTCCGCACATTCGTTGCAAGATTTATCACATAAACACCTTGGATTTTATTATGAATCTCATATTTTAATAGCACATGCTTCTTGTGACTACAATATCATTCCCTGATTTAACAATCATCATTTTACTGACTATTGCATTATTTATGTTCATCAAACATCTGGCGATTTCAATAACCCCAAGTCATTACTCGTATATTGCGTCGTAAAGTGTGCTTTTGTTGAAAGAAAGACAATAGTCAGTGATTGCATCATTTTGCGGATCATATCTGTGCTGCGTCTTTAAAGCTATCCTAATCTTCTCCACTATCTCTTCCTCTCGCTCAGTCAATCAACGAGAAGAAAAGAAGCGTAGGACACGAGATAGGATAGCAAAATGTTACACGATATTGAGCTCATTATGGTTTAGGAAGATTTCAGGTCATTCAGTAAACATTCACATGACAGTGATACCATTAGAAGTGCCCTGTAACAATTCAATTGCGATCATGGTAATAACGATCATAAATTTATTACGCCAAAATTACTGAAAACTTGCAAATTTCTGAATTACCAGGAAACTGGCTTGCATTATGAGTAAAGGTATTTGTTCCTCTCTTCCTCAGAGCAGCGGTCCCCATTCACAGAGTAGCGCTAGGCGTGGTATCTGCAACATCAAGTAGAACGCTCCCAAGCGCAGTCGTACAAAACAGTAACAACCCTGAAGTAAGATATCTATATATATATATATATTGCTTCTCTTTATTCCATTCAGCCAAGGCAAGTGAGCAGCGTAAGTTGCAGTTGATAATACCCAGTAATCCGTTGCCAAGTACTAGTTATTTTCACTTAATTTCCCTTGTGTTTCTCGGTTATGAATATATCGGAAGTACGAATACGATCCTTAATTATTTGGCGATCTAAGTCTTTCAAACAAGCTAATGCCACGTGTTCGACATATCATTTGTCAAAAATTGCTTCGGCTCAAATAGCTGTACCACCTTGGTACATTCCCATTGACGATTCATTACCCCGTTCGTTTTGTATGCGATGTATTCCAATATTGCATAATATCATACAACCTGTGAGACACGGCGTGACTTTATTAGGTCACTAGTCTTCAAGGAATTGCATGTTCGCTTTAACGTAACGGCAAGATCGCTCTAAGACACGCGCCGCCAAATAGTAAGCAAGCTGGAGGCTTTTCGTTATCTCTTTTTAGCAACTCGGAGATCGTGATAAGATCATTAGCAGGATCAACAGCATCTAAGCCACGTTTCCTTCATTAACCTCAGTCATGTTGACTGGATGATAAGGCGGGCGCGCCGCACAATGGATGTTTCTGTAAAATGTATTAATGTTATAAACAAACAATGGTATATATCAAATCACAAACTATTGTTTAAGACGACCGCACCACAATGAAGCACAGCCGACTGAATGCTAGTAGTTGTTTTATAAACGAACACGTTCCGTCGTTATATGATTTCGGATGATGCAGGCGGGTGCCGTGGGGTATTTCGTCGAGGAACAAAATCATCACCAAATGCCAAGCGTAACGTAGAATGATTAAGGCGCCACTCATTGTTCACATGGTGGCTGTGTCAATAAACAGAAGCTGCCGTGCCGCTCCTGTAACTGCACGAAATATTAACGCATTATTCGTGATCGAAAAGTGTAATTAATCGAGTTTTCCATGCATTGTATCGTTTTTGTATTCCTCATCTTATGCGGCAAATTATCTCATATTATCATATTTCCTTCATATATACCTTTCAATTCCTTGGCTTAGAAATATATTAGTCTTTATCTTATGTACATTAGTGATTTACGGAAAAAGTAATTAATCAAGGGGACTAGAGTAAAATACGGCCTTGCATCTCTTCATCACTCCACGCTTACATTTGCTCTGGTTGTTTTCGCTTATCATGGCGCTAGAACGGCACGGCAACGTACTTCAGTCGCATGTAACACCTGCAATGAGGCGTAACATTCATGTCAAATACTATAAACAACATCGAGCTTTCCACTAAATATGTTATACGTTATCCGAACAAACCGAGGTTAACCCTTAATTTAAATATATATTATCAGGACATCGGACGATAACGAAAGGAAACAAACTGAGAGGATCAAGCATTAGCACATGGAGACGAATCAGAAGAGAAATAACTAGGTGTGTGTAAGGTGACAGAACGTGCATCAGGAACAATTCTGAAATTTTCCTCGATCTGCCTGTGATCTTGAACATTGATGACATTCGCAAATGCGTCGGCATGGTTCATTGGATGCGTTAATAAACTAGGCCAGCTTTCGTTCAGTTCAAGAAATAGTATTTAACGCATTGAATGAATTACACGGCCTGGATAAATGGAAGCACGCTTTTTCTAACCGCCTTTGATCGTATACTGATTGTGTACATTCTAGAGCTGGTCGATACAAAAACGTAGATAACTGATGCAATAACTTTGACCTTACAAATTACATTAATATACCAATTGTGACTACCAACCATACCATTTAGCGTCGTCACTTCTTAAACCTTACATGGCCTCAAAAAATTCATCATGGCTACTTATATATACCTGACTGTCCGTTCCCTCAAAAAATATTATACCGTTTAAACCTTCACTTACACATGAAATATATGCATGGAAAGTGGAACAAATTTCACCAACTATAAAAGGAAATTATTACACTTGAGTATTGCAAGTAGGCCCAGTATGAAGGATATGTTTTCCGGTTAAAGCGGTATATAGCATCCGTGGATCGTCATATTTTGCTCCTTGTACCAGAGCAGCCCAAGGTGAGTTAGATATTGGATCATGTCTGCTTGCTGCTGTTAGTGAACGATCTGTGTTACCATTTGTTCTCAGAAAATAATCATCATCGATAGATGTTTATCGGCTATTAATGCAAGATTGTTTGGCATCGGATGTCACCTTTGGGGTGCCCATTTTAAAATTTACTTACAATAATGTTATGTTAACAGTGGTAATATTTTGGCATTTGGGCACTGTCGGATTATTGAAGCATGTCAGTAACAATTATCCGACAATTGATTGGATATTGCCTGATGTGCAGGACCAAGATGATTTTATTGTCGTAGCGTCACTCTAATATTATACGCTAGTTTAGCATTGGTACTCTTTGGTTCAATAAGTCTAACTTGTAGTTGAACAATATTAGCGCAATAAAACTAATGCGGCTTAAAAAAAAACCTACAAGTGTGAAAGACTCGTGCTATTATAAAGAACTAAGGGAAATCAGCCTCTATCAACAATTCGCCAGAAAGAACGTGCAAGTGAGTCGTACCCATGTCTCTCAAAAGTAAAAGCATAGACAAGGTAAGATGCTGCTTTGCGTGTATTCTGTCGTAGCCGGCAATGGCAACGTAAACAGAGTAATCTTTTGACTGTCATAAATTTGAAAATTATTAGTGATTACAGTTTTGCTTTGTCATTGTGTGCCTAAATCTGATTCATCAATCATAATAATTATCGTAGGTATGGAAGACAGCTTAACTTCAAAGTATACGGAGTAGTCTACTTGTCCAAATGCAAATAGTGCTGTGCTCAACTATTAGTTTGACAACGTTTAATGTAAGTATTTAAATATTAGTATTTCTATAAAAACATTCATTATTAAAACCATATCTGATAGAAAATCTAAGCACATAATGGGCATGATGGCGATGCATGTTATGTATTAGTTTACTCAAGGGCTTCTCGACGATCGGTTCGCAATCAGCTATTCAATCACTGCACCATGTCACGTATACAAACATGGACTTATCCTCACCTTAGATGTTATAACTTTACCGGCGGTTTGGCATAACTGGGCACAGAAGATATCAGATGTGGCCGTTCGATATCTTTCGCTATCTTGGGAGCAGATTGTATCCCTTTACATTGACATAATGATCTACATAAGGGGGTTAAACGACTTGTGAAGCATGAGATACAAGTATATACCATCGCAACACTTACCCACAGATTTCCTGTCAGTCGGTCCTAGGTGTAGGTGACAAACGCAAATCAATTATGGGCACTGCATCGCCGAACACACTGCCGATATTTTATGACCGTTTATTACTTCCGCTTAATGGCTCTTTGATTGCAAGTAAAACCTGATGACGGGGATGAAGTACATTTTTAGCGCGTTATTTCTTGTTTACTGAGCACGTTCAGAAGCTACCTGAATTTTAAAGTCATTACTGCCCAGGGTAATGTGTCCTATGATTGCATTAAGTCTCTATTTGTAAATTGAAATTTTACTCAACTATGACCATACAACAGTTCTGCTGTACGACCTAACTGATAATCTGCTCTGCTATCTGAAGCCGGCCCAATGGGTTTTTAGTCGACTGTTATGGTACACAAGTCTCACCTCTAACTGCTTTGGAACTCTTAAAGAAAAACATTCGAATACTCTCTCCGCTTCTGTGTAACTGCCAAAAACCGACCCATTTAATGAAGTAACTATGGATGACACTAGGTGTGACCAGTAGCAAGCGACGCGTCAACACAGAGCTCACATCGGCAAGGATATTCTGCACACTCTCCATACCCCCGATACACGAACGAATTTCCAGCCACTAATAAATGGAAGGTTTGCCTTGGCCTCGACGTGCGAGTCCCCAGAATATCTAGAATGAGTAGACTGTGGTCACTACAGGTAACAAATGCAACACCTGACAAGCAGTGTATGTGAAGCATCTTAAATCTGGGTATTGCAAAGTTTGCAGCCGCATGAATAGGCGCTATACGGGTTGGAGAAGACAGACCAGTCTGAGCTCATAAGGATAGCAAACAGCGTCTAACGCCAAATTCCTTCTAACGTCTGAACTGACAGTTGCGAATTTTTGTCTGTAAAATTACATGGAATGGGAATTTATTCGCTGGGACAGGAGGCAATAATCAATCATCCATTCATCTGTTTCGGCGTTGAGTGCGGGGACAGCATGGCTAAGGTACCAAATTTTCATATCGTAGAGCAATTATTTTTTTGACTCCAAACTGTTCCGCATCTCAAATTCATCTTTAATCAAGCAAATACATTTTGATTAACTATAATTATACCACTCGACTATAATCGGCTGGAAGTAGCTCTAACGGCACTGTCTCTGAAGGCCAAAGCACATTGCGTGGATAATCCAGTGATATGAAATAAAGCCTAGCTGCTGCATAACGTGAATCATTGAGGACTTGCAACAACTTAATGCGCGTCAGAGATATCGTGGATACGATTATTCAGCGGGATGTCAACACTATGGCACCACCTGGTCTCATATTAATTAACTACCAATGTATGGCTGTACACAATCTTCAAATTCTTCAACCAGCTCCTTCCTGTTGATAAATAATCCCTTAACATATTCGGTTGTTCAGAGATGAACAAACGGTTTATAACGGCAGGTTATCGTCTGGAATTATACTAGTATATTTAGTCCGAAGAGTAAGTAATCGTCATACTTCCTTGTATCTGCAGCGAGAATGATTTGCCAGCCAATTTTAGTTCAAGGCACATACCGCTATGTTGCAACTGCTTCCGTGGTTGACTATCTATGGTGGCCTGCCATTTTCAAATTAAAATGTATTTGGTTACATTTTTGTACTATCGTAAAGTTCCAAATATCAAAAGCACAAATCATAAGTTAACTGAAGGGAAGAAACTTTCATGAATCCGCATCAAACTAGCCAGTACCAGTAAAATAACCTGCAATATACAAACGCACGCCTTCAACGTAAAGAAAGGCAGACTAGTCAGGGTACAGAGGTGTGATACTAAGATCGTTACTGGTTTGTATGAGCATAGTCACCATACAAAATTGCGCTTGCTGGGACAAACTTCCATTAAAACCCGGAGTGCCAGTGTAGATATAATGCAGGTATGAATTGGGTAGCATTCTATTTTGCATCAACACTTGTGGCTAACATATTGCGTATAAACATTACTGCTAAACGTGGAACCGCAACATCGAGCTTATCTCTCCATACAACATGAACTATTGTAACCACATTGCGCTGTAGTTATGCAGTTTCATTTGCACATTTTATTTAGGCATGTTGTTAATGATGTTAGATGAGATATTAATGTGGTAACATAAAAGGGAAGTAGCTGAATGAGCCTTTACCTTTTATTTGCAGTAAGTAACACTTATGTTTTGCTAAGCCATTTTACCAAGAACTTTCCTACCAAGGAATTGATTTGCGTCTCTTGCCGAATTAACCGGCGTTGTTCGATTTGTCAACACGGGCCTCTGGCATCAGCCGAAAGAGTCCCTTATGCACCATAAAAGCGATCGAGAAAAGCAGGTCCATTCATGGATGGGATGTATTTTGGGCCTCAACTATCGTTCTGAGGCAGCATTAGCGTAGCACCAACTGTTTGCTATATTTGGTTTGATGGATCGTTCTCGTTACGTAGAAGAAGCATTGCACTCAGCAGCGTCACTTGTAGTTATATATATATATATATATATATATATATATATATATATATATATATATATATATATATATATATATATATATATATATATATATATATATATATATATATATATATATATATATATATATATATATATATATATATATATATATATATATATACATAACGATTTACGAGCACGGACGCACGTCCTGCGTGGGGTCTAATCTATGAAATAAACCTTTACTAAGGCTTTTACACATTGCACATGTTTACTAGTTAATACGCAAATATCCATCTTAGTCAGTGCATTAATGGAAACATCATAGCGCGTATTACCAATAATTCCTTGATTGAGGTGATATATAATTTTGTACAATGTCTTTCTGTTACAAGAGGAGTGTGTAATTCCATTGCAATATCTTATTGCATATCATTTTGCTCCTACGCTTCATTTAAGAATGGAGAAATATCTGATGTAGAGCAAACAAGAAGAATATTAACCTCAGCTCTGATAAGGCTAATCTAGACATGGCTCAACCGCTTAAACATCGGATCGTTCTGTGAGTGGCCTAATTATGGACAGGTTTAATTTTAAGTCGCGGAAAAATGCCAAGTGAATGACGCATCAGCATCATATCTCGTTTCTAAATGTTCTCGGACAAGCATTCAAATGACCCATGTCATGAGCGCGAAGTTATAAACAATAACTTCACTTTCTACATAAAGGCAATATAGCAAGACAATTAGTGGTGGACAACGAATGATTGTTTAGATTATTTTTTCCCACACTCAAGCTTAAACCTTACGCTTTATTTTAGTCGTCTGGTATCTCATCAAAATATAACCCTTTGAATAAGTTGCTCTAATGTATCTCAGTGAAAAAAACCCATTTAATGCCGCCTATATCAAAGTTTTGCGTCTGGCTCGATCCATTTGACGCATGATCTGGTTAGTTTCGTTAGAAGGCTTATTACATTGATACAAACGACGCGGTAATGCATCTTGGTTTGTTTTTAAACAACTATAACGGGTCGCTCTCATATCAAGGGCTTCAGACAACGTCCAACTTGCTGCTCAATTCTTAAGCAACACGCAGCGGAGGTAGGCCAGTGGCAATGGCTGGGATAAAGTTTGCCGAGGGCGATTTTCAACATGGGAGTGCGATGCCATGAGTGTATAGCAGAATCTGACCCATGCGTATAGTGAGCCGTTTTCAGATACTGATGCAAACGGCAAATGAACTCCGGGCACGCATAATTTTGACAGATTTGATATAAAAAACCTCGTACATTGATCATGACATATACGCAACAAATACGCGACAAACAATAGATGTGATATTCAACGGAATGGCATTGAAGTTGTCGAGATTTAACCGAGGCATTGTGCCATATGAAGCATCTGGTGTGTTTAAATACCAGCTACAGCATTGGATAATAGTACCTTAAGAATTGAATCATTTGGATCATTATTGAGCCATCATAAAAACGGATAGCATGACCGACGGCATGAAAATATTCATTATTGTAGTACTGTTTGCCAACTCTGTAATTGTTCAAGCATGAAATCGTGATTTAAAAGGCCATTACGATATACGCATGCATACCGACAGGTTGAACGGTTAACCATGAAATCGGGATTTAAAAGACCATAACGATATCCCTACGATACACGCATGCATACCGACATGTTGAACGGTTAACCATGCATTTTTGTGGGATATGAGATGCGAGAGAACGGATTGCCAGTTAAATCTTTAAGATTTCTACAGTTACTTCATCGGGCAAAGAATCACAATGCGCGAATCCTTGTCAATATTTCCCCAAGACACACATCTGAACTGGTGAGTCTGTCGCAGCACGAATATTCATGTGAGCCAACATGTTAAGTCATATTTTGCCTTGATATGATTGTTCCTCCAATATTAATTAAGATACATTGTTACCAGATGCTGAGGCCGAAATCCTTTATTCCGCAATAAGTTAGAAAACTAGATAAAATTTGTGGTGTTGTGTAAAGTGCTTCCTTGTACAATAAACTTAGCACGTCGGACATTTATAGTGACCTATCATAATTTGTAACTAATGGTGTCAACAGAGACGATATTTATCGCAGTAAATGATACCATCATGCAACATATAGGCAGGCGCTTGTACCAATCATCTGATGCGTCGGAATGCTAATCACCAAGATAAACCGTTGTCTGTGTTTTGTGGTGAAGAGCGTCGGTCGTGTGACGGCACTCCATGGCGGCCTCCATCGAGCACAAAATTGCTCTAGAAATTAAACTTAATGTGTTCAGTAAATGTCAGGTTAAACCGATGCACAGGAATTCAGGCAAAACTGGCAATTGAAAGTGCAGTTTTATTGTTCAGCATTAGATTGCATGACATGCTTCGAACTCGTAGATGTCTCCTGAGAGCAACACCATTTAACGCAAACAAGGATGTTTAACAATGACCACTTCTAAAATGTGTCGTTAATCAGTCCTTGTTCAATGACCTATGTGTTGTAATCCCAACACAGATGACTGTAAACATCTATATTGCTCGATACTGACACAAATTAAAAGATGTCATTACTTATGTCTGCGTTAATCGTAGTAATGTAATAACGAAATGATCCCTTATTGCCTTATATGCGGCTGAAAAGTCTCTTTAAGTGACCTCGGCTGAGAGTATTTACAAATCATTAGAGCCAACAGGTCATCTGAGGTCGTTGACCGTTATAATGGTAGTAATCACGACTCCAGCATATAACATCATAGAGCAATCCATGATATCAGCAGTTTATCTGCAACAAGTGGACCCTGGCGCACGTATCATATGATTGATCAGTACGTCACTTATAGACAAATGCTCGGACCAATTAAATAATGCTTAGCACATGTAATCTTCACAATTCGTCCCTGTTCCAGTGCTCTATCGTAATAAACATCTCTCACACGGTGCCATGTGACGTCTAGTGATTAGCAATCTTCATCGGTCTTCCTGCTCCTTTGAGCTTTGGAAATTCCACTTAATTCAACGAGGAGGTTAGAAGGTTATGGCGCGCCTAAATGTCGCCTAGATGCCCGAGACGTGCTATACCATCTAACGAAACCAGAGATACATCACAATCACTTTTTTGGTCAAGCGTGTGCTCTCTTTTCTATATAAAGAGCCGTTTTCAGACAGTGAAGCTACAATCAAACACCACATTCTTTTGAATGTGTTGATATGGATAAACGTCTTGCATTAATCATAGCCTATAAGCATCTAAGTACAGGACAAGTAATAGATGTGATATTCAACAGAATGGCACCAAAATTGTCGAGCTATTCGCAAATTTAAACAACGGCAAATGTTTTCAATACGGATTGTACCATTTTAGTCGGCATCAAACCATTACAAAAACGGTTCACACGACCGCTGACAAGAACATTGTCACTATTGTACTAATTTTGTCTAGAATTATCAAATAATGATTTAGTATTTGAAACGATATCAGGCATTATCAATTGACCCACTGAGTTTTCTCAGGGGCCAAGTTCAGAGTTAAGGATTGTACTAAATATGCAGATGACAGCAGTCGGCGGCTGCATGAGGATATGGCCAGAGAAAACATGGCTGGATTTTACCTTATTTGATACATTATATCGTCCAACAACAACAACAACAACCGTCATGTTAAAATACTGTAACATCATGGTCATCATTATCATGATCATGACCATCATAATCATCATTATCATCATCATCACAATCATCCTCATTGCTATCATGCACATCATCGTTTCCTCGCCGCGGAATCAACGGCATATGACGTAATGCCAATCTCGTTAACATTAAAACCAATTTTGATGAACAACAAAAAGTTTATGCTGCCTCAGTCAGCAATAAGCCTTAGCGAGCATGAGTGGCAAGACTCTTGTGGCCGGTTATATGATTCTAAACTTGCTACCAATCAGAAACTAAATTCACGTGTATCTGCTCTAAGGTTTTATCATCGGGATGAATTGTATTTTGTTTCTGTATTATGCACCGTCTTAGAAGCCAGTAATATAGGCCACACCACATTCTGTTTTCCGACTTGCAATCTTGCTTCTAAGCACAGGGTTTGTGAAATTAGCATTATGGAGGATGGGACATGTTGCTTGCTAAGTCTCGTCATTTATTATTCTTGTGCCAACATTGATAACATTTGACGTATCATGCTGGCTGCCGTGATGTGGATGACGCATCTCGTATAAATGAGGGCCGTCGTGTTCTGTTGTGTATTGTTGACTAGATTCGCGTTAGACGCTGTATAACACGTTGGCCGAGGCAAACGCGCTGCACATCTACTCCTTGCAATAAGGTTTATTCTTCGTGCACTATGATAAATAACTTTAATCTAACCACATCTTGTGAGCCGCCTAGTTGGCGACCTCGATCGAGCACGCAGGCCTCGGTCCCTTAATGAATCCTCCGAATTGTTCCCGACATTGGACTTAGGTTCAGAACAGGTGTACCCTGCTGACAACAATTCAGGCTGAAATAACAATCGTATGTGCATTTCGACTAATCGGCATTATATTGCATGGCACGTTTCGAACCCATTGATGTCTCAGAATCATAAACATTGCTTGATATCGATGGCTGCTTTTCAGGTATATACTAATTAAGTGATTCAATCGAACAGTCTGGTCATTGGACTAACGTCAATGGGCGGAAGCCTACCTCTGTCAAATATCATTTACAAATTAATTAGCAGTACATTTTGCAACGCTGCTATTAGCCATTATATGGGTTTATCGCATGCGCTGACTGACTGCTTATGTTTCACAATCAATTGTTTCTAAAGACGGTAAGCAAGAATTAATACAATTTGCTCTCTACTATTTCATGTGAGTTCGAGGGCGGCTTAAGTAAGGCGAATAAAACAAGTCGCTCTGCATACTCACATCACTCGCCCCAGACCTGTCAAAACCTCACAAACACCCAAGACTATAAATGATATGGTGGGCGTCATATACACATCTCACGGGTTTTTAGAGTGGACAGCATTGAGTACATTGTGATCAATGCTGGTCACATATATACCCATTAACTAGCCTTGCAAGTGAAACATCCCCCAACTGCCATGTCGTCAAGTCTGCAACAGGAATGGAAGACGAGATCAATTAGATTGCTGATAGGCCTAGAATGCAGACTTTTGAGAAATAATATAAACCATACGGATGCAATTGGCGTTGTATATGGAAAGCAATGCCAATTGTAGTTACCTTCAAGATCAGAACATATATTATAGAGTTTGTCATGGTCAGTCGCTGCAAGTTTAAGATCACGGGCACTAGCATTTGGATACAGCATAAGATTATGCTCATGCTGGTAGATTTCCACCCTAATACAGCAGTTATTCATTTCTACGGTTTTACAGATTTGTTGATTGGTCGGATAGTTGCATGATTGAACATCCGATTGAATATATCTGCCAAGCAAAATACATGGTTCCGTAATTCTGGGATCATGTAAAAACAACAAACATCAAATTACATATATCTGCCAAGCAAAATAATCTGTAATTCAGTAAAGACAGCAAACTGCACGAAGGCAGCTCTGGTAATGCGTTTTCCAAAGATATGCAATTAACCATGGCAGCAACCCTCGATTAATGCCAACGCCCATAAACAAGCTATTTTCATTCTTAAGTCTACACCTAATAAAGCCGGCATTAGAATACGGTCAACATTGTCTGGGTAATAAGTTCAGAGCAAATGTTTCATGCTATACTTTCCTTTGCATAACGATTTCATTATTTGGAGAGACCACATGGTGTTCTGTAATATTGATTAATGACATTGTACTATCGATTTATCGTTACATGTATAAACTAGTTAATTGTTAGTATATTTCTGCTAAAATGACAGATTCACTTACATGATCATTTAACAATCGTACAGAGTCCAATTTCAATGACGTCAGATATCTAGCCTGGGTGTGGTTCATGATATCGCGATGCCTAGCGACATATCGTGCCTAATCCATGATGAGCCGTCATAACGCCATATCGTAATGTTATGCCTCCGTCATGATACGCTACAATGCCGCTATTCAGGAACAGTTACGATGCAAATTCATGCATAATTCTCCATGAGCCATTATGACACCATAGGGAAATGCCGTGCCTAATCAATCCTCAGCACTGTCCATGTCATTCTGAACCCTTATGTTATTTGTATTGCAAATGGGATTATCAGGATGCTATAAGTTTCATCGTTATGAATCGATTATCATGTTTAAATCAGTAATCTAGTGACAAGTATGTAATAAGATATGTCTCTATTACTGACATGCATGAATATAGCGGTCATTTCAATACCTGTACCTTATTTTGTGATCGGTGCTGATGAAACTATATATTGTTCTTCTTTGCAAAAGATTGTTTTCCTCACATTAACCCGAGGTTTGTTTTAGTCGTCGTGAACAAGCAACAATAAATCTTGATTACTGCTCACATTAATAGTTGCTGTTTCAGAATCGTCGCAATCCACGCAACTTGTCATCTGTACATATTTCGGCTCATAATGTGGAAGATTAATGGACGTTATTGTGCCTTAACAATGTGGATCTGTTACTTGCTTCTGAGCCGTTCCTAACGGATTGGCTTCCTTCCAATAATACGATGTTATAAGCGCTTCGGTTATTACTGAATGCACGAAGAGTTTTTGATAGTTTTGTGATTATAAATTTGGGATCAATATTTTTTTCATCTTAACAGTTATGCACACCGAGCACTATCATCCTAAATTCTAACCGGTTATCATATCGTATAAACGAATGCTGTATGTATTTATGGTGAGACCCATTATAACCAGACAAATACGTGCATCGTTGCCTCATAGGCGACGGATTAAATTAGGCGGGTAGATCATTCATTGGTCTCTAATGTAGGCAGATCGATGAGACGTGCAATAAAAGAGCAATTCCTTCATTAGATGAAACCTTTCAGCAAATGTCTTTGCCATTTCATTCAGAAATCCCAATGAAAATTAGTGATGTGATCTGTGTGTTAATTAAGCAAATGCAGCTTTTACAAGATCACGCATATTGATTGGTGGATGCAGAATTGCCGGATACACATCTGCTATTTCAGTAAGGTGGTTTTACACACCGTCAATAACTATCAAGCAAAAGTCAGGTTAGTTTTATAACGAACTTCTCCAACTTGATAAATTTAAAACCCGTTATCTTTCCGTGTCACTTGATTTTCACTGCAGCTGACATATTTTGAACCGACAACGCTCGCATCAATTAACAATAAACAAATAATCTCTTACCTGTATGTTGTAAATTTTGCATGCGTTATACTGGACTATATTTCAGCATAACTTTATATATATTATAGGGCTTAATCCTCATCCGTGGCAGGTGTGATGTGTGCAGTTGCATGAGGCATCATCACTAATAGCACTCTTCCCCGTCAGTCATTATTCACCCCTGTAGCGTAGTATGCAGCCATAAAGTCAGTCAACCGGTAATTTATCGTGGGTCAATCGCAGTGCAGTGCACTGGAGCAATACTAAATTACTTTACCCTTCGTACAGCCGATGTAATGCCAATTAGAATGGATCAAGTTGTAGGTCAATGACTTCTTGTGTAAAATAATTTTGTACTGTCTGAAAAAGAATAAAGCTAGACATTGGGAGTGATAAGCTGATATCATCTTACATGACCCAATTGTTTTTCTTTTTTGTGGGTTGCCGAGATGGCTCAGTAATGCAATTAGACTGATCACGGTAATGCGGACTTAGTTATGCAAAGGGTGGTCAACCTCGATATACAATGTCATGTAGAGTTGGCTTATCTCGACGCGCATAATAATCACCACAGCGCGTTACTTTATCTAGATGCACTTATAGGAATATTCCGAACTTAAAACCCTACTGATGATTGTATTTTTTCAATGCAATACAACATGTTTAATTGACACCTGACATTCGCAGCGGCTGAGAATCACAACCTTATGTAGCATCGGTCTAATACAATACTGGCAAAAATGCCTCAAGCAAAACGAAGTGAAACTACAGCAACACAATTGTTGTGTTCTGATGTATGTGCCGTGGTGAATATTCGTTGTTTTATGTTGGATATTGGTCTAAGTTGGGGGATATTAATTAAGAACATCGTTCGATAGACTATATACACTGCGCAGAAGCTACCATGCCCGAGTTTACTTGCGCCGTAGTGGACTGCAAGGCCGATGTTCGCAAGAAAACGAAAAAAAACCCGTTGATGGCAGTAAAGTTTCCATCCGTCGAATGATTGACGAGCCAGGTATATTGACTGCGTATCTGCAATTGCTAGAGATGAAAATAATCAAAGCGACAACCCATGCGACACGTCTCTTCATCAGGCTGTAATGATGGATTAGACATTGCATTTGTATTGACGTCAGCCACTGCATGGTCTCAACATGTTTGCAACTTTCTTAAGTTGAATATTTTAGTTATATAAGTTAAAAATTACCCTGAGCACTTACATCCAGCAGACTCTATGGTACCAGATGGGGAGAGGAGCAGCCATATATTGTAAGGCTGCTCGGACTGGGACTGGAACACATGTATGTGTTACCTACAATGATTCAGGGATTGATATTCAACTGCATGTATGCGTCTGTTGAGAAACCGCTGATATCCCATTTCGCTTTCAGATGGTATACTGCTAGGACTCCATTTCCACTTGGTCATAAAATGAGTGGAACAGTAAGCCTCAGTAAGGTGCATTTGACATGTCGGCCTGCCATACAGGAAGTTGGTTGGGATCTGAGAAATTGACTTGCTGACGCTCTATGCTAAGAGTTCTTCGCTTATTGTGAATATTCTTTCCATCATCTTCCCCGACTTAGTCCGCAATATACATGGTGCTGCAGGCATTATCTTGCTTATTCTAAGAGCTCGGTTTTTTAATAACTCGAGCCAGGGATTCCCCTATCTTTAAGGAAAGTTTTCAGCTGGGGTGATTTCCACTAAATAGGGAGAGTGATAACAAAGATCAGCAACAGTCCCGCATGCTAACTTCGAAGAGATTTAGGGTGAATAGTGATTAATAGCTTAGAACATTTGTGATCACTATTTAATGATAATCGCTGTGCATGAGAACTGTTTCAAATGTGCTCATTGCGACGTGGCAGCGCTCCGACGAACTAAAGAGAAGTTTGGAATACGCTTGACACCTTCGGCGACGTCTTTGATATCCATTACAGCTACAGAAACACGCAACAGGAATGAGCGCAACAACACAGGAACTTAAAATTGCACCTGGTAAAGCGTGAACATAGCGCTGACAAGTTGACAGGCAATAAAACATGCCCCAAGTTCCGGTCAAAATCGCTTTGTGCGACGGTGGCCCTCCTAGCGGGAATGTGTTACACGATAATATCGCCTCTTGTGTCAACAGGTATAAGATTATGACAGTATCACTTACCCTCAACCTTTGCACGTTGGCCTCGACAAGGAGCTGGACTATTGTAACGCTTATCAGTGCATCAAGTCACAAAGCAATAGATTCGGTCGTAGCTATAGTTTTGTTTTCAGAACCGGTTGTGGATGCAGAGGAAGTGAAAACGAACTGAACAAGTAGCCGGATTGACCAGCGATTCGCTCATTGTACAGGTGATTTAAGCAGCAGTCATTTATGTAATTTTAACTCATAGAACATTGTAAAAGCGGTGTTGCCAGAGTTGTGCTTGCGGTATTCTGCGGTATAGTTTCATTGTAATGATTGTTGCATTCCTGAATATTTCCTGTAATGTACCCCATGATGTCCTGCATCTTCATTTTTACGCCCATAACAGAATACTTTTGACTGCCTCGCTTGGTTTGGCATCTCGAAAACGAAATATATTACCATCCTGTGAAACAATGCGCTTAATTGCACCATAAACTAACCCCCCGATCGATGGGATTCTTTAAGCATCGCCATCGAGGTATAGATTAACGAAAATTACGGTGCGATGACCACAATGTTGGTAAAAATAGTCCCGTGATATTTGTGTGCTCTACATTCGCTGGGTGCACATCGAGTGCACCATGCTTTTTGAACAGCCATCAGTTCGAAAGGGCCGTGACTGCGCATGCGCACAGTTTCAGCCTCGTTTATATATAAACATGTCGATATGTGCCCATTGATGATGCCACCAAGCCTACAATCGTAATGGTAGTCCCTTCTAGCTGAATATATCACTCGTGATTATAGATGCAAATTGTTCATTACCAGCGACTGAACTAAATAGCTCGCCAGGGTATGGTTTGAACTGTGGATTCGTGCATTGTGTTGGGATCGAACCTCGTATGACGTCGACTCAGACTTTGTCACTGCCGGTAAATTTTGTCGCGCATGACGTTGCAAGCGTACACTGTAGCACAAGCTCATAAATCATGATTAACGCCAAGCTTTATCGCTATCATGAACTAGTTGAAGATGATATCAGTTAGACTTTGATCGCGGATGTCTCAGTCAAAAGTAGAGCTATTTATATTACTTCTTGACATATGTTTGTACAAGACTCGTCGAAATTAGGTTACATTGGGTTGTTTATGATTGAAACACGTAATACTGGCTGCCCCAATCAAACGACCTACATAAGATTTCTATGCTATCACTCAAATTTAGTTTCCCAAATCATCCACTGTTAACTTGCCATGATGGTCATTGCCAGGTGAACAGCGCTAACACCATGGCATCAGAAGAGGCACGTGACTGGAGAACCGGACTGTCACTTAAAGAGAGACAAAGATTCATGTATGAGGGTAGATATGCCAGTGATGTGACCTTAATGATAGGCAAGGTCAATCCAGTGAAGATAGCCGCCCACAGATTTGTGCTGGTGTCTGGGTCGCCGGTATTTGAGGCCATGTTGACGGCAGGACGAGAGGGTGATATTGTGGTGGAGGACGTGGAGCCGGAAGTGTTCGACACAGTGCTGAGGTTGGTTTACCATTTGAGATGTTATTCCGGTACATGGGTACAATAAAGAAGTCAGATACTATATTTTTCCTATTTCAATTTGTGTACGTTTTCAAAGATTAAGCTTAAATATATGTTTTCTATCATGACAATTAAGATGTTGGCCTCCTGTTCTAAGGTTCCTGTCACTCGTATATCTCACCAAAGTCTGAAGAAGGTATTGGAATCTGATTTGACTTCCTCCTTTTTCACCCCGGGATGTATACACTGCATGTCTGCGCTGGGCCGATGCACAGTGTACTGTTGAAGCCAAAGCTCTCACAGACGAAAACAGACGGGCAGTGTTAGGGAGCTGCCTGTATCTGATACGCTTCACTTATATGTCAATCACAGAGTTCACAAAAGTGACGCAGGAATCAAAGTTGCTAGCTGACGACGAGCGTTTGCAGATCTTGGAATACATCGCTCACTGTGAACTCGGTTCCGAGTATAAGGGGCCAATTGTGTTTGCTAAGTGCAAGCCAGGAAACCGATATCACATAAGCAGATATAGGGATATTAACGATGACACAAGGAACTTTCCTAAAACTTATGCTATTGATTTCAAGTGCAGCCGAAGAGTGTGGATCACCGGCGTCGGTCTGTATACTTGCTTTAGGACAGATACAGAAGTTGTTGTGAAGCTGATGGAGGATGAATGTGAAGTGCTGGCGGACACTGGCAAGGTTTTGATTAAGTATATATCTCCTTCCGCAAAGATCCTTTCTCACCTCACTACTGACGTCCAATCGCCTGCGCTGTCGGACACTCGCAGTGTGGAGATGTGGAGTAAGCAAACGCTAACTGGCGTAGATTTCCCTGTCAGCGTTCGTGTTCGTCGAAATCGCTTCTACAGAATATCAGCAGAATATAAGTGTAAGCTATTTCGATATGGAACAAAAGGACAAAAGACTGTTGAGAATGGTGGTGTCACGTTCACGTTCAGACAGACACCTGGCAATGCGACTACTGTCAAGCAAGGTCAAATACCTGTGATTTATTTCGCTGCCTAGATCACTCATCAGTTGTCGAATAATTACTTATATGTAAGTGATCATAGCGTTCCAATTAATTTTTGGCTCATAACATTAGCTTCAGTGCAGAGCTTTGCTTATCATAATGTCACTCGACTGGAGCTTCCTCCTAGAAAGATAAAGATGGACTTCAGTGAACCTGAGTACTGGTCTAGGACAGCTTTTTATGACATATCGATGGCCATCATGTTAATTTTTGGTTCCAACTGTGCACAAATGCAGGGCACTCTCAACATGTGACCGCAAGAGCTGTGGCGGCCAATCTGCTAAAATGCTGCTAAAGCTGAATGCCATAAGGCAGGCTTAATCTGTTAAAAAGATATCTTCACCCATCTGTATATAATCACTGCGCGAACATTTCATAACGCGCGTCGGTATAAGCCGGGAGGCTCAATCTGATAAAAACCTTGTGACCTCATTTTCTTTGCAGTCGCAAATCTTGCAACATTGGTATAGGAGGAAATCGTTTAAAGTCCGGTCTCACTAAGACATCAACAGGTCACCGACCCATCAAAGGCCCATTTTGTCTTGGTTTAGTTAATGCACAACACCTAGTATAATCGCATTGGAAGCTAGGCCATACTCACGTTATGAGTCCCTTTGTGAGACTAAATCATGACGGCCTTCAGATGCATTATAAGCGAGAAAAAGCATTAGCCTGCCAGTTCTGCACAGCCCATTACATAACCATGCCATACATGTACAATAAGGCCATTATTGCCCTCATAGGGAAGTTGAATTACAATTTATAAGTGGTTTTTGCAGTCATAATTATTTGCCAACAATGCACAACTGCGCGTTCTTGTTAACGCATCATTAAAGCCTTTATACCATAACCAAGAGTTTTTACAACAGTAAAAAGTTTTGCTGCTGTGCGATAAATTGTCATATCATTGTATATATGCGGATGCTTGACTAGTGGCGCTTACAAACAGCGCACGCTTCTTTACATGGCATATGTTCTAGACCCGCATTCGGATTATCTTAATTGCAAAAGAGAAAGGTTACCAAACCTATTTGTAATCATACTTCACCATTTCGGAAGTGTAGGTCGAGTTTCAAAATCTAGTTGAGTTTGTTGCACACATATCAGTTTATTTGTGTGCAATTTCCCCAGAAATTGATTGTAGTGGCATTAGTTTATCCTGGTCGATGTTGTAACAATTTTGCTCCTGATGATATAATAATGCACCACTTGTAGCCAGAATGCTCCATACATTGGGATCGGTAACATATAATTGAATATCTGTTATTCAACTCCAGGTCAATACGACCGTGTCTTATCAGTAAGCATTATTTGGGGATGTCTTTAGGGTTCGGATGTTATACGCATCCACGACGGATGTTTTTACCATTATCAACACCGCTGCAAAACTTTCCTCCATTCAAGAAATAAAGAAATATCCCGTATCGGTTCTGTCCTCATGTGGATATGGTATACTACAGAGCTTAGTGGACTTCGATTACCGACTTCGTCCAATAACAGCACTAATTTAAGGTATGCTGATAATGTCATGAGCTTGCATAAGGTATCTACATCAAACGATATTGCCAATGGGGCAGACTCCACCACTAACGGCATAACTCGTTAATTGTCAAATCTTACAATGAGCATAGCTTGAAATGATACCATGACGACGCGTTGTATTAGGGCACAAAACGCATTATAGATGACTTTTGATCACATGGTAAGCTTTGTATTCATTAATTATCCGAAAAACAGTCACCTCAAGTACTTAACTCGCCCTGTAGCTGTGATCACTATTACTAGCAATTGCGCATTTCAGCGTACAGCTTTTTGTGCAATAGATAGTCGTCATGAGAAAACAATGCAGTCGCGCGCAAGGGGCCGCAATGCTGGAACAGACCTGTCAGTTGCAACACTTTCATTTGATGTTTCATCTGTTGTCCAAAACGCTGAAATATGCATACAGAGTATCATCAGACATCATTCCATAATAATTGATAGTTATGCATGGCCTTATAGTCTTAAGGACGGTTCAGTTGGCATCGCACAACCGCTACCACTTATCCACAGGCTCGCGCCATAACACCAAATAAAAAACGAATTATTGCAAGAGGAAAGTCATCCCATATCGCTCTTTCAACCTGTTTGTAATACATATAACAGTTGATGAAGACCAAAATGATGTATAAACTATGAATATATACAAACGAGCCACACAACGCAAATTTGCCGCTTGATTTGACTCGTAAAACGGATGAACTGCTTTTTATACTGATATGCATTTGACAACCGTTCATTTATCTACATAGGAAACCATACAATGATGAACATGTATAATCAATTTGGGAGAACGTGAATTGTACAATGTGGCCCAGGAGAAATTTTTTTGAGTTTTTGGATACATTATATATTGCCTTACAGGCTATTATTTAAAAACATGCGTTGATAAATGGTTGTACAAGTAAGACATTCATTGCGTAGTTTAGACATATTAAAAATATGTGGTACTTGGAAAACACAGAAGGATATACCGTTTCCTTGTAATTCTAACTAATTTTGCAAATAACAAGCATTTGATTAGAAGAAATATTTGCAAATATATATATAAACCGAAAGTCTGTTAGGCAAAACAACTGGTGCAATGTACTTTCAAAAGCACCTTAATTACAAATTTTGAGAACAAGTATACTGCCAGACAGAAATATTTTTCCCGCGAGCATTTCCAACATATGGGATAAACTGATGCATACCTTATACTTCCTTTTGTTTCGATAACACTTAAGGTCCTTATATTTCTACCAAGCGATCATTCCGACGACAGTATCTTGGTACTAAGACGTGCATTATGTCTCCACTCATTCGGACAAACATCGGAACCGTGTCTGTTGACAAGTAGCAGGTGACAGGAGAATCAGTTCCGATAACACTGACGGTAGTACACAATGCATCGTGAAGTGTGAATATCATCCAGCAATCAAGAACATTTTCAGTGGGGAACGACGTTTGTGTTACAACTAGCTAATCCCTGATCACGCTCGCGACCTACAAGACCGGGCATCACGACAATAATAATGCCAACAATGAAATATTTACAGTATCATCAATGGCAGTTTTATCAAAAGCCGAGGTCTTTCTTGCATCTGCTGTAGTGTCATTAGTGTTACGCTGCCATACATTGATATCAGCATTGGTAAGGTTGACCCATGGTAGAGTTGAATACGAAGTTGGCCCCCCAAGCACATAGTGATTGAGTGTCTTGAATGTTGCATCGTTTGGCCGTCCATCTTTCTTGAACGACCCACGTCGGGGCACAATCAAATAACAGGGTTGTCGCCGATTGTAAGAAACCGGAGGCTGAAAAGGTTAGTTTAGAATTAAGTCTAGGTTAACTAACCTGATACGTTTATGTGTCGTTCAAAATCATTGACAAACCATCAAGCTTGACTCCTTCAATTCCCACCTCTATAACGATGATCGTCCATGCATTGTTAGCCTATAAAATAGACGTCCGCCCGTACGTCCGAGACGGACAATTTTTGCTCCGGACGTACAAATTAATTACCTTCCCCACCCGTGTGTCCGACATCTTTTCAGAGCCTAAGATTTGCATTTAATACCCAAAAACACATTTGAATTTGCTGATGCGACCGCTTCGAGTCTGCCAAATTGTCAACATACGAGCGACCCGAATCACCATGGAAACACCCGAAAACAGGCTATTGTTTCTTCGCTGAATTCTTCACCGTTTTGTCCGAACTGACAGCAGGGTTCCAGTCAAATGCTTTGTGTCAATCTGTAGAGGAATTATTCGAACGCGACCGAACGCGTAAAAAATAAACTTGTTTCATAAGTACTCGTTAGGTGTCATGACGTGAATCGGCGCCGTTTGCTGCACGTGCGAAAAGCATCAGCGATATCATAAGCCCAGTCTGCAATACATTTTACATCGTTTGACCCACTGAGTAGAATAATTAGCCTCTTCCATCTCAATCTAGCACCTCCATCTGCAATACTTATTGAGAACATTGCTCTTGTAAATAGAAACCAACAAAGTGTCATTGGCCAAACAACTAGGCTGCTATAGAAAGGAATGGAAACAAAGCCCAGAAGCTTTATATGTTTTATATATAGAGATATATATATATATAGAGATAGATATATAGAGATAGAGAGAGAGATATAGAGAGATAGATATAGATATATAGAGAGAGAGAGAGATAGAGAGAGAGATATAGAGAGAGAGAGAGAGAGAGAGAGAGATATCTATATAGAGAGAGAGAGAGAGATCTCTAGAGAGAGAGAGGAGACAGAGAGAGAGAGACAGAGAGATCAGAGAGAGAGAGAGAGAGAGAGAGAGAGATCTCTCTCTCTCTCTCTCTCTCTCTCTCTCTCTCTCTCTCTCTCTCTCTTCTATCTCTCTAGAGAGAGAGAGAGAGTCTCTCTCTCTCTCTCTCTCTCTAGAGAGAGGTCTCTCTCTCTTTCTTTCTGTCTTTGTCTCTTTCTCTCCATCTTTCTTTCTCCCTCTCTCTCTCTCCCCCCTCACCTCTCTTTCTCTCTTTCTCTCTCTAGAGATCCCTATATAAATCTCTATAAGAGAGATCTCTCTCTCTCTCTCTCTCTATATCTCTCTATCTCTATATCTCTCTCTCTATATATCTCTCTCTCTATCTATCTATCTCTATCTCTATATATCTCTATATATATATATATATATACGTCGATCCACATAGAAGTCATTCATCTACCCTGTCTAATAACATCTTGCCCTTTTTTTCACAAGTATACCTGTTTAAATATATGTCTCTCTCATAAGAACATTAATTTTCATGTATGTCTTTCTCCATCGACATATATCTATCTGATATATAAGTAAGATGTATATAACACGGGGTCCTTGTTTGCATTTGTTTGCTTAAACAGATCATTAAGGGTCGAAGCCTCTCACTGATGAGTGAGACAAGGTTTTTAATCATGCGATACGATAGAAAAAAATGCTGTTGGGGTAGCTTGGCAATTATCTCTGTGCTATTCTTAATGACTAACATTTGATATAACTGCCAACGGAGCACAGAGACGACTCAAGCGAGTCGTTGTCTTCGGAGAGGTTATCCGTGTCATTGTATTCTTGTAGTAGCTTAATCAATTGACTTATCAATTGCCAATTAAGTGTTTAAAGGTAACATACTACAAAAATATATCGTAGACATACTTCAGATATTGGCAAATTTTGGGGCTACTACCATACATTTTATAAAATAACCGCAAGTTGCAAAAGAATAAGAGTGGAGCCTTATTTACCAGACCTAGTACTGTCCGGTCATAAGACAGACTCGTAAATTTAGTCTGGTAGTCGGTGCAGCTTTACGTTTCGTCTTGCACCCAACAAGTATTATGCTAAATATGACGCTGATTATGCTGACTGACTGAAAGTCTCCATTTATTTATCAGCGTGTCTACTTATGCGACTGGTAGAGCTAAAACAAATTTACTTCTACAAGAACAGGATAGTACACCTGCCGTGATGTTGTTGCTATTCCTTCAAGCTAATGCTAATAACTCCAGACCGATGTATTTAACGATAGCTAAGCAGGGATACGGAGTTATGATTGTGTGATATCGCAGCACAACAGCAAACCTCTAATTTTAGAAGATACGTCTAATAATCGTTTAAAGGCCGGACATAACTCAACTATATTATTTAGAATTGGCATATTACGATTGATATAAGGCTATGAGTTAAATGTTCATAGAGATAGGTCCGGTTGCAGAGGCGGTGTCTAGTCCCCTACCGAGCCCTGTGTGCTATAAACTCACTTACCAAGAAATGATGGGAATGACCCCGGCCAGAAATGAGCATAGACTTTCGTGAAAAAGCCCATGTTAGATTTTTATTATGACATAACAAACACCTATTCATAGCAGTGGTTTATCGTTAACTAAATTATCCCACTGAACTAGCTTTTGCAAAGGGTTCCTTGTTCGGCAACAATGCGCTATTGTTGGGTAGACCAATGTGATCTAGATGTGTCACCGCCTCGTATGATCCATATTGTGGACACAACTATTAAAAAAATGAATGATTCATTGCCCATGACTTTCACTCTGTACTGCGTCCGCGAAAGACAATTCTGCATGTGATTGCGTGGCGTAGAAGCGAGATGTCAGTGTCCTAGGACCTGAAACACAGTGGAACCATTTTCAACCTGAATAATAATGGTGCATGCCAGGTATCTGTAATAAATGAACGTCCAGGTATTTCGCGAATATTATTACAAAGATTTGTAAGCGACTGGGATGAGTAATTCCATAACTTATCCATGTGGCTTGGGGCTAAAGTCATGCTACTTTCATAAAGCTAAACGGTCTGCACGTTTGACAACGTGACCATCTGCTCACCTGCCTGATACGGGGTTGGGGGTAGTGGACGACTGTGAAAATATGATATGACAATGAACATGACGATGAACGACATTTGCGACAAATATTCAACACCGGCATTGCGGTGCTGACGTGGTTTACGTATCTGCCATGCGAACGGTAACTTAGTTCCGGTCCTGGTAGCCAATTTTGCACCGCAATTTCGAAATATTTGGCAACGCAATCACCTTCTTCCAATGAGGATTCTGATCGATAGACAAACGAGCTTTGCTTTCTGACCAACAACTTCAATCAACGGCAAATGACGTTATGCTAATCGCGTAACCGTAACAACTAATGCCTCTGACAGCCATGAGCCTGAGCAAGCATGTCTGGCAACCCTCTTATGGCCAGTTTTTTTATTCTAAACTTGCTCCAAATCTGAAATTATTTAACGTGTATCTGCTCAAAGGTTTAATCATCGAGATGAATTGTATTTTTTTCTGTATTATGCACCGTCTTAGAAGTCAGTAATTTAGGCCACTCCACATTCTATTTTCGACTTCCAATCGTGCTTCTAAGAGTTGTGAAATTGGTTAATAAAGGAGAAGAGAATTTTTCAGGACAATTATATACTATCCATTGAACTAATGCATGCTATATCTAACCCACCAGGTGGTAGCTGAGATATGATCTGACTGCTTTCAGTATGTAAATTACGGACACCTATATAAAGATCTCTTTAATTCAGCGGATATTCATCCCACTGTCTGAACAATCACACAATCATGCCTGATACATTTCGTGATGTTTCTGTATAGCGTCAAATATCGGACGGATATTTAACTGTCGAGTAATCAATATCGAATTGTTGTTCGACTCGTGGGAAGGTTAAATCGGTACAACTGCCTTCAAAAATGACACTCTGAAATAAGCGCCGGGAATTTGTCGATTGCGTATTATTTGTTGGCACATATTTGTAAGCATTCATCTCGAACGCTCTGCTCAAAATATCACTTTTTTAAGCGCGTAATAATACAAAGTGAATGCGAGATGCAACGCCCAGCATATCGCCGGAAGCGTTGAACCATGCCTCCAACTCGTGACACATATGACATGCCTCCAACTAGAGACACAAATGCCCATAGGCTTCACTACAACGTGACGGGCTTCATTCAAAAGCTAAGTGCTCCTCGTCGACATTTACTGAAAAAAGAAGTTGCATAAGAACAGCCGATGACGACAACCACACGTCGTCTGTCATGGATATTGCTCCTCCGTTTGCTGATGTGGCAGGACGTATAGGCTTTTTATCTGTCCACGAAGAGCTGATACGTTTCAATATCACGCCCCATTTGTTCAGGTTAGACACTGTAATGCGCCTAGGCAGAGGCTACGATCTACAAACTAATAACTAAGCTCTGCGTCCTATGATAAAGAACATCAATGTAACTACATCGTGCGACCTAACTCCGTAGCGGTCTTCGTCAAGCGTCAAGTGCCTAATGGATCCTATAAAGTGTCAACTTTACCCGACTAACAGGTAATCAGGCACAAATAGCGATCGTTTGTGTAGTTTTACAGGCAGCATTAGATTGCATTGCATGCTTTGCATCAGTAATGTCTGTGAACAGTAGTACCATTTAACACTAAAAAGGATGATTTACAATGAACACTTAATGGATTATGTTATGTAATCCTGGAGAAGATGCGCCCGAATAATCAACTTTGCTTGATAACGATGGCTACTATTTGCGTATTTGCGAATCATGCAAAAGATATCAAAACGAACGGTTTGATTACTAAACTAATATCTATGGGCGGAAGCGCACCTCTATATACTATAACTAACATCTGAATATGCAAACAAAGGAAAATTGCACTTGGTGTGCTAGCATGCTGACTGATGTTTTCAATGAATTACTAGATTCTGTGCCAAAACCGTGAATTCGTGCGCACTAAGGCATGATCTGGCCGGGTATAACGTCCGCTTCTTACGCAGTTCAAGTTACTGGATCTGTCCAGTCAAGCATGAACTTGGGGGGGGGGGATGGTGTTGGAGATCTCTATATAATAGCATCAGAAACACAGCCAGTAAGAAAATTCGGATTCTCCATGAACCGCCCTAGACCTCCACACCCGACCTCTTTTATTATTTCTTTCACCCGTCATTTTGACTTCTTTCCTTGACTTCGTAACATAACCACCACATTTGAACCCCGCATCTTGTCATTGAGCGCTGGTTTCATACGGAGTAAAACTGAGGGTCCGCAACATTGAACATCCCAAATTACATTAATAGAGAAGCATAATGTCATGCATGAGTTTTATATGCAATTTTGCTTTTTGGAAAATGAAGCAGATAAGATTTACACCGGAACACGCGCATATTGTAGCAATCAGCGAAAATACGCAGATATAGGCAGAGAGAGAGGGAATATATAGAGATATATATATATATATATATAGAGATATATAGAGATATATTCTATCTCTATAGAGATAGAGAGAGAGAGAGAGAGAGAGAGAGATATAGAGAGATCTAGAGAGAGAGATAGAGAGATAGAGATATTATCTCTCTATCTATCTATCTCTCTCTCTCCATCTCTCTCTCTCTCTAGATCTCTCTCTCTAGAGGAGAGAGAGAGAGAGAGAGAGAGATAGAGGGAGATCTCTCTCTCTATATAGATAGGATTTAGAGAGAGAGATACTAGATATCAGAGAGAGAGAGATCTATCTCTATAGATATAGAGAGAGATCTCTATATCTCTCTATCCCTCTCTCTCTAGGATCTCTCTATATCTCTTATATCTATCTTTAGATCTCTATATATTATATATCTTATTTCTCTCTATATATCTCTCTAGAGAGATATAGATCTCTCTCTCTCTCTCTCTCTCTCTCTCTCTCTCTCTCTCTCTCTCTCTCTCTCTCTCTCTCTCTCTCTCTATCTCTCTCTATCTCTATATATATATATATCTATCTCTCTATATATATATATATATATATATATATAAACAACGATACTATAAACAACGATAATCTCGTTATATCCCAGAGGGGATGCATTTGACCCGGTGGAACAGTATCAGAGTGCTGGATCCTCTTCCAAGTGGTTTGGGTTTCGCAGCCCGATCTGGCAAATGGTTGTGCCAAGTGGGCACAGGCACACATGGGGAACTATCTTAACGTAACACTCATCCACATTCATCACCGGCAAAACTGTATTTATGTCATATTAACTTGTAACCGATCGCTGTTATGGAGTTCAAACCTATATGAAATGTACGTCTCATCGTTAGAAAACAAATATTTGACAATTTCGTGATACTTTGGTATCATAAGCCTTAAAAATTCTTATTGCAAAGGATTGACGAGACGTATATTTAGAGAGAGAGAGAGAGAGAGAGAGAGAGAGAGAGAGAGAGAGAGAGAGAGAAGGAGAGAGAGAGAGAGAGGTGGGGGAGAGAGAGAAAATTAGCTAGAATGACAGAGAGAGGGGTACAGAAATTCAAATAGACAGAAAAAGACAATGCAGGAGAGTGTGGAAGAGTAAGGTGGGGGACTAAACGTGGTCCGCAAAATTAAACTGGCATGTTACGCCGCGTAATTGCGTTAGTACTCACTTTCAGTCCACTTTATGCAATATTGCGCACTCTGAAGCAAGACATCGAGTGAGAACGGATCACAAAGGCGACGCAAAATCGTGGATTGCTTATATATGCTTAATACTTATACATACCCTTCAGTTAAAAAACAGACGCCAGCATGTGTCATATATTCCGGAGGTTCATACCCAAAACAGTGCCAGCCTGTTTCATTGTTCCATCGTGTTTTATCAGATGCGCCGAAGACATCATCAAACAGAGGATAATGCGGCTCCATAATTAGCGATGTGTTAGTAGTAAGTCGTGCTGACCGCGCTGACCCACTGCATCATTGACCTGCTGATCACTCGACACCATGGCTGGAAGTCCATTTGTCACAATACCTTGCTCCCAACCGTCCATTACGACTCGCCAGCCATATCTCGCATGTCTTGCATCCGTTAATACGGCACGCATTCGGATTTAGCAGGGCTAGTTTATGCTAGGAGTACAATAGCAACGTGATGAATGTCAAGAGCAACTCAAGGATGCTCGTGACATAATGAGGCTACTTTCTATCATTCGGTTTCCTATTGGCCTCTTCAAAGCACTTCCTATATCACACCATGTCGGGACTAGTCTGGAAAATATAAGAGAAATCTTGTGGCTGATATTTGAATTTATCCTGGAATTTGCAATACATAGCACGGATATGAATATTGGTCGATAAAATTACGCTTAAATGCATGTAATATCTTTGCCACCAACTTAAAACCACCAAAACGTGTTTCCGGGTCAATGAAGGTTGTTTTATCTTGGTGATGCTGTATCATATACAAACCTTCAAACGGAAGCAGCTCATATGACATTATCCAACAGACAACCACTCTATGCATTCTTCAATGCGCTTTAATTATCCGCAATCGTAGTGTTGCCCTCGTCGGCTTTCACCGTTAAAAACTCTAACCATGTCGTCAACACCAACCTATTACGTAAGCGATACAGATAAGACGCTCTACAACATTACCTCCTATGGCAGAGTCTGATAGCTAATCACCGGTCATATGATTCGGTGCTACGTAAATATGGGGAGCTGATTGTATCTCGCGCTATAAAACGAACGTTAGAACTATAATTTCGGCACAAAAGATGCAAAAGCAGACATAGATAGCTGTTAGGTCCAGACTACAGTCATCTTCATTGTCGACAATGATCCACCATAGCGCGGTACATCCCTATGATGAATTGTAGCTGTAATATTTGTGAACATCATGTTCCAAATCTTTGCCAACTGTAATTTTCTCTCATAGAATACAACCCAGAAGTGCAGGCAACCGTAAATTGGTCGCTTTCCTGTGTTATCTAGCCCGGTTTGTACAGAACACAGGCATCCTAAAATGCAACATAATCAAAGCGATCCATTAAAGAAGTTATCAAAGACAATTTTCATAGTTTGAGTCGGACTCCAATTGATTCACTGATGCAAAACCAGGTCTCTGTACCTTGTAGACCGAACTGATCATTCTCTCTGCAATACGACGATAGTTTGGCTTGGAGGCGGTCGAAAATTGCTTCACAAGAAATTAAATTTATTACCACAACAATTGGCGCTGTAATGCCTCAGCTGCTGTTTTTTCTAATCAAAGAAAGAGTCAGAAGGAACCAGCGTTATGTATGAAATGGTATATTTGGACACTCATGGCAGATATCGCTTTTGCAATCACAGGTTGACACCCCGTCTTCAATCCGCCAGCAAGTACCTTTTTATTGATGGCTCGACTTTTTCATGAGCGAGAGTTAACGTCGAATTATTTGTTGGGAAGAGGGCTGCATGAGCACAGCTCATGCAGTTAAGAGCCCTCTGTTTTGCATATTAGCAACAAGTTGTTCACTTACGGACGGAACTGTTTCTAGGAATACAGCAGATAGAAAACAGAACATTAAGGCGCGGATGATTCCATCATTTCCTCTATACGCCGACGCTGTCGCCTCGGATTTGCATCAAAAGCACCTAGTAGCACACGTCTAAATACAATCCTTGTATGGAAGCTTAACTCCACATCTAACGTTGATTTGTCACTTACCCAGATTATGCCAACAACGAACCAGTTTAATCGCATGTGGCAGAATAATAGATAGCTACAATTATCAGTATGCAACGATCAAATCACCACCGTTCGGATCGATGTTTCAGTAATTGGCTCCACCTGATATCTGCTCCGTCCATATGTATTAATTCTGGAATATTCCAGAGATTAGTCGTGCAGATGTTAAATGTCACATGTAATTATGACTTTAAAATAATGTACTTTTCCATGTATTTCTTATGTTGTCATGGCTGCTGTTTAAAGCAATCCTTAAAAGATGTAATACGCAGCACTTAAGAATTTAGGTAAAAATCAAGTCCATATGTAGTGGATAATAAACGTTATTGCACTCCCTTCAGTCCAGACATCTTCATATTTCCGATCCGTGCGTGGTAATCACAACGATATCTCGTTTGTCAGTATAGATGTTAGCCTACCAAATAACTCCATGAGTGAGAAGCCTGCCTCTGATTCGCTCTTTTCATTATAACCTGAAAGAGATCCATGGTGATATTATAAGGACACCGGTGGCCCACAATAGTGGAGGTTAAGTTTCTTAATGGTTAAAAATCAGCAGCGAATTACTCAGGATAATCATACACTACCTACTCTACTGATTCTTGCTATTTCTAAATAACCCGGCGGTAGGTGATATATGATCTGACTGCTAAACGAATATATGAGACTGCATCCAATTGCAGGGACCTGTACAACGTCTCTTTAGACTGTTTTCAGCCCTACATAACAATGCATGATACCATTCCCGATATTTATTTTATGACATTAAATGCAAGGCCTGGTATTTGACAACCAATCAGTTTGTATTGAATTTAATCTAAGGACACGACACAATGCATTGTGAACGACGTCTGGCGATTATATTATAGAGATAGCGTTGTATATAACACGGGTGTGTGTGTCAGTGCCTCACAGTACTTTATGTTGATATACTCCATGATTACAGACACTATGTCGTCTTTTATTAAACAAACCTAAGTCTGACTGCAATCTAAAGCGAATGAGAGAGATAAGGAATAAAAGATGACAAATATTTCGCGTTAATATTCGACTCTTGGGACGGTAAACTCCGCCTGGATATATGAATGGGCTAATTCTGTTCAATTGGCTTAGAAAATTACACCCGTTGTTATGCATGAAATCAGCGCCAAGAATTTGTCGATTCGATAGTCCTTATATGTGTGCTAATCAAGATCGTTCGCCTCTAACACTGTGCTCAAAATAGCACTTTGTATGCACTTCATAATGCACGGAGTTGCAAAGGTCCGCAGAGTGCTCGAAAAGTTGAGCCATCAATTCACTTCAACGTTAAGGAATTTATGCAATCGAGAATGATTTAAATGTGTGCTCATATTCGCCATTGATTATACCGAAGCTGTATAAGGAAAGATAATGACAGCAGCACACCGTCTTTCACGGATATTGCTGGCTGATCTAGCAGGAAGTGTCAGCTTTATAGTCATCCCTAGAGGGCCGACATATTTTAATATCAAGGCTGCATTGTTTCGGATCAATAAACTAACGCGCTGCATATCTGATCCTTGGCTTAGTCTACGTACTCTATGATAAAGGGAGTCTAAACATCCACACTATGTAGTTCGATGTTCACATGGTTATGGCTAGTATCTTGTAATGGAACATATGCAAGAAATGTCCACAGTGTGTATGTCAATCTGTGCCAGCATTGTTTAGCCAGAAGTATCGATGATAAGGGCACAGTTCTCATTGGTCAACATAATGAGAAGCATCACCGGATTTGACCAATCAGTTTACATGTGTAAATGTGCATTCATTTTGTCTCCTTGCAGATACATCAGTGAGTACGTCTGTATTTATTGGTTTCAGTCTCCATGTTTGTTTTACCATAAAGTGAGTCTTTCTTCATATTAATGGCTAAGATACAACAATTTCAAAACAGAGCACAATGACCTATGGTTGATTTTGAGATTTTTTGCAAAAAAAGCGCCACACAACTAATTACATGTTACTCAAACTATTCGTATTAGATTCGCATTAAAGCATACACACATACAACAATATGCATCAAGCTAATTATGATCATTGTGGTTGCATCGGCTCTAATTATTTCAACTCTACGCATTTTCTCCAATGTTGTGATTGTGGTGATGGTTAACTGCTGCTGTTAAAGGAACGGATAAAAACTCTCGAGCTCTAATACGAAGACATCCACCGAAAAGTTTCCTTTTCAGGCCTACGTTCTTTGAGATCCTTGTTAGCCCCTGCAAATATGAGAAATATACAGTCATTGGTGAATAATGGAAAAATTACCATCTTGCACAATGAAGTTATGCAAACAGTTTCTGGGTGAACCACCGTGTAGAGAATATCAAATGATCGGGGAAATAACTACTAAATTAAAATATCAATTAGCGACAAAATTGCATTTCCGTTAGAGAGAAGAAATTATTCTCGCCCATTTTCCCCATTAACAGTTATGTTGTTGAATTTTTTGCCGATACATTCTATCATGTCGTCCTCTCATTTAATGTTTTGGAATCTCATTGGCTGCATTCACTGCATACGACTACAATGGATATAAGGATGTCGCATATAAATTTTCTTTCTCATTAAACATTTAAGTCGCTTTCAACGAGGATATATCGAGAATTGTGGTGATAACACCTGACGTGGGGTATTTTTAATAAATACCTTCCGCTGATAGAACTCATGTCATGGTGTTAGAGGAAGAACTAGATTTTTCATCAATTCTGTTCAAGTGGACCAAAAAGCCATGACTCAAAATCAAGCAGTGCCTCGGTGTCTATTATTTGAATATTTCGAATATCGCGCAGGGTAATGGATTTGGCGATTATACGGGTATTGCTCGTATACTTTGATATATATGCCTAGGTTTTGTCAACTGATAATGCAAATGTTAGGTATTCCATTAGTTATTTGTGGTGATGTTTGGTAGGTGAGATTACTCTCAATATAGCACATAATACGTGTGGGTTAGTTAGATTACAACGTATAACGTAATACTAAGCGCCAGGGTACTTAGAGGATCCCACCAGATCGGGCATTATACGCCTAGTAGCATCACCAATTCCTCTTCATTCACTATCATTTTCCGTCGCCCTCCCCACTACTCCCACTAACGGTCATAACTGACCCTCCCATTATGCTTTCAGTCAACTTCAGGTCATAACTGAATTGTTTACATTTGACACCGGGGGTCGAGATTACCAAGCATTACACCGACAGATCCGTCTTTTTAAGCCCTATACGAAAAGAAAAAAAATCAATGGAGTAACTCTCACGCATAAAACAAATCCATTTTAGGTTGCTAAGACAATTTTATAGCACAATATGTTTTCTTAATTTACCCTGCCGATGCAACGCAAACAACAACTAAGAGTGGCACGTAAAAACAAAATCTGATAGCAACCTATGGAAACCAATTATCCGGTGCCACAGATAGCATCCTTGAACGACGACAGTGATGAATATATTTCAAACCAGAATTGCGTTCTAATTAGTCAAAACAAGACTCTCTAACATCATTACGTGTCAAGGTCATCAAAGGGATGGGTCTTTTATGGCAATATCACTTTGAACGGAGCATTTGACGCAGCCTATTTGTACATTGACGTAACATATGGAGTAGAGATGCTGGGTTGAAGGAAGACGAAACAAAGTGAATGCATCCCTTCAATACGAGCGTACCAAAGCTGAACTTAATATGGAGCTTTGCAACCTGACTGAAAATAGTTACGATTTTGTATTTATAGTCATTAAATGTAAATCTCCATTAAATGTGTATTTCATCATCTAAATATCAGTTTAGAAACAATATTAATGAAAGATTCCGTACGCCACGATATCCGCCAAATTGATACCAATGTGTGACTGCTGCTATGTCTGGGGTCTGATTCAGTCAGTTTGTTAACTACCGAAAAGACTTGTAGCCAAAAATGGAGCAAGTGTCTCGTGTCTTTGTGTTGAGTTTACCATTCAAACGTTTGATCATCAGTAGCTTGACTTTCATTTCAGCAAGTATTGAAAGTTACTGATGTACGGTCAATTACCATCTTTAGATCGTGTAATTTGGCTAACAAACTGTTTCGTAATCATGCACGCCATACACATTGTATTCCGTTTTCAAGCATCCCGCTACGCTATATGTTGCTGGAGAATAATTGCGATCTGTCACCTTACAGCTCTATTAATATTTATCAGCATCCGGTTATCAGTCCTGTAAATTATATTTGCTGAACGCGGACTGAGGCATTGTGCTCGCGACGTGACGTGCACGAGATTGATCAGCACACTGAGACTTCTTTTTTGTGTTTACTGCATTAATTTGAACAAATGATATTTATAACCCGTTATTGACTACCACGGATATTTCAAATGATTTACTTTGCAAGCTGACATACAAACAGACGTATATTGGCAGGTGTTGAACAGTTTATTTAAATTTTCTTCTGTAGTATCCGAATAGTATCCGGCACAGTGTTTTTTAGTCAATAACGAAAGTGATCCTGCGTCTTCCAAAGGCTACTGTCCGCGAAAAAGCATATTTATCATTCTTGGTGACATTTATTGGGACTGCTTAAGTCATGGTGCTTTTATGAACCTAATTTTGTAGGCGTTTATCACCATGACTATGTCATCACCAGTCCAGTATTCGGATGGGGAATGTGTACTATTAAAGCGAAAATGCGATGTGACAAGGACGGGGAATATAAATGACGATTTCCACAAATATGGCTACCATTCATAATGATGCAGACGTTAATGACATTAACTTTGTACCGTGCCTGGTGCCTTAGAGTCATTGTAAGAGCAACATCGCATGCAATGCCTCTCTTAAAAAGAACCGAAATGCATCATGCCGGCAGCCAAATCGTGCGGTAACAAATTTTTGCAGTCATCATGATGCTATGAGTTTTACCTTCTAACCAAAATCTTGAATCATAGCAAATGACGTAATGATGGACACCAACTAGCTATTGTCATTAGCCTGAGCTAGCATTGCTGGCTGCGAATACATTGACTGTTACCTGATTCCTAATTAGCTCATTATTAAGAAAGGAATTTCACATGAATCGGCTCTGATGTTTCATAGTCGAGATGAAATAACATGTCTATTCGTAGATGCAAGTAATGTAGAGCATTGAACATTCCCCTTTTCTCATTCATTCTTGCGTCTATGCACGTGATTGTGAAAACTGGCATTATGGAGGATGGGGATGCTTCTTAGCCACACCTCGTCTGGCGTTATATTTATACCCAACCTTGATCAGGCGATTATACGGGTATTGCTCGTATACTTTGATATATATGCCTAGGTTTTGTCAACTGATAATGCAAATGTTAGGTATTCCATTAGTTATTTGTGGTGATGTTTGGAAGGTGAGATTACTCTCCATACAGCACATACATACGTGTGGGTTAGTTAGATTACAACGTACAACGTAATATTAAGCGCCAGGGTACTTAGAGGATCCCACCAGATCGGGCATTATACGTCTAGTAGCATCACCAATTCCTCTTCATTCACTATCCTTTTCCGTCGCCCTCCCCACTACTCCCACTAACGGTCATAAGTGACCCTCCCATTATGCTTTCAGATAACTTCAGGTCATGAATTGTTTACATTTGACACCGGGGGTCGAGATTACCAAGCATTACACCGACAGATCCGTCTTTTTAAGCCCTATACGAAAAGAAAAAAATTCAATGGAGTTACTCTCAGGCATAAAAAAAAATCCATTTTAGGTTGCTAAGACAATTTTTATGGCACAATATGTTTTCTTAATTTACCCGGCCGATGCTACACAAACAACAACTAAGAGTGGCACTTAAAAACAAAATCATATAGCAACCTATAGAAACCGATTATCCAGTGCCACAGATAGCATCCTTGAAAGACGACAGTGATGAATATATTTCAAACCAGAACTGCGTTCTAATTAGTCCAAACAAGACTCTCTAACATCATAACTTGTCAAGGTCATCAAAGGGATGGGACTTTTATGGTAATATTACTTTGAACGGAGCATTTGACGCAGCCTATTTGTGCATTGACGTAACATATGGAGTTGAGATGCCGGGTTGAAGGAAGACGGAACAAAGTGAATGCATCCCTTCAATACGAGCGTACCATAGCTGAGCTTAATATTGAGCGTTGCCAACCTGACTGAAAATAGTTACGATTTTGAATTTATAGTCAGTAAATGTAAATCTCCATTAAATGTTTATTTCATCATCTAAATATCAGTTAGAAACAATATTAATGAAAGATTCCGTACGCCACGATATCCGCCAAATTGATACCAATGTGTGACTGCTGCTATGTCTGGGGTCTGATTCAGTCAGTTTGTTGACTACCGAAAAGACTTGTAGCCAAAAATGGAGCAATTGTCTCGTGTATATGTGTTGAGTTTACCATTCAAACGTTTGATCATCAGTAGCTTGACTTTCATTTCAGCAAGTATTGAAAGTTACTGATGATGTACGGTCAATTACCATCTTTACATCGTGTAATTTGGCTAACAAACTTTTTCGTAATCATGCACGCCATACACATTGTATTCCGTTTTCTAGCATCCCGCTACGCTATATGTTGCTGGAGAATAATTGCGATCTGTCACCTCACAGCTATATTAATATTTATCAGCATCCGGTTATCAGTCCTGTCAATAATATTTGCTGAACGCGGACTGAGGCATTGTGCTCGCGACGTGACGTGCATGAGATTTATCAGCACACTGAGACCTCTTTTTTGTGTTTACTGTATTAATTTGAACAAATGATATTTATAACCCGTTATTGACTACCACGGATATTTCAAATGATTTACTTTGCAAGCTGACATACAAACAGACGTATATTGGCAGGTGTGGAACAGTTTATTTAAATTTTCTTCTGTAGTATCCGAATAGTATCCGGCACAGTGTTTTTAGTCAATAACGAAAGTGATCCTGCGTCTTCCAAAGGCTACTGTCCGCGAAAAAGCATATTTATCATTCTTGGTGACATTTATTGGGACTGCTTAAGTCATGGTGCTTTTATGAACCTAATTTTGTAGGCGTTTATCACCATGACTATGTCATCACCAGTCCAGTATTCGGATGGGGAATGTGTACTATTAAAGCGAAAATGCGATGTGACAAGGACGGGGAATATAAATGACGATTTCCACAAATATGGCTACCATTCATAATGATGCAGACGTTAATGACATTAACTTTGTACCGTGCCTGGTGCCTTAGAGTCATTGTAAGAGCAACATCGCATGCAATGCCTCTCTTAAAAAGAACCGAAAGATGCATCATGCCGGCAGCCAAATCGTGCGGTAACAAATTTTTGCAGTCATCATGATGCTATGAGTTTTACCTTCTAACCAAAATCTTGAATCATAGCAAATGACGTAATGATGGACACCAACTAGCTATTGTCATTAGCCTGAGCTAGCATTGCTGGCTGCGAATACATTGACTGTTACCTGATTCCTAATTAGCTCATTATTAAGAAAGGAATTTCACATGAATCGGCTCTGATGTTTCATAGTCGAGATGAAATAACATGTCTATTCGTAGATGCAAGTAATGTAGAGCATTGAACATTCCCCTTTTCTCATTCATTCTTGCGTCTATGCACGTGATTGTGAAACTGGCATTATGGAGGATGGGGATGCTTCTTAGCCACACCTCGTCTGGCGTTATATTTATACCCAACCTTGATCACTCTTTATACATTTTGCTTGCTACTGTAAATTCTCGTACAATATGTTGAAGGGGAACTTTTATATTAACGAGGTCTGTGGTGTTCTTCTGTGTATTGTTATTACGAAGAGTGCTTATGCGTCATGGCTGAATTTTGATGTCCCATGTCAACCAATTGCATTGACCTGCTGTCCAATGAACACCATAGCTTGCTGTCTACCGTCCGTCATGACTTGTTAGCCACATTCAGCCGTGGTTTGCATCCATTAATACGCCTACCTAGCAGATACTTCCGCTGCACACGCAATGCTACTGCGGTGAAGGTGGCAATTAACTGACTGTGTCAAATATTGCCACCATTCATTTCAAATATCGGAAGTTATATTTTTCCGAAGCAAGGTCAACATTATGCAGCGTGTTGAATGGCGAGAGCAGCGCAAGGTTATTTGTATCATGATGACGCAACGTTCTGACATTCGGTTAACAATTTGTCTCTTCACAGAACCTCCAATATCACGCGTATCCATCACTAAAAATGTAATATGAATCCCAGCGACATTCACGTGCTGATAGTGTGATGAATACTAGAGTTGGCTTACTAACCTTGGGTATTACAGGCAATATATTTGTACCTGCCGACACAATAATTATTCAGTGAAAGAATGTCTTAAATGTTTAATAGTAATCACACCACATCACAAATTCTAAAGCGATTGATTTTGCAGTAAATTCTCTTATTCGATAATACATCAAACATATCAATGAAATAAAAGTGGCATGTGATGTCTTCAGGATGACATATACCTTACCTTAAATAAGAGTACAGGTGTCAGATATTGCCCCACAAAATTACGATGGTGTTGTTGACACCTAAAGCAAAAGCCACATGGTATGGGTTTGATTTTGTTAATGTTGATAGAGTCCCAATATGTATTTGTCACCTAACATTTAAGGATATCAATGGATAAATGTATATTTTTTGTAATTGGTTATTACGAGTATATATATCTACCGTTACAACACAATGGCTAACAATGTTCCAGTCATCACATGCTGCTCAGCAATACATATACTACGTCAATTATTCGTGTCGAATAACCTTCAATTTAATCACGATGTGTGTCAAAATGCCAATATCTTCTCATTATTGAAGCACGTTATGTGGGGCAATTAAGCTGGTTGTCTATTAAGCTACATTGCAGACCGCAACAGCCATAAGTCCGATTATCAAATTAAGGCAATGCACATTTCAAATTCAAAACAGTCCCATTAACACCCTATTCAGGTGGCAATTAACTGACTGTGTCAAATATTGCCACCATTGCTTTGTCGCTAGGTAAGCTAAAGGATAAGCTGTACGGCAAAGGTCGTTATATAACTCAACAGGTTCGTGGAATCGAATATAAAGTTCCATCCTGATTATTAGTCATATGCGTAATTTGTTTGTCCATATCTCATATATCCAGCATTACATCTGTTTTGTTTGTAGAGCTAAAAAAGAACCCCTCTGTGAAGACTTGGGTAGCTTATATATACATGTGTTATGACGTCTTCCGTCTATGCCCTATGAATGCGCCTTCTCAGATAACCTATGGACAACATTATTAACGACCCTTTATTAACCTTCCATTCCTTTGTCGTATTGAAGATGTTCACTCCTAAATGCAGGCTATATTTTTACTACCTTATTAAAGCCATCAAAGCGCGTTTGCAGGTCAAAGAAGGTGGTGATCACTTGGTGATGCTGGATCCGATACAAACCACCATGCATCACTTATTTATCACAGAGGAGCAACTCCAAAGCCATTATCCGACAGGCACCACTTCCATTCATTGCCGTTATGTCTGAAAATTTTCAACACTTATTTACCTCCTGATGTTAATTTGCGCTATGTAAACAACGTTGAAACTTCATTCGTTAGCCCACAAGATGAGGCGGCAAAGACAAATGTCTGGTTGGCCAAGACAAAAGTCATTTAAGTAGCGATAAATGGTTACACAGCGTGATACGTGCTAATGGTGAGGTCGTAATTGGATTTGTCTGTAATCTCATATTCTAACCTTTTGCCAGCATTTGTTCTCTCTCGCGGATAACAATCCGTCAAAGATGTAGTCAAAGGCAATATTCATGGGTTTAATCGGACGGATTGTTTGATATAATAACAGCTTCCCAATATCTTCTACCCCGATCTGACCATAATTCATAATCATCACTGCAACATGAGGATAGTTTGGCTAGGTCGCAGTCGCAAATTGTTTTCATGGTGAAACGAAATTTATTACTACTGGTTCCGTGATGCCATAGCTGTTCTTTAAACCATAGAAAATGTAATTTGAAGTATATTTGGACCATCATGACAGAACTTCAAAATGATGGACGACTAACATCGACTTTGCAATCATAGTCTTTATTCTACATAAGTAGCTGGCACTCTGCCCTCAAACAACTATACAATACCATGTAATTTCATGCTATTTACACATTTTTCCCAATAGTTGTGCCTTGCGAGGTCCGCATGAGAACATATCCACAGCTTTGAGCTCTCGTTCAAATATAAGCATCAAGCTGTTTTTCTTGCGGACGGATCTAAGGTTATTAATTGAAATACCTGATGGAATACATTTTAATGGGATGCTGGTATGGTTATTTAACTCGCCCATACGCATTCGCGGTCGTCTCGAAAACCCCTTCATCCCAAGCTCGTATAGCAGCACACATCTCCACACCTCGCCTTAGTTCGTTTTCCCTTTTGCAGATTACACCCACAATGAACTTGAAGCAGAATTACTTATAACTACATTGGGTCTATTGCATTGCAAGATTTCAAACCTTCGTCATTCTCTTATACTTCTTCTGCGCGAATGGTGTGGATGGAAGTGGCCTAAATTGATGTCTGGTTTGTCTATGCGTAATGTTTGATGAGTTATAAAGTTTCTTCATTACGTCAAACGACGATACAATGAAGAAAGAAGCACGAGAATTGATAACCGCTGTCAGAGGAGGTGCTTCCAACTGTACAGCAGCAGTTCATATGCTTTGGTAATTAATAAGTTTCTACATTGCAGTACAACGACAATACAATGAAGGAGGAAGCGCGGGAATTGATAACCGCAATAGGCATGTAAAACAAGTCTAGCCCCTAAAGGCGTCTTTTGTGGGGATCGCCTAAAAACATATATATTTTATAAAGACTGAGGAAAACATTTAACTAACAGTCAGCATGTGCTCTCCGAAATATGCGTGTTATATTGTTGACTTTATGAATCTGAAGGGGTTAACATAATACTCATGGAAGGAGGCTTAATACTGCATGTATAGAAATATGTTGAATGTAAATGGCAATAATGTGATATTTGTTGAATATGGTGCATATAACGATGAAAAGATAAAGTGGGTATATCAATGTGTGACAACATGTTTACACAAGCTCGTTGTTCCATGAGCTGTCGCTGTGGCGGAACGCCATGGCATGCCTCATCTATCACCTGCCAATGCCATAGGTCTTCAGAGAATGAGATATACCTTATCGAGGCTCAGTGCGACAGTAAAACTACAATGGACAAGTGACGGATGAGCATGTTGACAAACAAAGTAGTTACCAATTCATACAACCCATAACCACAAATCATCATTTATTACCCTCTAAAATGATTCAGGCGTGATTATCATTAAACTAAAAAAGCTATGCATTTACAAAATGGCAAATATATGATGCGTCCAACACGGCTTGCTTCAGATAACTAATTTATGTCTTACAATAATCATGCGGAATCCAGATATATGATGCGTTAGAAACGGATTGCTTCCGATAACTAATTATAGTAATCATGCAGAATCAATTAATGCCATGTACAGTAAGTATAAGGCTGCATCAGTAGATTTGTGTGAGCAGCAATAAGTATGTTTTGAAGGTCGATAAATAATTAAATTTCCACACGATGTAACAATGGCGATACAAAATATGAAAACAGGGTTTCCTCATTATACTCATTATACTTGATGTAAAGTAGAAATGCCCATGCTTTATTTTTGGTGAATGACAATCTATGCAAAAGTTATCCGTCAAAGTATACCAAAACCGAGTAAATTTCAATTAAATGCATTTCTATGCATTGCACTCTATTCATGTCGCGTTGCTACAATAGGATAATAAAGTCATATGGCTTTCCATTTCATGGCAGGCAAATGTGTGTAACGATGTAAGGGCGAGCTACTGTTGAACCGTACTTCTGCTATGAAAATATATCAACATATCATCAATTGTTGATTACCTTGTTTGCTGAAGTTGTAGGAACGCTGTAATACATAGTACTTGTAAGTATCCGGGGAAAACAAATTCGAAGCGGAATATCGTCGACAAATGAGTCTTCTCGTCTTTATGCAAACGAGGCAATTTCGTCATAATGTTCTTTGTTATGCAAAACAAAGATAAAAGGACCAGTGGTAATGTTTGTAGATTGTTTTTTAATTGTTTTTGGTTATATTGAAGATTGAAGACGATCTGAATTTTTCAGTGAGCACCGCAAAATGTTTGAGAATAACTCTCTCTCTCTGTTTGTGTGACCGTCTGCTTGTGTATTTGCTTTATGTCGGTAGCTAGTTGGACGATTGCCTCTCATGTACAACTGCATCTCACAATTCAAAAATAGGAAAGGTTTGTTTTAGATTATGAAAATACCCCCTTAATTAGCCTGGACTTACTTATCTATACTTCAGTGCTCACAGACTCTGGCGTCTTTCTAACACAAGTTATCTGGCTGTCCATAAAAGCATCTGATAGTCCGTTGACGTAATTTCGTTTGGTACCGCTGTCGTACCTGTGATCTTTGTGACTATATTGCCATGGACCTGCTCGTTAATCGAACTTAGGTGCGCTTTAAAGTATGCTTGAATAGATTCAGCACACCAACACCGTGATTGTGGCCTTTTGGAGATACTCACTGTATTGTTTCTGTTTGCCTTTCATTTGCCATATTGGTTGAGCAAATGTCCAATAGTCGATTAGTTGTTCCGGTATCTTCCATGTTTCCGCTGTCATTACTTTCAACTAAAGCGGCGTGATGGGTTAATGTGTTTAAGTGCTCATGCGTCAAATGTATTGTTATTATACATGTACATTGCATGATATTCCATTGTTAAGTCGAGACGTACCGCTGGACGACTGTGACTTATTTATACACTCGTTCATGCATATGTTCCAGTGTCCCATACTACAGGTTAAATAGCAGAGAGGAGGGTGAAACCAAGGTGGCAACAGTATGCCACATAATGTATGGCAGTATCACGTTGGTCATTTTGCCAATATTATAGGGAAGTCGATCGTCGGGGTAATCCTGATTCTGAACAAACGTTTAAATCACTTTCCTGAAAGATATGCACTTTTAAAGATAACTTCATGAAGCGCAATAAGCTTGCGTCTGTCCTATTGCAGATTCTAGTCATACAACCCGCACACAACCACTGGTATATTGATGTTTGTGCCATGAGTATATTCCTAGGCGTAACTTGCCATTATAATGCAGGTATATCATTGTCGCTATTACCATTATAGGTCGTTTGATGAGTATATCAATGTTTAATACCATTTAGTTGCTTTCGGTACTGCAGATGACACACTAGGGCTAACATGGACCAAATTGAAAGGCACCTTGACATCATTCTGTGTGCCTTGGGGCTGAACCCGCACCGAGTATCATGGGAGAGGTTTTGGGGTAAGATTGAGTCTGTGTGAATTAATTTAATTGAAGTTATTTTTTATCAGATTGAGCCCCGTGGCTGACTCTGTCACAAGCAGTGGATTTCAATGTTAACAGCTCCAGACAATGCACCGTATATTCCCTCATGATCACAATTGTTGGATCTATGTTCTTAAACTTTATTGTATGTGTCAGCGATATTCATGAGATTAAATGTCGGCTGCTCCATTACAGAGATTACTTAGTGGCGACGACCAATAGTGTTCCACAAACAGCGCGGTTGCTTCATCAGGCTTGAACTTGTTTGAACATGCCTGGCAAGTACATTAACCAATATCTCAAGGAATGCAGCAAGTGCCTGAACCATTTGTCAATGCAACCACTCAGAATTCTGCAATGGACGTTATTTTTATTCGTAACTGCTGTGCCGAGATGTCGAGGCTCAATTTAATGAAACGTAGGAGACTTGATGACAGCGTTGGACGCATGTATTTAGGTTTTCTTGCGTGGGAAACTGAAGCTTTTAATCAAAATCCCCCGAAAAATTCATCATTGCGGTTTCTAAATACCATCAAGTCACAAATAATGTACTCGACCAAACTCAAAAAGCTCAATGATTTCCCAAAAGCCGGATATACTTTTACAACAATGCTATAAGTAATGATCAGTATTGCATATCTACCATTGCTATTTTAAAAGATATGAATGCTTTCAGGTAGGCTTGGTTAAGTCGGTCCGACGTGTCTCTCTGTTCTCCCTGTGTGCGGTTACCGATTAACTATACCAAGAGGGATCCCATCTTTTTGCATCTGTGCTTATGAAACATCGTAATGTTTGTGAGCTTAATTTTGATCACACGATGCCAGACATATCCACTCCTCAGAAAACGACACGTTTATAATCCGAAAATTGCATTAAGTGTAGACGCATTATCATTGCAATTGTAGACAGACATGAAAATCATGAGCCTTTTTTAGATTACCGAATTGGAAGTCAAAATCAGCGATTCATGATTAGCTGCTTATCATAATACTGGTGCCATCTAAATCTGGCAAATGAACAGTTTGACTTATGGGCAAAAAGTTAATGCAATAAATTACAGGCAAACAAATCACCAATGAAAAATGGATAAAGATGGAAATAACCCGAGCAAGCAGATAGGTAGAAGCGTATGTTGCATCCATCAATCTACTCGTATAAGCTTTGGTTTGTAACTGCTGGATGTGATCTATTCGTTGACAGATTGTTATGCTGTTAGCGGAAACTATTATTACCATGACATAATTGCAAAATGATTTATGTTAGTGTTCTATCACACGGATGGCTTATGATTTCGCTGCATACAAGCATGCTCTCTGGGTCGAGGGGCAGTTTGTCCCTTCCATCTCTGCTAATACCTCTGAGGCAATTATGCATCATTTTTTTATGGATATAAACCATACCTTGTGACCACCGGTTCTGACAAACATGCACATGTGCCACAAACTTCAAATAGAACGGTGTTCATTTCCAGAATAAATGCTTGCAGAAAGACGCTTGATATACATTTTAGCATAAATATCCAACTTGATAAACTGATGCAACTCTGCGTGAATGATACCTAGTCTGGTGTGTTTGTGTGGAAGAATTGGTGTGTAAAGGATATCCTAGCTTTCACTACTGGTTCTTACTAAGCAAATGTATAATGTCGCTGCTTGACATAGTAAGAGAAAGTTGCTGACATCAATGACGACAAAATACGGACTTGCTTGACCCAAACTTAAAAAGTTGCGTGTGATAAATGAGGGATAATGAATTGTTAAGATTCGACAATATGTTTATTGTTTTAATACAGCAATGTCTGCCCGTTCACATGAGCCTGTATTAGTTTATAACTGTTTCGCACAGCTGAAGCAGATCTTCATCATGGACAGCGACCGTCAATACGTGTTTCCATAAGTATATTGCAATTCCAAAAATCTTGCTTGACTTTCGGTCCCATCTAATCTATTGGTTAAGGACGTAGTGTGCTTTTCCAAATATCCATACTGTCATGATGCTTAGAACAACATTCATGGAGATTTGGACAGCTCGGTAACATATCTTGAAATGATCCAAAAGTGTAGTTCATGTCACCTTCTGTAAGTCTTACATGCCACTGGGGACCTATAAATACCAATGCATAAGTTAGTTAACTAATGCAAATTATGCATATATTGTGAAATCAGTCCCAAATATCCGTAAGTTGACGAATCCGTGTTACAATCACCATACGTACCACCACGTATGAATATTTGTTTACGTATGATATTCACAAAAACGACTAGCAGTAGTAAGAGCGATGTCTTCATGCTATCTCAAGTAGCAGCCGTGGATTCAATAAAACCAACAGTTATTTATATGGTCTATATATGTTACATAACAGTCTACATTAGCCATTACTGATTGGACCACTACTATCACAAATATTGATAAAAAAACTAGGCGAGAAATCCGAGAGGGTACCATTTTTCACAGTTTAAATCCTTCAAATAATAGAACCAACAATCAGAGCTGAAAGCATATTCACACAGAAGAATTTCAATGATATTTTTGTGAAAAGCGAGAACATGTCAGCTTCTGTCTATAACAATCAGTTGCATATATTTCGGTCAATCTTGATTCAGTTATATGGTTTTATTTGTTGTTGTTGTTGTTTTATGAATATCATCGAAATATACAGCTAAATCTAATCCGCATATATTTTACTTGTGAACGATTCAAATGAATAGACTGGATTCAAGTTTTCTGTGGTCAACCACGTGGGAATTGCATTCTTTATTGTTACATTTGTGGCCGGCATTCACTGTTTTTCCACACAAAGGAATATTGTCTGTTTTGTCTAGCAAGTGTCCAAACAGTTGATTGTTGCAGAATGCATGCCCTTCGGGGACAATGGTGAATTTTTAATGTTGCTGGGCATTGTGAAGGCTATTCCGTGAGGTGGCAAATTTCGTTTAACCCCTGCAGCTAAATATTAAAGTTTGTATCGGCCTTGACAAATCAAAGAGATTAATTTAATGACAAGCCATCCGCGTTTGCATCATACGGTCTTCCTGATGATATTATTGCTGCTCATCACGACCTTGCCACCGTTATATGATAGGACAAGAGGGCTACCCAACATGTAGGAGGCATTCGAAATGTAGCATCCTAATGCGTTATATGAGGCACTGGACTATAATTCCTGTTGGTCACTGTCACAGGTTATTTCTGCATGATACGCAGTCGCTAAAAGGTCGTGTAACAGCTTAGGTCTGGTACACATGGAGGGGATTGCATTATGTTGGCTCATTACGGTATACAGACATCCTCATGCATTACGGATAAAATGCAACATTTGATTGATGTGTGCACGCGGACTACACTACGACATTACAATGTTGTGCGTGCAACCAACCTTCACTCAGTGTCTATATTACACAGTGGCGATATTTAAATACTATTAAGGTTGATGATAAGCATGCAGGTCGCATATAACTAGAATAATATATGAATGGTGATGACATAAGTAGCAAGTGCAATTTGCAATTGACGTCCATTCATTGATTGTAATAACACTTTCTTGTTATGCTGCGCGCTGTGTGCAATAACATCGTCCCCCCCCCCCAAGTCCCTTAGTTCCTCTTTGCAGACATAGAAAACGAAATGCATACTTAAATCGGAGCAGGCAGCTTACATTACGCAGTAAAGGTGCAATCAGCATCTAGCGCTCATTCGGCCCTGCGCTCATGTTTAATGCATGGTTGGGACGAGTTATTGGCCGTTGCGATCTTATTGAGATGTCATAACCCCAACCCCACCACGTTTACTGTGTCCTGCTATTGTGTATTGATGGTTAACTTCCCATCCTGCACAATTGCAATTGCAGCTGTGCTTGATCACCCGGAACCTGACGAGATATTGAAATATCAGATACAACATAAGCTATGTGATATATGGTTAATCATAACACTCGCTCCTAACCAAGTCGGACATATACCACAGCTTAACGTCAGCTTGCTTTGTTACCTACTCTGGTAAGACGACATTTTAATAACAATTTAATCATTGTCGATTGATATCCTGCGCGCTGTTTACAATTAATCGTGATCTAAAATCGCGAATCTTTTTCTCAATCAAACACAATTAAGATATTGCATATATCTACCAAACTATTATCGGGTTTAATATTCCATATTTTACAGCCTATTCTATTATTTGTAATCACGGTTAAACTGGCGCGTGCAATTATCCCAAAGAGTTGATTATATATTGCGTGGTGAAATGTGTTTCTGTATACGAATTAACAATAGCCAGTAATTATGTAACTTTGCCTGATTACTTCTTCGCTCGTTCTTCTCCCTCCCGGTCTCTTCCTTCCCGTAACTCCTCGTTGTTTTCACTTCATGTTCCTCCCACTCACTCACTCAATTGTCAAGTTCAAAAGTGGTATTCGGCCTGAAATACTCTTGACGACGAGGTACACAGAATTACCAATCAAAAGGACGCTGTTGTTACACAATGTTATATATTGTTCAGAATGTGCATATGGATAGGAATCGTGACCTCAAAAGCTGCTCGGCGATTGTGGTTGTACAGGTAAATGCAGCGATTGTGATTTTGGCATTCATACAGAATATTACGTCAGTGATTGTGACTACATCATTGAGAACTTGACGTCATAGGTTAACATTGGAATGCTGAATGATTCCACATCACAAAATGGATATTCTCATAATGCCTTGAGTTGCAGCGGAGATGGGCGATGACAGAAAACTGTATACTCATAATTGATTCACATTCCATTATATAACACGAGTTGGGATGATATCTAAAACCAGAAGCTTGGCGCGGCAATTGCTGGTTCTCACCGTGTAAGAGCACTGTTCCTGCTGTCAGTAAATTGTCCCATCAATTAACTACTGTAGAACACCAGATATTGGGGACTACACCTATGATAGCGGGGTATTTGATCAATTGAGGAAGCGAATTGTTTTCAGCAGCAACAAGCTGCATATCCTTGCATATAACGCCTCACATCAACAGACAAGAGAATTTACCAAACTAAGCGATGTAGCGCCGTGAGCCATCACTGTCGATTGTTTCAGTATCAATGGCAATTTCCGTTGCTCATCAAGAGCCAGCTGATGTTCGTTCGTTGAATCAGCATTTAGGATGCACAGTCTCATTGATCCAACATCATGGATTTGTTCTGCTATTAAACGTGTAACGGATGCAATAATCAGTACTATTCACAATTAAGATATAACCATAGGTTAGATCGGCTGCTTAGTCGTCGAGTAGTCGGACCCAGCACTTACCATTTTCGACGTTGTATTTTGCGAGTCATTCGCTGCTTGGGACGTTTTACTGTGTCAACATGCGACAAACATATTTCACTGTGGCTGCTAACAGCGCCAACTCAGATGGCGATTATGGCGATATATTTAGCATACAAATAAAACCGCCGTGCCAGCAAACTCTACATGGATTATAGGCGTCCTGGGCCTCGTGGCCTTTATTGACGGAAGTCTTGATCAGACTTTAATGTTCGCAATAATAACAATCAATAAAGCCGTCTTCCAGTTGATGATTGTCACAAAGGACTGAACTGCTCTATTTGATGAATGTGGTAAAAGATGAATAAAGATACAGTGACATTCCGCTAGTTGAGCACCAGAAACTATCGCAAATGAAATGTTTGTTTGATTACTACGGTAATGTTCGTCTTCTTAAACTACATAACAGACATCTCGGTCATCGGCACACCTGACGTCATCGTCGCCGTCGATTTTGTTATGTGTCGTTCTTGTCGTCCCTGGATACTTAGAGACTATAATGAATGCATCAAACTTTTATAACTTATATCAGTAATGCTGCGGTACATAACACAATCGTTGTCATGGGCACAGAGCATTTGTATGAAATAGCTTTCTCAATTATTTACATTTCAAGCTCCTTAAACAAAGCCCTCTCGATCTAGTTTCGAGGAATAGTTTGAATGGCTCTGAAGCTTCCTCAAGTGACTATAAATCTATCAGGCCTTGACACTCATCAAATTTAAATCAGCAGATGGCGCAGAAGATCTGTGGAGATAAACGATCAATAAGCTTACATCTACCAACCACCTCAGCTGCTACCCCTTATTCCAACCATCCCGATTAAAAGACAGCCACATAAACAACTGTGAGTAGAATATTATTTTTGTGGTTTTGTATGACTGACTTTAGTTGCAGCTTAGGTGTGACTTACATGTGTGACAGATCAGTCTCATGTTTTTGTTACTAGAACACATGCCATACAGTAGCGAATCGTGGCTTTCCCAAAACGTTATCGTCAGCCTGATCTACTTTTGATGATATTTTATTTCGGTAGATGGAACATGACTGGTAGTTGGTTAGCATGTGTATCAGAACCAAAGCCCCTCAAAGAGCTCACAAATAATCCACGGCTTAAACCAGACGTGATACTCTATTATATTTCAGTCTAAAAAGCCACAAATGCGGCACGTGCTTAAAGTTAGAAGACTACAGCCGTTTTCAAAAGTTACGCTATTGTTTGTTCGAAGCACCTGCGCAAGGAATGCCACCCATCTCCTCTTAACTTGACCGATTCGTAACGTTTATTGCTAATTTTGCACCCCATTCTACAACGTTGCATTTACTGAAGATATGTTACTCTTTTATAATCACAAGGTTTGCATGCATCCCTTATTATGACCATTGCGTTTAGATTCTCGATGAAATGAAAGTCAGGCATGTTCACTTGGCTGGTAGAACGGTCTATCGCCTATTTGCTTCATACTTCAGTAACTAAAAGATTTATTCGCGCGTTAACAGTCTTGTTAGGGTCACAGGTGATCATCTCTGAATAAGCTCTGTTATATGTGATTTTTTATTTTATTTTTTATTTTACAAATTAAAAGTTTTCAAATCTTTTCGTTCGATATATGCACTTAAGCTAATATAAAGATGATTGTTGGAACGTTGGGCTTAAACTGACCTCTCACGTACCTTTTATAGTTAAATGTGGACCACAATAAGTAAACCCTGACTGTTAGAGATACGTAGAGTTTGTTTTATAAAGAATGCATTTACTCATGTATTCAGATTATATTCATGGTCAATATATTCAATCCATGTAGAAGCCATAATACACGCTTGATGTGATGGTGCTCAGCATTCCCACGATAAGGCAAGAGGTAAACTGGCTTGGGATTTGCAGCGGCGCCCTTTATATTTCTCTAATGATATCTGAGACTTTTTATATGGCCAGTTAAGAAATAATATATACTAGACTTATTGTCTGCTAAACACTAAGCAAACTACTGAGAGCATGTTGCGTGTTGCATACCAAAACTGCACCTAGATGTTCTGATGTAGAGTAAGACTGCAATCGTAACGGCGTACAATCCCTGAAGAGTCCATAACAAGCGACGAGTGACACGGACATCACTGGAAAGTCATTGGCTGTTAGTCAAATACGAAATTCTAACTTGTATACCAACATATCTGCCAACTGGTTACAAGATGGTTACGTTTGCAGCACTCAAATGTACAATTACTTTTGCCACCAAGAGTGTTATTATGGTCATGGAACGATTTTTCGATTTCTGTGACATAAATGTTATATCAACACAAACGGCGTGCAGTGCCGTGACCAAGCTGCGCCGTTCACAACGGAGGCTATGAATAATTACACTGTTATTGCTTGTCAGTACATAGCACGCCTCGAAAACCGATTCTATCGTACATGAGCAAATTAAAAACATCTCATAAATGTACGGGATAATTGTAATATAATTACGCAAATTAAGCACTGAGACCATTTGATGGAGATGCAACCAGTCGATGCCACCTAACCTGAAGCATCTCATATGCCAAATGTCGACGCAGGCAAACCTGTTGATGAAAATAATGTTGATCCATCGCGCAGGTAGATGTCGGCAGTTGATATATTTGAGCTGAATATTTATGTCCTCGTCGCATGATTCTTGATGGGCAATCACATTGAGGCCATCACTTACCAATTGACTTCAGCGATTTCCACAAGTCGCCTCATTTGGATGCGGTGGCGTGCATAGTGTGAACGATCGAATATTGATCGTTGTTCTGACAAACGACATCAGGACATTGGCACAATCATGACCTTACCTACTGGTCACCTGACCAAAATATGTCATCATTATATTATTTTTCGGATAACATTGCTTTGCTGTATGAACTTGCACACAGTAAACGTTCATGTTGCTTATCCGTAGCAATTTTCACTCGGCGTGTGCCTCATGAGCATGTTAAGTTTCTACTTATGCAGCTCCGCAGCCACAAGATGACAATTCAACCGATTTGTCAGACACCCTTAACAGGGAAGAAACGGCTGATATATTTCGAAACGACAGTGATTGGCGCATCATAACACTTTTGCCATGTTTACTTTTAATAGCCAAATAACTCTTCCGAAGGCATTTTTTGGCCGATTTTTATATAACTACCCGTACAATTTGTACAGACGTTCGCCAAAAATATAGCACTTGACTGCATTAATTTTATACTGTCATAAAGGAGTGTATTTTCATTATGTGAATGCTCCTATAACATGAGTTAGGGTGAAGAAGATATTTTAAGTTAACCTGGATTGGTTTTTTATTCTTTATATGCACCTTGCCACGCTGTGAATGCAGCTATCGTTCAATTATCTATAGCTGAGCGCTTGTTTAGAAGATGCTCCACCAAGGGGCTGCGAACTAATTACCTAAGTTTCTCCTCTTTGAGATTCGTTCACTTACGTCATTTTGTGGGATACCTTGGCTTCTCGGACTTAACTTGGAATGGCTTGAATTATAAAATGCTTGTGGGAGCAGTTATAGAGCGTATCGAGATAGCGGTCTTGATAAACATCCATTTTTGACTGGATCTCATTCCGCTGCATTGTGATCATCATTTATTCAATTTGCAAATTCTACTAACTTGGTTGTCAATTTAACTAACTGTAAGACCTCTAGGTATATTTTTATTCATCTCTTTGCTTAAAACATTTGAGCAATAATGCAGATAATAATCACAATAATATAGAATGCCTTATATATCCGGATATTTCAAAAGTTTAACTGCTGCGTGATGCGTATTTGATGTTTTTGTGGTCGTATATACGGATTCCATAGTGCGCCACATCTGCATAAAGACACACTGACGCCTCCTAAAACTATTGGAACATGAGACGCCATTGCATTATGTAACTGGATCAGACTTGGTGTTGCAACATACAATAGCTCTCATACAAGGAGTATGCTTTCAGATCGTTACACATACATAGAGAGTAAATGAGTCAACATGAACTTCAGTCAGTATCTATTCAGTCCTAAACATAACTAGACCCCCTCTCACTAATTTGTTCTGCGTTCATTGCGAACATGAGCGTATGGAGATTAATGACTATTTCTACCCGTGCAATGGGAGACATTTGAATAATATAACAAATGCAAATTATGGCTTTTTGTACACAGTAAATCTACTCCTTATAAGTCTAAGTATATAACGGAAGCTTGTCAAATGTATCAACCCTTTTTTGGTTGTCAGACAATTCATCAAATGTGTTAGCAGATTTTGTCATTAACAGAAGCCGCTCGAGTCTCTACAATATTGCTGCTGATAACTAGCAGCTCGATTGCTAGGGGATGTTCGTTGGAAATGAACAAATAAAGTTAAAAGATCAATTAGTAGCTGTGTTTCAATATGTAGCTCCATATGGCTCAAGCCGCAAATAAATCGTAAATAACTGATGTTTCTATGTTGCAGCCGAACATAATTATGCTGCTCCAGAAAATGCTTCAGCTCCTTCTCGTCTTGTATGGAGAGCTTGCGGGTGTCATCTCGGAGGTCTACAGATCATCCAACAATCTAGTCGCGTTACCTGATATGCCAGTTAATGTCACAGAAGTATACCTAGAACATAACCTCATCACTTCATTACAAGACAAGGCTTTTGCACGCTATCCATTATTAACGACAATTTCTTTGAGTTACAATGAATTGACACATGTATCAGACAATGCATTTGCCGGAACCACGTTAATTTCGATTAACCTAAGCAACAACAACATGTCACAAGTCCCTTGTATAGAACTACCAATGTTAGAGGAACTCCTAATGAACGATAACTCACTCAGTTATCTCAACTTTGATTTGATCAATTCATGTTACAAGTCGCTAGTTCTTCTTGACTTGAGTGACAACCCAATCGGAGGAAATATTACTGGCTCACCTAGACTCCCACAATTTCTGTTTCTTGAGCGCACTAATATGCCATACTTCGAGACATTGATCAGTGGCAAGCAAAGCATATCCTTTTTGTGGCTGGGAGAAAACGTTTTATCACATGCAAATTTCGCTAATTATTCATCGTTGGAATGGTTGTACATAAACACCAACAGAATTGAGAAGTTTCCATGTAGTGCAGTAAATGGGACGATAATTAGAAGAATTGATCTATCTTATAACATTTTGAGGATCATACCCAATCTAGACTGTGTAAGATCGACATTGACTTCGTTGAATCTAGGCAGCAATGAGATCACCATAGTAGAGCACGGGCAGATCAAGCAACTGGTTGAACTGAGTTTCTTGAATCTAAGTGCCAACCGAATCACCGTTATAGAGGAGGTAATGGGAAGAGTAAAGCTTGATGGTTTGTTAACGTTTGTGAACGACACATAGACATAACTGTCAAGTTAACCTAGACTTAATTCTTAACTTGCCTTTTCAGCCTCCTGATTTCCTACAATTGGCGACATTCGCTTTCACAGACAATCCTCTTTATTGTGACTGCGCCCTGACGTGGATCTTTGAAGAAGACTGGAAGGCAATACGCTCCAAAATTCCCGCCACCCATTCACTATGTGTTGGGGGGCCAGCTTCGTTTTCAACTTTACCATGGGTCAACATAACTAAGGCTGATATATGCTCATATCAAGGCATGGTATTTGAAAACAATTATCACTACAGCAGATCTAAGAAAGACTTCGGCTTCTGTGAAAACCGCATTTGGAAGATTTATGTACATTGATTCCCTACTGGCACTATCATTGCTCCTCCACACATAAATAATTGTCGAAATCATCTGGTTTTCAGATTGCGAATCAAACTTCATCAAGTCAAGCTTGATTAGGGATCAACTAGTTGTTACACAAACGTCGTTCCCCACTGAAAATGTCCTTGATTGCTGGATGATATGCACACTTCGCAATGCTCTGTGTACTACCGCAAGTGTGACCATAACTGACTCTTCTGTAACCTGCTACTTGTCAACAGACGCGGTGCCGACGTTTGTTCGAATGCGCGGAGCCCTGACGCACGTCTTTGTACCAAGATACTGTCGTCTGAATGATCGCATGGTAGATATATAAGGTCCATAGGAAGCAGGTGTCATATGTTGGAAAAAAACTTGGCATGAAAAATAATTCTGTGTTTTGGCAGTTATACTTGACCTTAAAAGGTATAATTGACTTGTACAAATGCGCTGTTGATGGTACATTGCACCTAGTGGTTTGAATGATAGACTGGTTTAGGTTTATATTTGTAAATATTTATCCTTATTAAATGCTGGTTATTTGCAAAATTAGCTAGAATTACTGGAGACCTGCAAGACATTCAATAATCTAGCACCATCGATTGTTTTGCTGTGGTTTCAGAGCACCACATGTTTTTAACAGATTTAAACTATGCAATGTCTGTTGTGGTCAACGCACGTCATGAAATAGTTTCTTGTTAGGCAATAAATAGTGTAACAAAGAGCTCAGCATCTCGCCTGAGTTACATTTTATATTTTACATTTTACCATCTTCTGATTACACTTGTTTAGTATTGACTGCTTTCTAATGAACATTAATTAATCGTTTTATGAATCAAATCAAGATGCACGTTTTCGTTGCTTGGCCTGTTTGTATATGCACATAGTTAATAAATCTTTTTGGTCTTCATCTGCTATTTTTGTCATTACAAACAGGTTGAAAGAGCGATATCGCATGGCTTCCTTCTTGTATTTGTTGGTGTTATATATGGTCTTATGGCGCGCAGCCTGTGGACAAGTAATAACTACATCCCGCGATGCCTGACTCACAGTGAAGGCGCAATAAAGAACAGGTAGTTCTGTCTCATATCGTGAACTCAGCAATCATTTAGTTAATACATTTAAAACCGACATTAATAATTTTAATTTGTGCCACAAAGTTATCTTGATCGAATGGCATTATAATTTCGACTGGACATGAGATACAGTGGAAAACCATATTGTTCTCTGCCTTCGGATGGCCGAGAGTAGAAGTGAGGTCCATTCGTTGTTTAAATCGGCTTTGTGTGATAGGAAATAAATTAATAGCAGCGGTCGTGATATAAAATACCACGTTACAATGAGTTCAGAAAACCATACCAGACGGGCCCAGAGGATAAATTTATTGTTCATCTGCAGGGCGCTCTAAGGAGAAGAAAATAAAGACATTATCAATCCCGAGCTAAGAATGTGGGAATGTACAACAGAGCGGGTAAAAAGGATTGCAGATATATACTCTTTAACGCACGTTGACAAGGTGTGGATTCAGTATTTACGGTGATATTTAATGCGCCTACAACATATGGTAATGGGTCATTATAAATTTGTATATAACCAGCACGGCGAGCACAAGTAACACCGTCTACATGGGACCTCATTCATGAACTGTGTTTTTACCAAAAGTTAAAGCATCAATGAATAATAAACGCTAGCCATTCATCACAGTCCCGTCTGCTCAATCTCATTCCAACAAGATGCTATAGTTAGATTCCGCAGGGATGAATGCAGCTCATTTAAATGTAGAGTTTGCGTCGCCTTCTGCAAGCTGTACAAGCCACCGGGGACATAAAATATGCATCCATAATTCATTTGATTTGCCAATATCGATCTTGTGACGAATCTTTTTTACATTCTCTCCTTTCGTATTGACAAATATGACCACCAACATTTGACATACCAGAAAGTATCCTAAAGTTGGATCGAGGTCTTCCAGCTAATTTTAAATAGAACCTTGTGATTTAATAACATCAGGGGTAAGTGTTTGGCATAACCGTCTACATTTGCCATCACTGATTGGTCTTGTACTCTACAATTATTGATATCAAACCTCTGTGAGAAATCTGAGAAATTAGCATATTTTTAGATTATATATGTTACAAATCATACGATAAAACAATCCGAGATGGAAGCTTTTTCACCCCGCGATTTTTAATGATTGCTTTGAAAAGCTTATAGTTAGCTTTTGAATTGTTTTACTTGTCTGATGAGTAGCTGCGGACATTTATAGCACAGTCCGATTGATGGATATCTTTATCGCGAAGTCAAGTTCCTCTAGTAAACCACATGGGAATTGCTTTCTTGAGCCAGACACGACATAACTAAAGATACTGGTGTACCTGAACTGCTTACATACCGAAAGATGAACGCACAGAGGTTTATATATGTTTAATGTTGCTTATGGTATTAAAGCAGATATAGCTTTTGAACGGCAAGGCATTCAAAAACAAATTTAGTGCCATCTTCGCCCACGATAAACTAGGTGTAGCCAAAACTGACTTACATTATCTGTGCATTATTACCTTGACATTCAGACATGATGTGTATTTTATTTTTCTATTTTAGTTTCAGAACAAAAGTTCGCCTAACCGAGATTTCTTGTCCCCTAAAATTTAGCTGTCCTATTGGGGTGGATATATCTGCCATCACAACTAATTCAATCGTCCAAGATAACAAGTGACTGCCAGATATAACGATTTATCTTTCTTGAAATTATATGAAGCTACAGCTGGGGTCACGCTATTTCTCGAAAGATAAGATTCAGGGACGGCAGCTACGGCTAGGATGGAAGGCGTCAGACGCTGAAAAGAATGATCACATCCGGTAGTAGGCCGCTAGAATACGGAGGTCATTGTTAGGTGGCTACCTTGGTACCACTTTGGTACATCACACTCCATTAATTGCAAGCATACGTACGTCAGAAGGCTTACACTATAATCAATAAAAACAATACATCATACACACCTACTCATCATGATTGTGTCGTCTCATACCAACAAGGTGCAATTAACAATTCTACACTGAAGCTTGAGGCAGCTCGTTAATATATACGGGAATTAAAAAGGCATTCTTTTTCCAGGAATGCGAACACACCTTCCGGAAGCAATAAGTCGTTACTAAGGTCGTGACTTCATGTCACAGATTAACGTTGTCTTTCTCAAACAATGACTAGAATATTAATATCTTCAAACAGATGAATTATTTCTAACCACATTGTTCTTATAAAGTGAAAATTTGCCTCTGTTTGTTCAACCATCTCTTTTTAATAGTGATCATTTGAATCATAGGCTGCCCCATCTTGCGACATGTGCCCAGCATAGATAGCCTGTATTCATTTCCTCCACTCATGCCATGGAACGCCACCCGGTTATAGACCTAGCTCAAGCACGTCTACATTCATGGCGTGTACGTGTTAATAAACCCGGTGGGTGTGGATAACCCGGTGGGGATTGCCAGCACAGCAGAAAAAGGAAACGTCTAACTTGTCATCAACAGAGGCAAAGGGAACACACGCTTCAGATCGTGTTGGCAAGCGTTTCTCTGGGAGAAGTTCAATTCATTCCGAAGTTAGAAAATTTTCAAACTGCAATGGATAACAGTCTATATTGTCATTGCCGTCATCAAACTTTGGTAGCGTCGCTCAATCAACCCTGATGTTGCTATCGTTACCCAGCCTCTCCTAGTCATATTGAGCTACCTGAAATTGCATATCACGTGACAACTGATGTACCAATGATATCGCATTTATGTAGAAAAGGTGAAAATTGATCAAACTGAAAACATGCTAAAATAAAGATTAGGCCAAATGGAATGTTTAAAAGAAACGGCATGTGCAAGATTTAACCCAACATTGTTTCATTTAAAAAGTTTGTGTAACGGCATGAAGGATAAACAGTTGCCATGTCATTAAAACTCATGTTGCAATGATTTTCCAAACTATATAAGACCCCGATTGGCTAGGATGTCTTTCGTTTGTGGAAAGCCCAGGATCCAGTGATCCACTAAGATGTCATCATTTATCAACTACGAATATTGGCTGACACAAATCTTCACCAAACTCACCATATAAATTATACTCATTGTAACATCGGTTTATTCTATAAACTTTGAACCTTACCTGTTGCAGACCATGTTCCTGCATGTTGAGACCTGTATCGAGCCAAATGCTCTCTCGTTACAGTTGTTATCACTTAAACGAAACACCCGCTGATGCACCGTTACTTGGTTAGATCACTAGTGCGGGGATGGGATATCCCCCACTGGGATCATTTCACAGCGTGTAGCATGCAGATATGGAGATATGTCCCTCTCAAGTGGTGCGCAACAAAACAGTCGGGTTATTCAGACACTGTTGCATATTGTTTTCCGTAACGTCCACGGCATGGCCTCTTGTTACGTGACATCGACGGACCGCTGTATGTTTGTCAGAAATTAAGGTCATGTTGTGCCATCTGTCTCAGCACCACGTCCCAGACCGCTCAGTTGCCACAAGCGTGACACATACTTTATTTGTAACAGTACATTCATGATTGACTTCCCTCCATCAGTCCTACTCTTCACCACGGTTTGAAATTTTATGGCCCATCTCCGAGGGAGACAACGGTGCTTCATTCTTATACACCTTAGATTTAACCCAACAGTACATAAGCAGTACATCATTTATAGTTATCAGGATCTACCGCGTTTATGGTAAAATAAACGTTCAAAAGCTATTTTTATGCCGTTGATTTCGCACGATCTTGATCATTACGAAATGTTCTACCTTGAAATGAGTGCGGCACAATATTCAGCGAGTAATCAGCTATCTGTCTGTATGTCATTTTATTTATTGTGTCCTTGTTTTATAATCGTTTCTTAGCAATACCCATTACCATTGTTCCTTGAAATAATTATGTAACTCCCATGCCATTTTCTCAGGGTGCACTGAGCAGTTTCAATCAGATAACCAGTTTTTAACATTTTTATTACCGACTTGCATCTATCATTACCTGTTATCAATCCGTTTTCATAGTTAGGCATCACATACTCTCATTCAACACCTGCTCGTGGGCTCGAGACCCTAATGACTATTGAGGTACGCTATGGCGTCATGGCAGCATACCCAGGGCAGTCGTGTAACATCATCCGCATTGGACATAACTGTCCGCATCAATTGTGAGCTAATGCCCCTCGGCGCACCGTCGTCTTTTATTATAGCTATAAGATCAGCCTCAAAACCGACTAACTACCATGAACAACGCTAACAGAGCCCAAGTCGGTGCGATAATTAATCATTGAATATAACAAAGCTAGTCTCTCAAATAACCGCCGCGTTTCATTCCCTTCTACAATGAATAGGTAAGCAAATCGGGTCGTTGGATCGGCAGGTGTACCGATAATAAAGTCATGGTGGACTTGCAGAGGGATAGAATAAAAAACCTTGTGAGATAGGTACTTAGAATGAACAGTGTTGAGAGGTAGTGACATAAGACAGATGGGGCATGACATGTCGCCATGACGTCGTAACATGTCGCCATGACGTCGTGCCATGACGTCGTGACGTCTCATGATAGATCAACACAGCATTAAACAATCCCAGGCGAGTCGTATCACATCATCCGCAACAGACACCACTGCCCACATCAATTCCTGAAACAAGTAATCATGGCTGACGGGAATATGATAAAACGGAAATATAAGTATGTGAACAATAAGATGAAATCCCCCTGATTAATTGCTGGCACGTAAGAGCGTTCATTACCCACACAGAATTTAGGGGCATAGGTAAAGGTATAAATTGTAAGCGCAATTAACATGCTGCCAAAAACACATATCAAACAACTACATGGCACCACAGTACAAGCCATTTTGTTCCTTGTGTTACCCTTTCAGACAAATATTTGATAGAGACAGATTTCAGATCAGGTTTCTATTTACAGTTCCCATGTATTTCATTATTTGTGGATAATTTCTGACGCCTTAACTGTTACTGCACTCCAAATCCACACTTTTCCTACTTCTAAGAGGGACAAAAAACTACATACTAATGGGGTCGCTGGTCGTTAACTGCCTTTATGGCTGGCAAAATGTGGCGTGAATTTTGTGTTTAGTCAATTGATCAGCTTAAGTCTTCATCAGCATGGCTGTGCATCGCACCCAATTTGCAACTGCAAAGAGGTCGTAGACACACACTAACAAAGCATATCAATCCATACTGCATTGTAGGAAACGTTTATTGCTGAACATTATGTGTATATGGGCCATGGCGGGATGTCACTGACAAAGCCAGAACACAAAGTTTACATTAATCGGCAGGGCACAAATGAGCATTGCTACAGTCCATACAAATTACCAAACAAAGCAGGAATATTTGTTAAAATAGCAGGATGAATCGATAAACTCCGTACCAGTGAATACATAGTAGCAGCGGAGCTTCCTCAGCATCTGCATAGATCAAATTATCACAACTGAAGTTGAGTAATGCAAAGAATAAATTAAACCTGATTGGTATTATTTATTACTACTTATGTCTGAGCGATGTCACGAAACACAGTGTTTGATGAAATCAGGTATAATGGCTTCAATTTACCGTTATTTAGTAATCTTTTTCAGCACCTTTTTATGGTTGATCGCGTTGCATGTATTGAAATAAATAGCGAGGCGTAAAATGTAAATCCGTGCCAGAAAAATGCTCTAAGATGACCTCAATTTGCTTTCTGGTGCTTGTGGTCTGCGGACTGCACGTCATTGTGTGGCCAGTGACAAGCTGAAAGCAAGTCATGAAGCAAATGCAGAGCATGTCACCATCGGTTGTGATGGATAAGTGTGCTCTCTTGGCAATGTCTGCAAAACACAGCATAGCATACAACGATAAGGTATCTAAATATAAGAGTCGGCCATGCTTTACTCCAAATAATGAGAACCATTAGCAAAGGTTAAGGCGTTTATTGTCATCCTATGTGAGACTTAAATGATGGAATCGCAAAACCTGCTGCATCAATGCCGTCCTTACAATCGCCGAACAAACCTGTTTCAATGCTGCAATCACAATCTTTGAGCCACCATATGCACTAGCTTTCAATGTACATCCTTGCGCAAATGTTCTCAGTAGGTGTCAATGTATTTCTTAAGCGAGTCATCTTTATAGGTAAATGCTTTTGCGATATATACACCCAAATATATGCCAAAAACATCACATATAAGGAAACAAAATATAGACGCCGTGTCGTTGGTTTAAACACGTAAGAGAATGATCACTTGGAAGATTACAATTACAATTTCTTTTTAGTGATAGTTCATTCAAAAATTAGTTAGTTGAAAGGATGAAGTTGCATTGGATAGTGGCCGGTAATATATGTCGTCACTGGTGCAACAAACCAAAAGATGTGATAAGCGCACCTGCATTAATGTCAATAAAACAGTAAATAATCAAATATAGTACACACATATCAGGATCAATGTCGACAATGTAGATGGCTTTATGCATTACAGTCAGAGAATGTGCAATCTAAATCTAACTGATCGTGCAGCCATCGTAAAATAGCCAAGCGATGCTGACACATTGTATGGTAGCTGACAAATATTTGGTTTAAACATGTACAATTTAAATATGTTGCAATATTTACCTATAGGCGAGCCGTTCTGCCGACAATGATTCTGACTTTGTTGAGAACAACGCATTTATTTAGTAAAAGATAGATATAGTTCAAACTGAGTGATTAGCAATGATTGATATGTTGATGAAAGTCGCACTCATATATAATTCTACACAGACAAATGACAATATTTTCAAATATCACAAACTTGCCATTTTTGTTCACAAAACTGTTAAAAACCAGCCATTGCCAATTTGACACCGATATGCGGTCTGTTTCCTAGAGATAATACACACAGACATCATCTTTTTTGTGGGTCTAGTCACTGAAGTCAACATTGTGTATTAATATCTTACATGCGAAGGGTAAGAAAGTGTTTGAATGACTTAATTGTGTAATTTATCTCGTTCATGGTTGGCTTCAAAGGATAAGTGCTTTGCGGAATATTCCCTGTTGGCATTATTGGTATGGATTTAATTACGCAGAGATGGGAAAAAATCGCCAAACATATAAAATAGGAGAAATTAAAATGTTTATTCGCCTAGTTGAGTAACATTATTTATGACTTTGTGCCAAATTTACATAGAGCTAATATCATTTTCACAATAGCCTACGTTACATAGAATTGCATTCATGTTGGAGGCGCAGTGCACTTACAGTAATTAAGCAAATAGGTTCAATCAAATGTGTTTTCCCTGGATATCCTCTGGTAATGCACGACACCAGTAGGTTTTTGTGGAAGCGAGTTCATATTACGCGGCTGCTAGCTAAGGATGTGACACCCACGGGGAGTTCGAGGAATTATAATTATAATTCGAATAAACGTTCGTTCGAAAATACCCTGGAATAGCTCAGAACAGATGCACATTGACAAAAGTGACATCAAGTAGAACCCTTTATCCCCTATATTCATACAGTAGATATTACACAGAAGCTTAAAAGAAAATGCGCGTGTCAATTGCAGTTGCAGCCTCCATAAAGCTATCTGGTAATATTCTGCATGTAAACGGACTCGCTCGCCCTATGATTTGTTCCTCAACAAAACTAATCAGTCGTACAATTATCTAAACAAACAGCTAATCATTGCATCAACCAATCCCTACCACCACTGATAGGTTTATACATTGGATCGTCTCATTTACTGACAGTCACCAGCTATATATATACCTGTTAACAGTGTTAAAGATTGTCAGACTCATTATCAACGGATGAATGTGTTAAATGATTCAGATGATTTTGAAATCAATGCGATTATTTGCGACGGCTAAACCATTAATAAATAACGATTGCGCAACGACAAAAGTATCAACCCAATTAGTCATAAACTTCCACATTAGTTATGATCTTTGAACATCATACATAACTTGTGAAGTGCACATGATTTGAATGTACATATTTGTTCGCTTTGCCCATTCTTGATGATGCAATTATGACACTTATTTGAAGTATCTACCATGTATTACAAAGCAAAACAATAGAATATATTTCATGCTGACGTTTCCATTTTAACTCACTTGTTAACAATGAAATTCCGGTTTTTAGAAGAAAGAAGTCAATAATTCCAAAGTCCCTGCTGAAACAGGTTAATGGCACGAAGACCTACATAAAATTTTAAGGGACATGTTAATTTGACATTCTCTACATCGGCATCATCATGGTTGGGGACAATCGTCAATCTTCTTCTACCGCTACCATTTGTTTGCAAAATGCTCGCCATACGACCATACAAGACATCGATAAGGGAGTCAGGACCGGAAGAAAACATTGCAAAGTTCAACAATCAACTGCCCGTACGTTTTACCTCGCGTTTCAGTATGACCTAGTATTGAATTTAGAAGACTTTATTATTAGACGATACATTTGTATGCGTGCACACTCATATTAAACCTTTGAGACTTGTGCCTCATTGAATCGTATTGGTGCCCATTTGCCTACATTCAGCGACATATACTTTCGATGCTGTTGCCTTTGTCCACGTGACGTCAGAGACGGATCTCGCCTGCCAATACCGGAACACCCGCCAATCGTGTGTCCTGCTTATCCAAATAGGGATTAGCGAAACAAATATCACAGATCAGCTCTATCACTTTATGATAGATGCAATGAAAAAAACTTCCAACGCAGTTGTAGTCCTGTGCATTTTATTGAAACTTTATTGGTAAAGAAATGTCAAATGACTGAGCTTCAAATATCTATAACAGGCTGAGTGCACGTAAACATCGCCTGCAATTGTGCATAATGGCTTGATATGCAGAAACGAACACATGTGGTTTACATGGCCTGGACCGCTACTAAGTTAGATCAACTTTCATCTTTTGAATTGCGTAATGCAATTTCGTATGACGGGCGTTTATTCTAATCCACGATAATTATGAAAGTTAACTTAGCAAAAACATTTTGAACATCTGGGTGTGAAAATTTTATGCTTCGAATTTCACTCACTCATTTCGGTTCTATGTTGCGATGGAGATTATATAACATGAATTCGTGACCAGATTTATATTATGAATGGAAGTCTTAAATAACATGTGATATTCACAATGACGTAACTAGCTAATGTACTTTCGAGTGTTAAGTCAAATTATACAGTTTTGAAGGGTGATGTCAATGTTGCATTCGGCTTTTTATATTCCAGGTTATGTTAACGGGTGCACTCTTGCTCGGTGCATCCATAGGTGGGTTCAGTATGCTGAATATGTACGCAGCTTGATCAGCGCTCTTTTAATTCCCTGCTGACCCAAACTTACATGCTCAGAAACCGTTATTTTGCCCCAAAAGCATTCTACCTACATGCAAATGAATCTATTGTTTCCAGTCACTGGGTGTTGTCTATACATGGGTAGCACGCCGCACGCCGCACACATACTGTCCCTGTCTAGTTATATATGAGTAGAACTGTACAAGATTATTATTGAGTTCATTTTGCTAATAACTATATTGGGTGTAGTGAGATTTTTGTCCATTACCATCTCAGTCATATATTTCTCGGGTTTGAATAAAAATACTGGATGATGTGTTGAATGCGTTTGTACTGGTATTAATAATATTCAAAAAAAGAATTATTATGCATCACAATATGTGAAACCTAGGTTAAAAACATTTTTAAATTAGCTCTTTTTCTGGCTCAGTCACATTGTTATACTTTATTTCTTGTAGCATGACGGATTATAGCTTGATCAGACCTGAACAGCTAAGCGTCTTGCAGTCACATTTCATTTTCCGCTTCTCCTAGTTACGTTGATGCTACATTGGTGTTTATCACGAACGCCATCTACGTTTTGTGAGGAGTGTCTGATAGCTGAGTATGACTGGCATAGTTAGCATTAACTGTATGATAGTTCGAGGAACATGGGGTGGGGGGCTACGGCATCGTGCAAGTTGGCTATTATCAGCGCCATCTTGCGTACAGCAGCTCATGTCAATATAACTTCATGGGTAATTAGCTCGGGCTAAAACGAACACTTGAAAACGACGCCTCAGACCACGATAACTGCTGCCGGAAATGAGCCATGCAGCGATGTACATTCGCCGGGTGACTTCATGTCGCAGTTTAGTCCAAAAGTTCATCATCAAGTATTTGCTGGATGTGATGTTACTGATGACCTAAGCCTCCGACTAACGTTACTCCTTAGCCACAAGTGATAATTGTTGTTCAGATGTTTGTTAATGCGCTTACATTGCATTGGTACAAGTTATAATCAACAAACGGCATTGATGGCGAGGTACCCTCAAATGAGCGACACTATTATATCTGCATGCTGACAGGCGAGCTGTGTCTTGGTGTCACTAACATGCTATCATTGTTTGGAGGAAGCCTAGATGATGTAGAAAATACGGACATTCAGGTGAATTAAGAACATCGACAAAGCGAGAAAAGTAATCAACGAGACTGCTTTTGATGTCGCATCATATATTTTGGTCAGCTGGAAATGCAAAACCAATGCAAAACAACGTTGGGTAGGAGTTTTTATTTCGATTATTCATGTTACACCAGATGAACATTTAAGATAAACAAGCACAACAATCTAGACACAAAAAACCTCCTAAACATATTTGTTGTACTTGGTGGTATATCTCAATAAAGTTGCTTCATTTGATTGGACGAAAACAGATAGGATTTGTATGTTGAATTGTAGCAGCTTTTAATCTGTGGCATCTTATGAAAAGCAACATTGATTTTTAACATGACAAACATAATCGGGAAGCTAAATACGCTTCTGTATTGCATCATATTTCTCCACAGAACGACCACTGTACGCGATGTATGGTCATCACGTGGCTGCATTTCCCTTACTTCTATCATTTAGTCAGGACTTGTCCGCCGCAACATACGTCCACATTCCTTACGGAACTCTTTACTACGCAGCGAGTAAATGATAGGATTGAGAGCAGAGTTAGCTATGACTAGATAACTGGCATATCGGGATGCTTGCACAGAAGCAGGGTTCAATTGAGAAAAGACTTGTATCGAGTAGACTTGCACTGATGTACTTATTAGATACGGAGCCCAGCCGCCGTAGAAAACAAACATGACCATTGCTGCCGTCTTCAGAACATGAGTGCTCTTTCTAAAATGGATCTCGTCAGGATTAGGTCCGTGTTGGCAGCTTGGAGGTGGATACGGAATGACTTGCTTGGCAATAGCTCTGGCATGGCGGTACGATATGATTAAGATAGGGATGTATAGGGTGATAATTGTGATAAGACAAATTGTCACATAGGGTATGATGATGATAATAAACACATATCGATGAAGTGCTAATGTAAAGATGCATTCCTCACCAGATGCCATATTGTCAGTTGTGTATGTAGCTAGTGGCACGACTATGCCCAAAGATGCAGGTAACAACCACACTTTGACTGTGTCCTTGATCCACTCCAAGTTTTCGTGACTGCTTACGTAATCATACGGCCTGGTGATCGAATAGAAGCGGTCGACCGTCATTGCTAATATTACGGTCACGGAGGCCATGGCAGAACAAAACACCAATGCACCATTGACGGCACAGAGAAGTCCGTTGGTGGAAAACACGCCAGCCAGCCTGCCTACCATATGGTAGAACAAACTCAAGGCTAGCAGAAGATCAGCAACCGCCAACTGCATGTTGTAGAAATTATTCTTCGTCTTCAGCTTCTTATTTCTAATGTAAGCGATGATAATAATAAGATTTCCAAGCAGGATGAGACTCAGTAAAACCATTGTGACTGCTATCTTCACTTGCATAACTGTCTTATCAACAGACACTGGAACCGATCCATCTGTCGATAATGATAGCTCCGGGGCAGCGGAAGTGTTGTCAACTTCTTCGGGGCAGATGAAGTTAACAAAAGTAGCATTTTGCAAGCAGAATAAAGCCATGGTGATATTCACAGGCGACGACACGCTGATAGGTCTTCTTTAGGTACGACGCCGCTGTGTTTATACCGCAGCAACACATCGATTGAAGCCACGCCCAAAGGCCTGCGACGGTCACTTTATATGGTCGAGAACCTGCGATGCGGTGATGGAGGGGCAGGGGTAGGTGTACATGTGAAGTACTGATGGAACAGTTGGTAACGTCGTAGATTTTAACGAGCTATACTATCATATATGCAAGCCAACAGGTAAGCTGTTTGCTGATGGAAACAAGCTGACGAAGTGAAGTCTCTCCTATTTTTATTATGTCTGACGGCTGGCTATTGTTAGGGCTAAAATTTGTTGGATGAGTTGATTATATGTCAAAAAACTTGCTGTAGAAATACGTAAATCTAAATGTGTGCAGCAACCAGCATGAGTGGGTTTGTATATATATATATATATATATATATATATATATATATATATATATATATATATATATATATATATATATATATAGATATATATATATATATATATATATATATATATATCTATATCTATATATATATATATATATATATATATATCTCTATATATATATATATATATATATATATATGTATATATATATATATGTAAGTGTTTGTGTTTCGGCAAAATATGTGTGTTTGTGTGCCGTTCGTTGCGTAAGTGTAATTATTTGTGCGTGTGTGCGTCTTTGTGTGTGCGTTTATGTGTGTGTGTATGTGTTTGAGAGATTGAGTGTGTGACAGAGAGAGATTATGTGTGTGTATGTTTGTGTGTGTGTGTGTGTTTGTGTGTGTGTGTGTGTGTGTGTGTGTGTGTGTGTGTGTGTGTGTGTGTTTGCGTGGTAGCATGTGCACCATATTTGCAAATTTATTATTTTTCTAGATAAAATATTTTCAGTTACGTACTCTAATAGTTGTTGCGTTTTCATTAACTAGACCTCAGTTTGTCCTTCATTTTGCTCATAGGATTGCATCAGAAAGATGATTTTATCTACTGCTTGGTGACAGCAAAGCTCGAATTAGCATCGTTCATGAATGAAAAGGGAGCAATCGACGCAATGTACAAAGGGTTTCACAAACACAAGGTGTTAAGGTCTGTCTTATAGCGTGTTTTAGCTCTGGTAACGTGCTTTGGAGAAGTGTTCACGTTGATAAACCTATTTATCTTTGTTTTCTTTTGATAATGAAGTGACAACTAACAAAGTGTCGTGAACATTCTGGTATGGTCGATACGTAATTACATTAATTTACTGATAAAGAAGCTAATTTCGGCGATTATTACAGCTGATGAATACGTATCGTGTTTATCAATGGCGCTGTTTTAGCTTCATGCTCAATATTCTGCTATGATAATTTGTTTTCAGCGACACTCATCACATGAAGATATTCAAACACGAATAGTTGCATAAACAACTCGAAGAGAAATAGACAGAAGAACCTAACCGACGTAGTCCCATTGCTAACAACTTTATATCCATAAAAACCTATTCCAAAGTGTACATCCAGTTATATTGTAACTGGCTGCAAGGTTGGATTGCGTAATTTTCACCTTAAACTATGAAAAAACCTCTCGTGCCGAATGGTAGCTGCTATTTGCCAGGCAATCGGTTAACTTGCACCTGCATCATTATTTAATCCTTTGGCTTCCAATATGTATACTCTGTGCTTAATGCCAACATTAAAAACTTTGGGACATTGCTCTCTGTGTTTGCCACAATTCTGCTGATGTCTAAATCAAGCGAATAGCTGTTGCTACCAATGCAAGCTATTTCTGTGATTATTTAAAAAAACATTAATATATGTCAGATCCGGTCTGTAGTTTAGACATGCTAAATCTCAGGCTGCTATAAGGCTTTTTCATAGTTAAATGTCATATGCAATAACTCTCGTTTGTGTTGATGTTAATGGGTAATGACTAATGCCTGACTTCATGCATATAAAGTCTTTCTAGAAACAATAATCAATTCAACCAACTCCTCCTCAACTCCCCTAACTCTTTAACAACTCCACCGACTCTCCTTCAACGTATCTTACTCCTTATCAACTCCAACGAATCCTAATAAATACCGTCGGCTCCTCATAAGCTCCATCGTCTCAACATTAACTCCAAGGACTCTTTAGCAACTCCATCGTCTCCTCATAAACTCTATCGTCTCCTCATAAACTCTATCGTCTCCTTATAAACTCCATCGGATCCTCATAAACTCTATCGTCTCCTCATAAACTCTATCGTCTCCTTATAAACTCCATCGGATCCTCATAAATTCCATCGGCTCAACATTAACTCCAAGGAATCTTTATCGTCTCCTCCGACGACTCCCCATCATTGCCATCGGCTCTTCATAAACTCCGCCGACACTTCGGCAACTCCACCAACTGCTCATCAACTCCATCGGCTCAACATTAACTCTATGGACTCTTCAGCAACTCCATTGATGCCTGATATACTCCAACGACTTCAAATGAACGCCACCTACTGCTCATCGACTCCACTGAATTCTTATCGACTACTCAAACATTCTATCGACTCTTCAGCAACTCTATCAACTCCTCATAAACTTCTTCGACTACTCTTCAACTCCAACGACTCCTCACCAACACAATCTACCCCTCAAAACCTTTACTGGTTCTTCATCAACTCCACCGTCTCCTCGTGCTCACTACGTACCAATATCATATTATTAATTTGCTTGGTCAAATTAACATTTGAGACGGGAAAGTTGATCGTGTAAGTTCATCAGTAGCTTCAGGCATGTAGCTAGCAATTGTTTCAATTTTGTCCTTGTTGTGTTGCACAATAGAGCCATTTCAATCGATAGCAATGCACCTACTATTCCGTAATTCATCCTTCTCCATTCTGTTAATTGCCATTAATATAATTAACATCATCATCAGCAACGTAAGCAAAATCGTCAACATTATTCTTCTTTATAATAATGGTGATTATGATTATAACATTGATGCTTATGATGTTTGTGACGATAATATTGCTTATTAGGTAAGTTCCCAGAAAGTAAACAGCGGTTAATATTATCACGTAGCAATCTGTACCAAAGCTCACGGTATGCATGGAATTGAGTGCGCTATGAACTGGTTTCTTATCAGTTAATCTTTCAGCATCCGTCGCGCATGTTGTTATCATTAAGTGTGACTACTTGTAAAAAACACACCGCCACCTGCACCAGTTTAGATTCACTCCCATCTGACTGCCTCAGAACGATGAACTCGTCTTAGCTCATGTCAGCAATATCTCACGCAGGCTGCATGCGGCAGTTAATCATACAACAACAGTGCATTATCTGTTAGTAAAGCGACATGTAGATATTTCAAATAGATCACAGTGTCGCGACCCTAGTTGATTTAGGAACCTCAGGGGACTCTGTACATGCTGAGTCCTTCATACTTTAAAAATACATACTGAGAGTGTTGAATGAATTTTATTGATATGGGTTTTTTTAACAAATCTCCGGGCGAACACCTGATATTCTTTTAATTTCTAGCTTTTCGGCAAGTTTCCCCTCCGAATTCTGATTCCGGTCTCTTGCATGACGTTGTCGCAAATGGCCGTGCGCCTCTCCGAATACTGGTAGTTGCAATCAACCGGTCTCTTGCATGACGTTGTCGTAAATGACCGCACGGAAGTTTTTATCGTTATTGTCATCATCTGCCTGGTAATATCTATCACAGGTGAGTCACTGGATTCATACCTTATAACTTTCCGACTTAGTTGCCTATCCTCTCCTTTATTCAGCATCATAACAAGTCCGTTTCCAATTGACTTACGCTGCACAATCTCGCCGCCAAATTATGTGTATGCAGGTTGGTGTCCCATAGATGTGTGATTCATTAGGCTGTGGGTAACATATAGGTGCTCCGGTATGCTCAGTTGGCTGCATGGTTAAGGCAATGTGCAGCTGATATTTCATTAGTCTGAATGGCGGAAACATGGATATGTGTCCAATAAGTGCCTGGGTGTCGCGTGTCATGGTCAAATGGCTGAATGTCCAATCGCAATATATGACGGAAGCTTGTCAAATTTATCAACCATTTATTGGTAGCCAGATAGTCTATCAAGCGTGTTTTGTCATTAACATAAGCCGTAAGAGTCTCTAAAATATAGAAACTTTTGCTGATAACTAACTTCTTGAATTGATAAGTCATTTTGATTGCTTGGTGGTGTCCATTGGAAATGAAAAAATAACAAAGAGAATTCTACTGTTAATCAGTAGTTGTGTTTCAATATTTAGCCCCATACGTCGCGTGTTTCACTGTTGATTTAATTATCATGGAACGCAATTCTAATTTAATATATCGTACATAACTAAATCCTGTTTGTTGCAGTCGAACACAATTATGCTGCTCCAGAAAATCCTTCTGTTCCTTCACGTTTTCTATGGAGAGCTTGTGACAGGCATCTCGGAGGTCTACAGATCATCCAACAAACTAGTCGAGTTGCCTCATATGCCAGTTAATGTCAGAGAAATATACCTAGACCATAACCTCATCACATCATTACAAAACCAGTCTTTTGCACGTTATCTACTACTAACGAAAATTTCTTTGAGTTTCAACAAATTGAAACATGTATCAGACAATGCATTTGTCGGTACAAAGCTAATTTCCATAAACCTCAGCAATAACAAAATGTCACATGTCCCTTGTATAGTCCTACCAACGTTGAAGACCCTCTTAATGAATGATAATTCACTTAGTTATGTTGACTTTGATTTTATCAATTCATGTTACCAGTCGCTAGAGGTACTCTACTTGAATGGCAACCCCATCGGAGGAAATATTACTGGCTCACTTAAACTCCCTGATTTGACTCAACTGTCTCTTTTGCGCACTGACATACGTAACATAGATACATTAATCAGCGTCAAGCAAAGCATATATTTTCTAGTGCTGGGAGACAATGTCATATCGTATGCAAATTTCGCGAATTATTCTTCGTTGAAATTTTTGTATTTAACTTCTAACAATGTATCTGTTCTCGCATGCCCTGCTCAGAGTCCAATTGACACAATTCATCTTGGTCGTAATGCTTTTTATTCTCTGGTTAATCTATCTTGCTTGAATAACACGCTAAGAAAAGTGATGTTAAACAACAATATGATCTCAAGCATACCTCACAATGCATGGACGAATTTCTCACGTCTAACATATGTCTACATAAACACAAACAGAATTCAGTAATTTCCATGTAGTGCAGTAAATGGGACCAAAGTTAGAACACTTGATCTATCTGATAACATGTTGGGGATCATACCACATCTAGACTGTGAAGGATCGACATTGACTTGGTTGAATCTAGGCAGCAATGAGATCACTATGGTAGAACATGCGCAGATCAAGCCACTGGTGGAACTGACTTTCTTCAATTTGAGATCCAACCGAATCACCGTTATAGAGGAGGTAATGGAAATAGTCAAGCTTGACGGCTTGTAAATTATATTGAACGACACATAGACATATTAGTCCAGTAAACCCAGACTTATATATTCAACTTGCCTTTTCAGCCTCCCGATTTCTTACAATCGGCGACATTCGTTTTCACCGACAACCCTCTTTATTGTGATTGCGCCTTGACGTGGATCTTTCAAGAGGGCTGGAAGGCAATACGCTCAAGAATTCCCGATACCCAACTGCTGTGTGCTGGGGGGCCAGCTTCATTTTCAAATCTACCATGGGTCAAGATTACCAAGGCGGATGTGTGCTCATATTAAGGTATAGTGGCTTGTAACTAATGACACGGCAGTAGATCCTCGGCTTTTGATAAAACTGCGTAGGAAGATACATGTCAATGTTTCAATATTGGTCTATCATTGCTCTGGCGCACCTAAATAGTTGTCGTGATCCTCTGCCCTGCAGATTGCGAATTATACTATCTCAAGTCGAGCGTGATTAGGGATCAACTAGTTGTTACACAAACGTCGTTCCCCACTGAAAATGCTCTTGATTGCTGGATGATATGCACACTTCACAATGCTTTGTGTACTGCCGTCAGTGTGACTGTAACAGACTCGTCTGTTACCTGCTACTTGTCAACAGACACAGTTCCGACGTTTGTCCGAATTCGCGGAGCCCTGACGCACGTCTTTGTACCAAGATACTGTCGTCTGAATGATCGCATGGTAGAAATATAAGGTCCTTAGGAAGCAGGTGTTATCGAAACTAAAGCAAATATAAAGTATGCATCAGTACATCCCATACGTTAGAAATGTCTGCGTGAAAAATATTTCTGTATTATATAATTGTTTGGCAGTTATACTGGTCCTGAAAATTTATAATTAAGGTGCTGTTGATGGTACATTGCACCTGGTGGTTTTCATAATAGACATTCGGTTAACGTCCTATTTGTAAATATGTCTCCTAATTAAATGCTTGTTATTTGCAAAATTAGCTAATATTACTAGAAAACTGTATGACACTCAGTAATCTAGCACCATCGATTGCATTGCTCACTTCTGGAAATCATTTGATTATACTGAAAAATACTGCGCTTATGGCTTCGCTCAAATAATCATTCCGTTCTGTGGTTTCGGAGCGCCACATGATTATGCATGTTCAGTATTGTCTGGTTTTCTTACGTACATAAATGGACGGTTGTCAGATGCATATCGTTATAATTAGTAGTTCATATGTTTTACGAATCATATCAAGCTGCACATTTGCGTTGCATGGCGTGTTTGTATATGTTCATAGTTAATAAATCTGTTTGGTCTTCATCCACTATCATGTGTATTACAAACAAGTTTAAAGAGCGATTTCGCATTCTCTCTTGTATTTAGTGGTGTAATATATGGTCGCGCTGCCTGTGGACAAGTGGTAGCAGTTGTGCGAATCCAACTGGACCAGTCGCAAGACGATGCGCTATACGACAGGAAACAGCTACATTAGTCCTCTCCTTCGTCCTCATCTTCATTGCGTGTTGGTGTCCGCGTCATATCTGCCGTCTTTAAAACCATTGGTTTTTTCTAAGCTTCATAAATTCGTGTATGGATCCTATTGCATCACATATTATGAGTTACCAGTTAAGAGAATTGTTCCAGAAGCATTTATTTTACTGCTGCGGACACAAGCCGACAATGACACGTAAGTTTGTTCATTAGACACCATACATAACTATCCACTATTATGGAATGATATCTGATACTATGAGTGATACTCTGGATGCATATTTCAGCGTCTCGGACAAAGGGAGAAACATGAAATGCAAGCGTTAACATTGACCAGTCTGTGCCAGCAATGTGGAACCTCACGCGCGACTGCATTGTCTACCTGAGGACGACTATCCATTGCGCCAATAGCTGTACGTTTGCTTGTAATATTGATCGCAGTTACAGTCCCTAAGTTGACGAGACCGGGCGAGCTAAGTATTTGATGCGACTGTTTTTCAGATAATTAATGGATACGAAGAATACAATGTCTTTAAAAGTCATCTATAATGCATTTTGTGCCCTAATACAACGCGACGTCTTGGTATCATTTCAATCTAGGCTGCTACCTGATGGTAAGATTTGACAATTACCGCGTACACTGAGTTATGCCGCTCGTGGTGGAGTCTTCCCCATGGGCAATATCATTTGATGCTGATACCTTATGCAAGGTCATGCCCTTATCATCATACCTTAACTGGATGCTATTATTTGGCTAAGTCGGTGTTTGCGCAATATTCAACCAGTTGTCCTGCCCCATATAGGGCACTCAGGGATCATTTAGCTAATACATTACTACGTTTAACGCAGACATTTATATTTCCATCTTTGTATTAGAGCCGCAAAGTTTACTTGATCGAAAAACATTATTATTCGACTGGAAATGAATACTCATGGTGCACGGCCTTTGGATGCTCAAGAGTAGAAATCAGATCCGTTCGTTGTTTAAATCGGCTTTGTATGTTTGGCAAGAGATCAATAACAGCCGCAGTGATATAAAATATCATGTTGCAATGCGTTCAGATAATCAGAACAGACGGGCCCAGAGGACCAATTAGTCGTTCGTCTGCGGGCTGCTCTAAGGAAAGGAAAATAATATTGATACCATCGCTCCCGAATTAAGAATTCGGGAATATACAACTTAGCGCGTAAATGGAACTTAAGTCATATACTCTTTATTGCATGTTGGCTAGGCGTCGATTCGTTATTTCTGGTGATATTTGGTGCGCCTACAACATCAACTAATGGGTCAATATGTCATTGTACATAACCAGCTAAGCGAGCACAAGTAACACCATCTACACGGGACATCATTTCCACACATAGTGTGTATTTACCAATACTTATAGCATTTAAGTATAATAAACGCTAGGCACCTATCACAGTCGCATCTGCAATTATCATTATATGACTTTTTCAAGGGTTCTCAAAAGATTTACAGCATTATTGCTGCAGCTAAGCAGTACATTAATTAGTCGCATTTCCCCATACGGGGATGTTTAACCACACCGGAGAAAAGTTTTTATCATGTGGCAAATGACTAAACTGACCAATGGGCAAAATGGCATTGCCTTCCGTGCCATACTATGAATCACATGCAAAAAGACTCACCAACCAACACAATAGATAGTGATGGACAACAATAGAAGCCGAGCAAGCAGACAGGTAGAAGGTTATGTTGCATCCATCAACTTACATGTGTGAGCTTTTGTTTGTGGCTGCTGGATAGGATCTATTCTTTGACAGATTATTTGTCCGTAAGAGGAAACTGATATTGGATAAGATTTCAGGATATTTTCTCAAAAATATTCGTTTTAAGGTTCCAACTCACGGATGGCTTTTTATTTTACTGCATAGATGCATGGACTCTCGGTCAATGAACAATCTGTCTCTTCTATCCCAGCTAATGTCTCTGAGGCAACGGTGCATCATTGTTCAAAAATATTAAACATACCTGGTGACCGCAGGTTCTGACAGTCATTCACGTGCGTCACAAAAGATAAGCAGAACGCTGCACATTCTGTAGTTCAACATGGTATGACAATGCCGATCAGTGAGGATCTCAAAAAGATGGGCTTGCAGACAGCCGATTGATAAGCATTTTTGCAGGGATATTGTACTTGACAATCTGTTGCAACTCTGTCTGCGTATACTCTCTTTTTCCGATGAGCGCAAAATCTTAACGTCGACTCGCCTCCGGAAGTTCTCCATAGTCTTACCAAACACAGAGTTGTTCATCAGCTTATACAAATCCTTCTCAAAGACGCTGGTGGCCACCTTACGCAGATCTGTATTCATTCCTAATGTAAGGCTCCATCAAGGGGCTCCGGTTAAAGACAAGTGCACGATGAATCTTGGTAAGTCTCATCCCCAAAGACAGATACAGCTTGAGGTTTCTATAGTGAACCACATACTTCTTCTTGTTCCGCAGGTTAGGAAACAGCTTTTCAACTCCATTTCCGGTGCTCCCCAATACACCTAAGAGATCCTTCTGGTAGTCTGACAACCATTCATTCTGTACAATAAGCCGCTCTGGCGCTAGGGGGTAATCGTTGTGTTCGTCATGAAGCGCAGCAGAATACTCCAAGTCAACCTCAAGTATATACCCTGTTTCAGCATCATCGGGATGGTCCTGAATCTCTAGGTTCTCAAGCCGTTCTACCCACTCAATACCCGAAATAGGTAGGGCTTGGCTCATCGCCCACCCATACAGGTTGTTAGCATCGAGGTACTGGATATAGCTCGCTGGCTTATCCTGCTCAAAGCCCTCCACATATGGGTTGTTAGCTTTAGCGTGGCGGTGCGACACCATGCTTATCCCACCGCGCAGCCCCCTCTCAATAAAGAGTTGCAAATCATATTCGATGAGAAGCTCGAGTTCCACCCCTGTGCTCTTAAGAAGCGACAAACAGAGCTGGTAAAGTAGTGGACCGTACTGCTTAAGACAGGTTTTCCGGAATGTTTCAAACACATCAGCCAGGAGCAGCACATCCGTGCATAGGTAAAGGTCATGGTAGTCCCCCATGTTTTTGCAACCGAACGCGTTCCAGACTTTCTTGGCATGTACGTAGTATGCAGCAGATATACCCTGCTCAGAGAGCTTGCTGTAGAAGTCATGGGTGGTCGACATTGGAGCATTAAACTTATCCCAGCTGTCCATGAACTCATAAGGATACACTCCCTTACGCAGTAGCAACCGGCGCTTCGTTTCATCTGGCTCATATTCCGCCGTCACAGCAAAGGCATCTGGGTTGTTAGCAGACACCAGCTTGACAAGCGAGGCCAGGAGAAACTGTGCACTATTAATGAAGCGCAACTGTCGAAGCGACAGGGAAATATATTTCTCCATATTGTTTGGGATACAGTTGATGTTCCCCTCCACTTTGCTCACGGCCTGCATCAAGATATGGTAGTCATAGCCCCGCAGGTTATGGAACACCACAGGTACGGGCGTTGTTTTAGGGTTCAACCGCAGCTTGTGGTTGCAGGCTTTGTGCGCCGGTCCTCTGTGCATACCAGTTATATGGCAGTGATCGCGGACACAGTCGCCCCCAGTTCCTTTTTACACACATGACAATGGGTAGTCGATTTATGCACTCTTTTGTCCTCTCGCGTCATGCGCATGGGGACAGGCTTGGAGAGAACTGCTTTGATCTTTTTCTCCTCCTGCTGCATAGCAACTCCACAGCATCGCTTCCCCTGTAAACCACAGGGGGTTCGGTCTTACCGTCACAACGAACAACCACATAACCGTAACCACACGGCTCATGTTCCTGTGTTCTCTGAGTGTTGCTCTTTGTAGCATCAAGAGCAGGGCCAGGAATTTTCACCATAAGTGCCTCAAAGTCGGCGTAGATAACATAGAGGACAGGAAGCTGTTCCTGCCAGATCTGGAAGGAAAATATGTTCTTCCCTTCCTCAGGCATATCCTCTCGCACAGCAGTTTGCCCGATACCCATGCACCCAGGTTTGTGCGCCAGGAGCAGTTTCTCAGTGGTGTATCCATGGAAGCATCGCTCACAGAAGAACTTGCGGTGCTCGTGCTTACTCTGGTCATACAGCACGCTGTTCATTTTTTCGATCTGCGTGTAATGAAACCTGCCGTCCTCCTCAACCAGCATGAGGTTTATACATGGACCAGGCTGTTGGCTGATACGGTGAACGATGGTGGCCTTTCAACCCCAGCCAAAGACATTTAAGGCTAGGTTAGCATGCTTTTCTATCTTCTTAATCTGCGAGATAGGTGTTGGATAGTCCACGCCTTTTCCTTTGAAGAGTTTTAAGAGCGGCTTAATGTTATATTTCGATGGTCGCTGCCGGTCCTTGGCAACTGGGTGCAGAGCCGCTTCAATGCATTATATAGAACGCAATGTGGGTCGTCCCAGTTATTTACGTTTATTATTGCCTTCTTTACCGCCAGCTTATATATATATATATATATATATATATATATATATATATATATATATATATATATATATATATATATATATATATATATATATATATATATATATATATATATATATATATATATATATATATATATATATATATATATATATATATATATATATATATATATATATATATATATATATATATCCCGGAGTAGGAACGGTCTGTTCTAATAAATAAAGTCGAATTTTAATCAACTTCTGGAAGCTATATACATTGCAGTGCACCTCCAATAAGAGAGTCAATGCAGCGCCAAAATGAGAGAGGCTACCTTATGACAACTGTCACACTCGTTGATTCCATAAGGAGGGTATAATGTATTACTTGGGAGTTAATCCTATTTACTCCTGGGCAATATTCTTCACAATTATAAAACAAAATGATTCTCTTCACTTTCCATGATATCATGGACATTTATCGCTAGCAGTTATTACGTCCAATAGAAAGTTGATCATCGACAAACGACGCCAATATCTAACTCCCCGTCGTTGCTTTCATTGTAAAATCGAGCTGTATCAGATAAGCTGAGCACGATATAAACACGCCGCCTGCCGTGGACATAGTTTGGATGCTTGCTGATGTATTGAATGACGCGCACCTGGGCGATTTGACCACATATCAATAGCGGCCATACAGGTGAGATGCTCATAGGGAGCACAATAACTAATATGAAACCGCACACTTATCTCCGGCACGATCAACATCGATCATATAACATTGTTCTAATAGATTATCATCCATCACCTCAGAGCCCCGTTACATGTGTACACTGCAATACATTGTGTATCATTCTGCCCCCGACCTCTTACGCTTAAATCAGGACCAAGTCGCTGTGATATTTCTATTGGCTTATTCCTTCATGGTATTTCAAATTGAGTGCAGCCGATAATTTTCCGTCATTTTATCAATGTATAAAAAGTATAAAAGGCTCCTTTTGAGCTTTAAAAGTGCGCAGCACGGCTATCGCTCCATTCAACTGGCGCTGATGCTTTTGTAAATATTACACGCCTCGACGCATCCCAGTACTTATAGAGACACATGTAAAGTCGTTTACGGTCGTACGCTGACATGAGTAAAGCTGTGGTCAGCTCACCTTATTTTTTATACCAGCTGTAATTGCAGCTGGTGATATTAACCTTCATTCTGCACAGCATGCTACGGCTCTGTGGGCATCATTCACTGTTTTACGACAATGAAGAAGAGTCTGATGGAATAGATTGAACCTCACCTTATGATGTGCGCAACAGCATACAGAGTCTTTGTTTATCTGCATTACTAAGGTAGCTGTGATATTATATGATGATGGGCGCTTATTATGTCATTGGTGGCTCTTTTTGGACTCTTTCTCTAGTTCTAAGTCATTTCATCCTTGTGTTTGCACACTGATAGTTCCATTAGAGCTACCACATGGGAAACATAGCTGTGTGCTGAGAAAATCCACTTCCCTCCAACTACAATATCCTAGTCATGGCCGTGACCCACTAGAGCTAAGAGACTCATTCTACATATATGTTCTTAAAAGGTGATTGCTCCCTTTGTTAAGGACTACGTAATAAGGAGTTACATTTGGCAAAGAAAACAGAACCGAACTCCTGTGACATTTTTATCAGTTTTCAAATGCAAGATTTTACAAAATGAGCTTAACTATTTTGCTATCAACAAGACGCATGTAAAATTGTTATAACTTCTTCAATGCGGGAAAATCATTAGAAAGCGTTACACGCGTATGTTGAGTTACACGCCCCTGGAAATTGCCATGAAGTAGTCACGATCAGCATATCTAAATGGCACCCATGATGTTCATAGAACAACTCCTCTGACACGACGGTACTAATCTGGCACTGGGAGCCATATTGGGTGGCACGATTTAACTAGACGAGTTGAATTATTTTGAGTTCACAATACGCATGTTAACGTCGGAAAACGTTACAAGAATATGTTTGGTTACAGATACTAATGCTTCCGAAACACCTCCGATGGCACAGTTAATATAGGCCGTCTTTCTATCAGCCTGTATTTCGCATATCTAGCGTCTCAGTGACTTAATTAATTCTTTAGATAAATTGACGCGACATCTTATCCGGTACACAGGCAAGTATGGTAGGGATGGATTATTCATTTGCATTGCTATTGTGCCAGTTAGGACTGGATCATTGTGCGCAACAATCAACGAACGGCATTGTTGAGTAGTGATTCAACAAGGAATTTATCGGCTGGGTTTGCTTATGACGATGCACAGATATCAAGTGTCAAGCGGATATGTTTGACGACAAATTGCGCATAATCGTCAGCCAGATGCGTTTCGCTGAATCTTTTTCTGTTATATTGGGTTCGACATAAGTCGTTTAGACAATTCCCATATAACATCCGATAGATAACCATGATTATCAAGCAGTGAGATTTCAAGACTATAGTTATCTCTCAGCAAATTCCGTCCACTGTGCCTATGCGTGTATATATATATATATATATATATATATATATATGATACCTAATTTATGCATCTCGCTCATTTGGAGCCCTTGGACCAAGGATATCAGGATGTCTCCTTTTATTTCACTCTCAAATAATACCGACTACCTTCTTCTTGCTCATGACGCAATCACTCACACTCAATCCAGTGATATAGAGGAGTTCAACAGCAAGAAATTTGGCGTTATAAAACTGTGCGTAGTTATAACCTATACAAGTCAAAGCATGTGCACAGCATGCTTTACCTTCCTACGACAGATGCACCATACTGTGCAGTTCAGGCAAGGTGTAATCCATGTACATTTGTATCAGTTTATTCGAAGAAGAGAGCGGCAAGCCGAATGCCTCCAGTTGCACCTGTGTTGCTGAACAAGATAAAGCCTGCACTCATGTGGCTGCAATTCTCCACTTTGTTTTGTGTAGTGCATGTCGTCCCAGGATACTTAAAACCATACTGAATACCTTAAAATATGTATAATGTCTATCTGTAATGTTGCGGTACATAACAGCGTAGTTGTCATGGGCACAGAGCATTGGTAGGACATTTTCAATAGCTCGCTCAATTATTTAAATGGTAAGCTTCATGAAAAGGTCCCTTTCAATTTATTTTTGCGGAATTGTGAATAGTTTAAATGGCTCTGTAGCTCCGTCAAGTAACTATGATTAAGTCGGGTCTTGACACCCAATAAGTTGCCTTTAAATCGGCAGATGGTGCAAGAGATGTGGAAAAAACGGATCTGCTTGGTGCAGCCCGAAACAAATTGCAGCCATCATTTAATCCATTAAATCAATAAGCTTTCATCTTCCAAGCACCTCAGCTGCTATCCGTGTTTGCCATTTCTACTAAAAGACACAGCCGCATGAACAACTGTGAGTAGAATATTATTTTTGTGGTTTTGTGTGACTGACCTTATTTGCAGCAAAGGTGTGACATATATGTGTGACATATCAGTCTCAAGTATTTGGTAATAGAAAACATATCATACAGTAGCGAATCTTGGCTTTCTCAAAAAGATATCGTCAGCCAGGTCACTTGCAGATGATTTCATGTTTTATTTTGGAACATGAATGGCAGTCAATAAACAAGTGTATCGGAAACCAAAGTACCCCAAAGAGCCCACAAAAATTCCACGGCTTAAACCAGGCGTGATGCTCTAATCGATTCAAGTTGAAAAGGCCAAAAATGCGGCAGGTGCCCAAAGTTTAAAGATTAAAGCTGTTTCAAAAGGTCATCACAATGCATAGCCATATGCATATCTGTGTTATAGATATGTCATATCGGACAAACTCTCAGGTAGTTTCTGCGCTAATGTATGTTCGGAACACCTGTACTAAAAGGTTTATTCGCACGTTACCTGCCTTGTTCAGGCTACAGGTGATCATATCTGAATAACCTCTGTTTTAAACGTATTTGTTATTGTTTAAGGTGCTCGTTTTATCGATTGAAGGTTTTCATAACTTTTGGCTTGATAGAAGTACTATAGCTAATTTCGAGATGATTTTAAGCACGTTGGGCTTATACTGGCTGTTTACACCCCTTTACAGTGATTTGTGGGCAAAAATAAGCATACCATTTTTTTTTTAGACACGTCGAGTTTTTTTATAAAGAATGTATTTACTCATGTATTCGGAAATTTAATGGGAGTGTTTTATTCATGGTCGAAATATTTAATCCTGTATTGTGGGCATTGCACCTGATACCCAACGTTGGAAGGTAGTATTTTGATGCTCGCAACAAATATAAATGTGTTTCAGTGCTGAGGTGAATTGTGTTGCAGCTGTTATTTTAGCAACGACATATAAGTTCTTTATTATAAACCACGTACGTTGCTGACTAAAGTTTGCAGCTGTTAAGAACTGCTATTTCCTGGCAAAAGTTGCGCCTTCCGGATAAATTGCGTTTAATCGCATTCTGTTCAAAGCCAGCTTACTTAATGACAGTTGCAAGCCGAGTAACGTACCGTATCTGAATGTCCTAAAGGTGCAATAAATCACAAGCAAAGTCACGCAACGTCGATCACACACAGAACTGCCCTTAACGTCCGTCGTGAAGTGCATGATCTTAAATACTCTTGGCAGCCAAAGTAATTTGTTTCCTTAAATACCAGGCTGACCTATCACGCCATTACAGTGAGTTTGTATATTGATTACAATAGTGCTTATTCATGGTTTGCTTGCGTTATGTGGGTAGATGTGACGTTTCCCTTGACAATTACGAAATAATAGCCGAGGTTTCTCCCCCTTGAGATTCGTCCACCTACGTCATGACTCTTCGGATACCTTGGTTTCTTGGACATAAAATACTTGTGTAAGCTGTTAAAGTGCGTACCTACATGACCGCCTTTAAGACCATTCCGCTGCATTGTGATCATCATTTATTCGTTTTTCAAATTCAACCAATTTGGTTGTAAATTTAACAAACTGTAAGTTCTAACACGTACAAGGATCTAACACGTACATGAGCATTTTAATTCATCTCTCCGCATGCAAGACTCAATGCAGATATAAAAAGTAATACACATGCAGATGGTAACCACCATAACATAGAATGGCCAAATGGTGGAAGGTCCGATCTAAGTACATGGCGGAAGCTTATCAAATTTATCAACCCTTTATTAGTTGTCAGACAGTCCATCAAACGTGCTGGCTGGTTTTTCATAAACAGAAGCTGTTAGAGTCTCTACAATATTGTTGCTGATAACTAACTGCTTGATTGTTAGGCGATGTCCGTTGGAAATAAAAAAATAAAGATAAAAGATCAACTGCTAATCAGTAGTTGTGTTTCAATATATAGCCCCAAAAGTCGCACGTCGTATGTTTTACTATTCATTTCATTTTCTTGGAACATAATTATAATGTAATGTCTCGTACATAACTTAAGTTTGTATGTTGCAGCCGAACGCAATTATGCTGCTGCAGAACATCCTTCAGTTCCTTCTCGTCTTCTATGGATAGCTTGTGACTGGCATCTCGGAGGTCTACAGATCATCCAACAATCTAGTCGCGTTACCTGATATGCCAGTTAATGTCACAGAAATATACCTAGAACATAATCTCATCACTTCATTACACGGCCAGGCATTTGCACGTTATCCTTTATTAACGAAAATTTCTATGAGTTACAATGAATTGAAACATGTATCGGACAATGCATTTACCGGTACCAAGTTAATTTACATAAACCTCAACAACAATAAAATGTCACAAGTCCCTTGTATAATCCTACCGATGTTGAAGACACTCTGTATGAACAAAAATCACTTAGTTATCTTAACTTTGATTTGATTAGTTCATGTTAACAGTCGCTAGAGCTTCTTTACTTGAATGACAACCCCATCGGAGGAAATATTACTGGCTCACTTAGACTCCAAAATTTGACTTCACTGTTTCTTTGGCGCACTAATATGCGAAACATCGAAACATTAATCAACGTCAAGCAAAGCATAACTTATTTAATGCTGGGAGGCAACGTTATATCATATGCCAATTTCGCGAATTATTCATCGTTGAAAAATTTGTATTTACATTATAATAATTTATCTGTTCTCGCATATTCTTCCCAGAGTCCAGTAGAAAGGATTTTTCTGGGTCGAAATGCTTTTTATTCTCTGATCAATCTTTCTTGTTTGAATAACACTCTAAGAATTGTAACGTTAGACCACAATATGATATCAAGCATACCTCACGATGCATGGACGAATTTCTTACGTCTTACACATATCAACATAAACACAAACAGAATTGAGAAATTTCCATGTAGTGCAGTAAATGGAACGATAGTTAAACACTTGATCTATCTCATAACATTTTGGGTATCAAACCCAATCTAGACTGTGTAGGATCCACATTGACCTGGTTGTATCTAGGCAGCAATGATATCACTATAGTTGAGCATGCGCAAATCAAGCATCTGGTGGAACTGACTTTTTTCAATCTGAAATCCAACCGAATCACCGTTATAGAGCAGGTAATGGAAAGAGTCAAGCTTGATGGTTTGTAAATTATATTGATTGACACATAGAAGTCCAGTAAACCCAGACATAATTCTTAGCTTGCCTTTTCAGCCTCCAAATTTCCTACAATCGGCGACATTCCTTTTCACCGACAACCCTCTGTATTGTGATTGCGCTCTGACGTGGATCTTTCAAGAGGGCTGGAAGGCAATACGCTCTAGAATTCCCGCAACTAATTCGTTATGTGCTGGGGGGGGGGGGCCATTTTCGGTAACAACGCTACCATGGTCCAACATTACAAAGGCTGATATATGCTCATATCAAGGTATGGTACTTTAGAATTAAGGACAGTACGGAAGATTCTGTCAAAACTGCATAGGAAGACATATTTAAATGTTTCAATATTGGTTCTACCATTGCTCTAAATAGTTGTTGTGATCATCTGACCTGCAGATTGCGAATCATACCATCGATCGTCATTAGGGATCAACTAGTTGTAACACAAACGTCGTTCCTCACTGAAAATGTTCTTGATTGCTGGATGATATGCACACTTCGCAATGCTTTGTGTACTGCCGTCAGTGTGACCGTAACTTACTCTTCTGTCACCTGCTACTTGTCAACAGACACGGTTCCGACGTTTCTCCCAATGCACGGAGCCCTGACGCACGTCTTTGTACCAAGATACTGTCGTCTTTATGATCGCATGGTAGGAATATGATGTCCTTAAGAGGCAGGTGTTTGTTTCCATCTCCTATTAAGGCGCTGTTGGTGAGACAGGCGTGGACATGAGGTCCATGAATACTGGGATGGCATCCAGCGCCTTATCTGTGCTCTGGCTGTGATGGTTACTAGGGCTAGTTAGGGTTCCGTCAGGGTGTTTGTAAGTTCATACCAGCCTCGGCTGTAAACAGCACGGTACTCTTGACAGCTATGGTTCCTCGTACTTAGTTCCTCTTAGTATCACAGTCAGTCAAAATCCTGTGCCTTCAGGTATAAGGTCCTTCAGCCAAAGGCTAAGGGAGTTAACCCTAACAGAAAATCCGGAGTGGAGCCCCTAAGGCAGTCTGTAGACAAATTCTGTCTACTCCTGCACCTCTTCAGAACCTTCGATCGTCTTGATTACTTCTTGCCATTGAAAAACGTTTTGCAGAGACGAGAGAGTGAGGCTGACTCTGCGCAAATCTCCCTCACTTTAATCAAATTCACGCGCACCTCATCTTTCATTCAACCAACTCATCCTCAAAAGTCCTGTGCCGACGGGCAAGTGGTGAAGCAGCAGGTGCGGATACACTGGAAGCTGTCAGTCACAAACCTGCACACAGGCGGCTCAGGCCATATGGTCGTCTTTCATTGTAAGAAGCAGTGATGGAATTCGGCAGCCCCCTGAGTAACTGAGCAGCCCTCTTTAGGACAGCACTGCTCACCTCCCTAGAATGAGGAAGGGGCTAGAAAAGGTGCCCTAAACATTGCCTGCTTCACAATCTACCTGTTCAGCTTACCGCGGCTGGAAAGGATCCCACCTCAGCGGTAGAAACATTTTATTAAGGCGCTGTTGGTACATTGCACCCAATGGTTTGCATAATAGACGTTCGGTTAAGGTCTGTATTTGTAAATATTTCTCGTAATCAAATGCTTGTTATTTGCAAAATAAGCTTGTATTTCTCGAAAATTGCATGGCATTCAGTAACCGATTGCATTGCTCACTACTAGAATGCATTTGATTAAACCGAAGAATACCGCATTTAAGGCTTTGCTCAAATAATCACTCCTTACTATGGATTCTGAGCACCACATGTTCTTAACAGATTTAAACTACGCAATTATTGTCTTACTTGTACAGCCATTTATCGATGCACGTCTGTAAGTAGTAGCTTGTAAAGGAGTATATAGTGTAACCATGTATACATAAATCATAGCCCAAAAGGGTTGTACCAAAAAAGTCATGATAGTTATGTCATGCAAAAAAAAAACCATATTTGACATTTTATATAACCAACCATTTTGGCCATTTTATATAACCAACCATTTTGGCCACTTTATATATCCAATCATTTGTTTTTTTAACCGGCCATATTGGCCATTTTAGTACACAAAAGGGCCGGCCAGCTCTTTTTGCTCTTCGATATTACCAACCCTTCCTAACATCGTGTGCTTAGGATGTCGCTGGCAAAAAGTTAGATAGTCTGCATTAGAATGATTGGTTCAGTTGACAGTTCATGACGCAAGTGTATGCTTTGATGGCTGGAAATGCGCTTCCTGAGATAAACAACAACGGCCGTCGTATATTAGTGTGTAAACCATAAGAACAATTGATGGAACCAAAGAGCATCCATTACAAAATAGACACACACCCTTTAGTCGCTTGAAGTATAGGTAATAATCCAAAGATCATCCATTAAGTAATAGCCAAAGCTATTCATTCATTCATTTCAGAAGAAGCAAAGAGAGCCCAATAAAACAGCGGCATTACTGTACAGAAATAGCCGTATTGTATCTGCTTTTCTTAGGAAGTTTTGACACTGCTCTTCTTATAACATTACAAGCCAAATCAAATGTGACACAAGGCAATTTTCGTTTACATTTTGACTGCCGTGCACATGTAGGAAATGCCGGCGAGACGAATTTGATATCAATGATGATGATGATGATAATGATACTGATGATGGCACTAATGACAATGATGCGTATAATGATGTCGATGACGAAGAAGATGATGTTTATGATGATGATGATGATGATGATGATGATGATGATGATGATGATGATGATGATGATGATGATGATGATGATGATGATGATGATGATGATGGTGATGTCGGCTCACCCGTGGGTAATACTAGCTCACCCATCGTTTTTAGCCCTTATTCTTTTGGTTAAACGAAGTATGCCCTATCTAGAATCAATAAGTTAACTCAGTTAACTTGAACATTCATGTCCGTGAGTACAGGGCTATAATAAGATTGTAACATAGATAAATGTGTGTCAGAGCAAAAGATAAATGTTTGAGTGAGAGGAAAGCGAATAAAGAGGGAGAGGGGAGGCAATTCAGGATAACAGCAGACTCACACATTGAACTGCTGCTTATACATGACCAACATGTGGGGCATATTGGGAGCAATATGTAAGTGTTGATTCAAATCATGATGGCACGTCTTTGCTCTGTAATCCTTGTGGTCTAGTAAATATATTAAGATGCCATAATGCTATGATTATATTGCCTGGGACGGATAATTATAGCCCCAGTTATTCATGGAGTGGCACTGTCTACCACCATATACGGGGGTCAATTTCTGTAAAATGTAAGACACCCATTGCAAAACAAATTGAGCTACGAGTGTGATGTTAGAAAAGGGAAATTGAATTATTTCGGTAGTGTCTCCTACATTTACCAATGATCGCGTCAGCATAAAGTAAATGATCTTATATCAATTAAGACATGTGTTTCAGAATTCAAATGCAACTGGCAGCTGTGTTTTGCGTCATTTGCGATGACATCAGCCAGTAAACTATTCTAGTTGCTGAGAACAAGGACGCGTTAAATGCTTTAGCTTTCATGACGAAACATGGCGAACATTATCTGTGAATTCCTGCTATGGTTAAATACAATAAGCACATATCTTAGCAACAGGTCAATAAATCACCTTTTATAAGTTATCAAAATAAAAAGCGGTCGTACCTTGCATGGCTAACTGGACACAAACTAGTGCTGGGTAATAATATTAATTGTTGATATCCGTCAAATTATACGAACGATACTCGTAATGTACTGGCATAATCTAGAGCTTATGAGAGATAAAAGAAATAAAACATGTCAAATATTTCGCGTTAATATTCGACGCGTGGGACGTCAAATTCCGCCTGGATATATAAATGCACCAATTCTGTATAATTATCTTAGAAAATTAAACCATTTGTTATACATCACATCAGCACTGGGAATTTGTCAATTTTATAGTCCTTATATGTGTGTGAATCAAGATTGTTCGGCTCTAACGTTGTGCCCAAAATGTCATTTTTGTATGCACGTCATTATGCACGGAATGCAATGGTAAGCAGATTGCTCGAAAAGTTGAGCAAACGCGTGACACAAATGACCGAAAACTTTACTTCAACGGTGCGGGATTTCGGCATTAGCCAATGATTTAAATGTGTGATCATCATCGTCATTTATTTTACCAAAGCTGACGACACTACACATCTTTTATCACGGATATTGTTGCTCTGCTTGTTGATGTAGCTGGACGTGTAGGCTTCATAGCAATCCCTGGAGGTCCACTACATTTAAATATTACGGCAGCATTGTTTCGGGTTAGACGCTCTATTACGCGTTAGCAGAAGCTACGAGCAATATACTAACGCGCTGCATATCTGCAGATATTCTGTTGAAGTTGGTATGTTGACAGACCTGACTACTACAGCAGTAATAAATGTAGCTTTGTCATTGTACCCTCAGCACATTTAATATTGTAGACAGATGTTTTCATGCAGTGTATAAATTATTTTCCTTTACATTCATTAATTGTACCGCAAGTGTAGCTGGTAACGTTGTGTCCCAATGGACAATGTCAGAGAGTGTGCTGCAGAAGTTTTGAGAGAGTGATGGCTATAACGGATTCCTGGCAAACTACCTGAACAAATTTGTGCTGGGAGCGTCCAAATTTCCAATGTATATAATGAGTTACCAGGTAACCGTTTCATGTGAATATAACACTTTGTCGTGATCATGCTCCATATATAAACTCCCATGGGGACGATATGTTGTACAGCAAAAAATAGAGCTGCTATATTTCCGTCTGGCAGTTTGTCAGTCGCAATAAGTTATCCTATTGGAGCATTATCAACACATTAGATCATACCCTTGAGATGACCGAGCTCATAACAATGTCACCCAGGCGTTATAAACTACGAGGTCATATCAGGCAATAATTTTTTTTATTCCCATTGCCAATTCTATCTCATATTGCTTTGTGTGACGTTTGGCAGCGATTTCAGTATCTGATTGACGATTAATAGGTAGATCCCACTTGACGTCGGTGTTCTCTACTTCAATAGCTTTAACACGGCTAAGAATCCACCAACTGTTAATTATAAGCCGCAGTCTAATGGGATTAGAGGGCATGTGCTTTCTTTACCGCTCACTAAACGCCGTACCGATTCGAAATATCCAGTGGAATTCGATGCACCAATCATCATATTGATCGGAGGTTGTAATCACACTGGTCACTAGGTAGAAAGATGACATTATATAAATAATTATGAAAATTCATCACATTACTGAAGGTATGTATAAATTAGTTGCTCCATTCTTCGTCAGAATAAACCCCATAACGCCAATAAGAAGTTGATATAGAATGCAGTGAATATGTACTTAAGTGGTTAGAATTTGCGGTAGTCCGTGCAAATGCGGTGCGGATAAATTCACAGCAGCATATCCTTCTAACAATAGCGTCATCTATAAATGAATACTACTAGACCAGATTACTCGAAATTGTAATTAACTCTTCGACACTCATAACCAAAAACATCAATGTAGGTGAAAACGCCGCATCAAGAGTCATTTTAAGCGGTATAAATACTGAGGAATTATTGTCTCGAAATATCTTGATGGATATTGAAAAATATGAAACACTGTTACTTAGGGGTCCCCTCATCCCACACATTATTTAACACTATATGATTACTATGTTTTCCCCTTGTCACAGCATCTACATGACAGCGGCGAGACTCAACCACACAAGATACAAAAGTGATGGCAAAGTAAGTTTCTACTGCTAATAACAGTCATGGGCAGAGACCATGAACGTTCACCTCATTACATCTCCTGTAATGATCCTTGATAAGCATTAAATATAGGTCACGCAATTATAAAAACAAGTGACTGGACTAAGTAGCTGATGGTTACACAAAGGTGTCCAGGGCGTCTTTTGTTACTGGTCTCGCCTTATACCGTCTTGGAATTTCCATGCAGCTGGATTTGTTTTCTACAATGTAATGGCAGCGGGTGAAGGGTCTTACTGTTTGCTTACAGGCATCAGAATCTATTGTGTGTGTTACATAAGCCTCATAGAAGATGCCTCAATTCATCATCAGATTAAGACTTCAGGGCAGCGTTGAAGTGTGATGGACGTTATTCCGAAATATGTGTACTTCTCTGATACAACAAAAGATGAATGTTAAACAAAAACAATTGTAAAATCCATATTATAATAATCAATGCTAATTGCTGTTTTTGTATCCGTAAGCATCCTGCCTCATGCCTTTACATCAATGGCTCAAAGTAACTTTTTTTAACTAATCATCTTGACAAAAATGGAATGATGGGTGGTCGCTATGGCCATCGCGATTGCCCTCTTGAGTCCACTAACTTGACGAGATGACCTCGCCCGAGGCATTATTCGAAAAGTGCATCTGCCTTTTTGCTAGCAATTTTAGCTCGCAACCTGCTTGCAGAAAATTGCGCCGATGCTTATGGCATCATATTTAATTAGGCGGCCGAGTCACGAGTGATTTATTTTGCTGTAGTCATAAGCCGTTTTATTTTATTTTCAGCATAACATTTTTTCGTTTTTGGACAGGTCAGCTGAATCCGACCGCATGGCCGATTTTAGCCCTACATAAGCTGGGGATACACCATTCGACTCATCCTGCTCGTTCCTTCATACCTTGAAGCACCAATCTTCATATTGATGGGAGATTATATTCTATTGGCAGCATCAATAGCACGTTTCGAGGTATTATGGGAAGGAATTACGGAAAAGCTTTACCAACGCTATCGATCTCGCCCGAAATTTACCCCAGCATTGATGATACGCAAACCATATTTAGTTTCTGTGGATGCATGACGCAAAGCTTTCACATCTCCAGAATATTGAATACATGCATATTAATCACAGTAGACTAAAATGATGTAAGCACCAATTGATGTAAAACTCACAGCAGTATGTATGATACTGCACGACATGGCCGCATTTGAAGACCAAATAGTTATTCTATTACAACCATTCGTGGTCAATGGTTACTCCTAGTGTTAAGCAATCAAGTTGTTCAAGATGTGTTTATGGAAGGCACCGGCGTGTGACTTGTAAGAGTAATTAGCACGACTAATGGAAGAAAGAAATTAGCGACAAGGAAATTGAAAGTCTGTTTTGATTACCCGGCACAAATTACAGACATTTGTGAAGTTCAGGAATCAATAATAGACCGTATTTCTGTTTGGTATAAGTATACGTTTTAACCAATAACCGCAAGTTGCAAAAGAGCAAGAGCAAAAAGTCTTGTTCATCAGCCCTGGTACAGTCGTATTATAAGCCAGACCTATTTTCTAGTAAAACTGATGACGTGTTCTTAAGTGAAGGTTAGTAGTCAGTCCATTAAACACAGAAAAACTTCTACAAGGGGGTGCATTGCGTGCAACCAATCGAGGACAAACAACAACTCCGCAGATGAGTACTTTCATTGGCGTATTATTTTGCCCAGAAGAAATAATATCATTTTGTTCCACAGGGATCATCATTGACCGGCAGCTCACTATCTTCTATGTTTACAAAGACCTAAAGGAGCAACGATTTCGCAACCAGCTCAACAATAATCACTCCTCAATCATGTTTCGTCTACGAGCCTGCCGCGCCTCATGTTCATTGTCATTTTACCTCGCAAAACCTCCTGCCCCGACATTTGCCACCCCAAAGGGTTCTTTCAGCCTATTAACAGCTTTGCTGTACCCAGAAGATGATTGATCATCAGTCTTTCGTTTTGGGCAAAGAAATTGCGAGCTCTGGTCGGAGCTAGTATTTGGATTATCCTATGCAACAGCCGCATTCATTACAAAAGAAAACCATTCAATGGAAATATTCATGTGCTGACTCAATTTCTCCGGTACGTTGAACCTATGAAGAAATATGGATACAATTGCGATTAAAGGTTGTCGCTGATAGTTCCTTGCTGCTATAAGTATCAGCGATGGAGCACCTATGGACAATTAATGAGACCTTTGATGCGCTACGATGATAATGTTACGCGACTAGTGATGGTTGTTATGGTATGTATTGAGCCATGATTACGCCATCACAACGTCATAATTTGTCATATTCATCGGCAAATCTGTCCTTTTATTTCGGCTAGCCTTATTATCAACATTGTTGATGTAACAACCTCAAATACAATACAGCATTCGTGGCTGTTTTGGAGCATAATGCTATTTTCAATGTGACTGCCAATTTAGCGTCCGTATTTGTCCCTCGAATCGTTTTAATGTGCGACGATGAGCAGAAATTAAATCAAAATTGGGACAAATCTCGCTTGAAACCCAGAGTGTCAGTCTAAATCTCTGATGATATAAATAGGGCAGCTTTCTATTTTTCAGCAACGCTTGTGACTTACATATTGCGTATAAACAATGCTGCTCAACGTGGAGCTACGACGTCGTGCTTTGCATGCATACAACATGAGTTACTTTAGCCACGTTTTACAATAGTTATACTCAAATGCTCTTTCATTTACACATTTTATCTAGCGTGTCGTAATTGATGTTAGATGATAGTTAATAACACAAAAAGGGAAATCCAGCTGATGAATGAGCATCTACTTTTTTACGGCAGTTAGTAACACTTACCATTTTGCCGAGCCATTTTTACAGTAATTTTCCCTCCCAGGAAATGATTTACGTCTCTTGCAGATTTAATGGCGTAGCTCGGTTTGTAATCAACACGGGCCTCTGGCATTACGCCCGAAGAGTCCAATGTGCACCATAATAGCGGTTTTGGATGTATTTTGGGCCTCAATTATCGTTCTGCGTAAGCATTAGCGTAACCCCTATAGGGTACTGTGGGCAAATTTTGGGATTGATGGATGGTTATCACTATATAGAAGTTATATTTTGCCCCACATCGTCACTTACAGTCTATATATATATTCTATTGCGTTACAATTTTTTCATTGCATATATCATATCGCTCCCACTCATTGATATATGAATGAAGAAATATCTGGCGCATAGCACACTTGAAGCTAAAATATGATTAACCTATACTATGATTTAGTTCTGTAAAGGCGGATACCACTTGGGCATATGACAGGAATAATATTACCCAGAGCTTAGGTAAGACTTACCTAGACATGGTTAAATGTTAATGATAAACCGCATAATGCTTCAGGTAGTTCTGTCAATGGCCTGTTCATGGGCAGATTTAATTTAATTAATGCAAAACACGATAAGTGAACTACGCATTCACATCATATCGCATCTATGGAGGTGAATGTTTTTGTTCAAGCATTCAAATGACTAATGTCGTTAGCTGAAAGGTGTAATCATGGCCGACATAAAGATTGTACAGAGTTGTTAATGTGCCAATGCCTCCAAGATAAATATAAATACTTTGATATTTGGAAAAAGCATTGCACCTTCCCCATGTTTAACCCCTCTTATAGCCTACAACAAGGACATACAATTCGGCATAATTGTTAATTGGTAAAATGAGCGAAAGTAATATTTTTCCCATGGAAATGCAACCTTGTCACCAATTGATATTTCAATCTAGAAGTTATTTCCCTAGTCATTTGATATTCCACGAACGGTGGTGATTCTGATGTGTATATCACCTCACAAATGTGGTTGGCAAAAGAAGTTTGCATCACATCTTCGCTAATGACTGTATATTTTTCATTTTGGCATATGCTTACAAGGGCCTCGAGGAACTTAGGCATTGAAAGGTAACTTTTCGGTGGATGTCCTCGTTTTGGTGCTCGAGAATTGGTTTAATCCTCTCATTTAACAGCAGCCATTAACAATCGCCACAATCACAACATTAGAGAATATGCGTAGAGTTGAAATTATTATAGCCAATGCAACCACAATGATCATTATTAGCTTTGACAGATCTTATCAATATGCTTTGAAGCATATAATTGGTAGTGTAGTGCTCGTTCAGCATTAAATCTCAAAATTAACTATTAGTCCTTGTGCTCTCTATGAATATGGTCTTAGCGCTGGCGCAATGATGCATAATCTCAAACAGCCTTCCATAATGAAAAATAATATAAAATATCCTTCCTTAATATGTACATTTACGACGCATAATGAAAATATTCTTTGATGCATCACAGCCTCATAAGTGCAAAATGCAAAAGTTGGCTCGATGACCTAGAATAACAGTCTTTAATTGGGAGACGAACAGTCTAACGAAGCAATGTATCTCTGAAATGAAACCTTTCAGTAAGTATCTGCAAAATTGTAACTGGCAATCTTAGCCAGAGTCAGTTTTCTATGACGTCGTATAAACTGTCAAATAACAGACATGAATGATGTACATGTTGATGGAAAAAAGTGAAGAGAGACATGAATAAAGAAAAACTTACGTTGATAAACATTCATGGGGACCGATATAGACATGCGACTAGATAGACGCCTCACAGAAAGTAACAATTTATGTTAACCATACTCACAGAGGACGAGAGACACACTTGGATATAGAATATAAAGACCAACTTTATATAAAATCGACGTGTATTAAGAGAGATATACCTAAAACTTACGACTTGCGGTAAGACAAACATGGAGACTGAAACCGATAAATACAAGCGTCATCAACGGTGTATCTGCAACGCGACACAATGAATGCACATTTACACATGTAATCTGATGGATCAAACACGGTTATGCTTCTAGTTTATGTTGGCCAATGAGAACTGTGCCCTTATCATCGATACTTCTGACTAAACAATGCTGGCACTGATGATCATACACGCTGTTGACATTTCTGGCACATTTTCCATTACAAGATACTGGCTATAACCAGATGGCCATCGAACTACATAGTGTGGATGACTTGACGATATTTATCATAGAGTACGGAGACTAAGCCAAGGAGCAGATATGCAGCGCGCTAGTTTATTGCTCGCAGCCTCTGCTAACGCGTCTAACCCGAAACAATGCGGCCGGATGTTTAAATGACTCGGCCCTGCAGGGATGGATATAAAGCTTACACATCCTGCTACATCAGCAAGCAGAACAGCAATATCCGTGATAAAAAAATGTGTCATCATTAGCCTTCCCTATACAGCTTTGATCAAGTAAATAACGAAGATGAGCACACATTTAAATCATTGGCTAATGCATAAATCCTGTACAGTTGAAGTGAAGCTTACGGTAATTTGTGTCACGAGTTGGCTCAACTTTTCGAGCAATCTGCTGACCATTGCATACCGTGTTTACTGTGCATTATGACGTGCATACAAAAGGGACATTTTGGGCGCAGTGTTATAGCCGAACGATATTTATTTATACACATATTATGACCATAGTATCGGTAAATTCTCGGTGCTGATTCCATGCATAACAAAGGGTATAAAGCAAATTGTACAGAATTAGTGCAAACATATATCCAGGCGGATGTTACTATCCCAAGAGTCGAATATTAACGCGAAATATTTGTCATGTTTCATTCTTTATCTCTCTCATTCGCTTTAGATTGCAGTCATACAAAGGTTGGGTATAATTTAAAACAATATATATTGTCTGCAATCATGGATTATATCAACATAACAGTACTTTGAAGCACTGACACACACAACCGTGTTATATCTAACGCTTTCTCTATAATATCATTGCCAGACGGAACCCCCTTTAGCCTCGTACAATGCATTGCGCCGTGTCCTCTGATTAAATTCGATATAGGTTGCTTGATTGTCAAATATCTTGCCCAGTGTTTGATGCCATAAAATGAACATCACGCATGGTTAAGTACTGCTGAAAACAGTCTAAAGAGACGTTCAGTCTCATATATTGGTATAGCAGTCAGCTTATATAACAGCTACCGCCGGATTTGTTTAAAATAGCATGGATCAGTAGAATAGTTAGTTATAATTATTCCGATGAATTCGCGGCTGCTTTTTTTTAACCAATAGGATACATCCTCTTTTGTTGACCATCGGTACCCGTATTATATCACTATCCCTTTCAGGTTTTAATGAAAAATAGCGAATCAGAGGCAGGTGTCTCATATATGGAGTTATTTGGTAGGCTAACATCTATATTGACAAACGAGATATCGTTGTGATTATCACGCCTGGATTGGAAATATGAAGATGGTCGGATTGAAAGCAGCGCAATAACGTTTGTTAGCGAATCAGAGGCAGATGTCTCACTAGTGGAGTTATTTTGTGGGCTAGCTTCTGTATTGGCAAACGATTTATCATTGTGCTAGCAAATCATGGATTGGAAACATGAAGATGGTCGGATTAAAAGAGGCGCAATAACGTGTATTCTCCACTACATTCGGACTTGATATTTAATTTCGTTTTTAAGTGCAGATTCTTTTGGTTGCTTTGAACCTGCAGCCATGACCGAATTAGGTTTCTATGGGAACGTACAGTATTTTCAAGTCGTAATTACGTGTCAAATTGAACCTCCGTTCGAATTATCTCTGAAATATTTCAGGCTACATACACACAGATGCAACAGATATCAAGTGGATCCAAAGACATACAGTCGTTTGTACGGTTGTGATTGGATCGCTGAATACTGATCCGTTATTCTACCTCATGTAATAAGACTGGTTCGATATTGGTGTAATCTCCGAAAGGGTAACAGCGAATCAAGATGAGATGTGAAATTAAGATTGTTTACTATTTAGATGCCTGTATTAGCAGCAAACACCAATCTGCCTTTTCGTTTTGGTCTTTTCTCCCCAAATTCACGTGGCACGTGACAAAATGACGGTAATTAGCTATCAGACTCCATTGAACGGTGATGCTGTGGGCGTCTCATATGTATCGTTGACATCATTGGTTGGTGTTGACGTCATCGGTTGGATCTTCTAACGTTGATCGCCCAGGTCGACGTCCTCGATGCTGCAGTGCATATCAAATGGATTCGTTGTGGGCGACCGTGACAGGTGGGCGTCATATTTACAAGCAGAAGAGCATTATTTGTGATAGACAATGAATTATGTTCGTCATTCAACTCTGCTTTCTATCTCTTAATTGCAACACCATCAATGAAGGGAAAGCCGACCAGGGCATCACATAGATATTCAATGAGTATTAATGAATGAATGGAGTGGCTGCCTGTCGGATAATGTCATATGAGCTGCTTCTTTACGTTGAATGGTTTGCATATGATGCAGCATCACCAAGGTAAAATAACATTCATTGACCCGGAAACACGTTTTGGTGGCTTTAATCTGATGTCCAAAATATTACATTTGTTTAAGGGTAATTGTATCAACCAATATCCATTGCCTCTACAGGTGCACACCGACAACGAAAGCAGCGGTTAACATGGTTGAATATATTGCTTGTCATACCCGTGGAATGTACGCCTATTTCCAGGAAGAGTCCAATAGGCAACCGAATGATAGAAAGTAGCTTCATTATGTCACCAACATCCTTGAGTTGCTGTTGACATTCAACACATTGCTAATGTAATCCTAGCATAAACTACTCCTGCAGTCTCGAAAATATATGCCATCCGTTGAGAAACGAAATAACTCAATATTTGAAATCAATAGTGGCAATATTCCACATTAGCAATAATGTTATAGACAACTTCGCCACGATAGCATTCCGTAATCGACGGATAGATCCGACTACTTGGCGTATTAATGAATGCAATCCGTACGAGATATGGCCGCCATATCGTAATGGACGGTTGACAGCGAGGTATGTGGACAAATGGACTTCCTGCTATGGAGTCCAGGGATCAGCAGGTCAATGTTAACAAGTTTGTATGCAGTGGGTCATCGCGGCCAGCATGACTTATTGCTAACACAATCGACACTGATGCGAACAACTTGGCTCCTGCTCCATGGCGTCTTCAGCACATCCGATAAAATCTGTTGGAACCCCTGGAATATATGAGACACGCTGGCGTCTGTTTTGGTACTTGAGGGCATGCATAAGTATTAAGCAAAGATAAGCATTACATGATTTTCCGTCGCGTTTGTAATCCGTTCTCACACGTGTCTGGCTTGAAAATGTGCAAAATCGCATGAGATGGCCTGCAAGAGGAGTAGTATCGCAATTACACGTCGTAACATTCCAGTGCAGTTTTGCGGACCACGTTTAGTCGCCTACCTTACTCTTCCACGCTCTCCTTTATTGTCTTTTTCTGTCTATCTGAATGTCTGAACCTCTCTCTCTGTCTTCCTCGCTATTGCTCTCTATCTGTCTCTGTCTCTGCCTATGTTTGTCTCTGGCTCTGTCTGTCTGTCTGTCTGTCTGTCTGTCTGTCTGTCTGTCTCTCTCTCTCTCTCTCTCTCTCTCTCTCTCTCTCTCTCTCTCTCTCTCTCTCTCTCTCTCTCTCTCTCTCTCTCTCTCTCTCTCTATCTCTCTCTCTCTAAATCCCCTCTTTCTCTCCCTCACCCCAATATACGCCTCGTCAATACTAAGCAATCGGACTTTATAAGGTTTATCATACTGCAGTATACACACATTGGTCTTTATTATGCGTATAGCATTACCTCAGGCGTACCATAATGCCTCTCTATTAACGTAAATTTGGATGTTCAATGAGGCGTTCAGCTGTGACATTATTATTGTACTCCCTGTTTTACCCAGTATGAAACTTGCGCATTCAAGAAGCGAGGTCCAGATGCGGGGTCTAAATGTGGTGGTTATGTCACGAGGGCAAGGAAAGAAGTCCACATCGGGGGTAAAGGAATAATAAAGGAGGTCAGGGTGTGAGGTCAAGGTCTGATTTAATATATTGAAATGTGATGTCAAGTTGCGAGATGATTGTACCATAGCTAGCCAGCGCTAAATATGGATGTGTTCATTCTCCATTCGGCTTCCCGTTATATGCTTGGGTGATTATTAATATGTGTATGGTCTAAACAATATATTTTCCACTTATCCCCAGGTGATGAGTCTGGGTCGGCGCGGTAAATTCTCCTATCCCTCAAGGTAATGTGTCTGGGGTCTTACATGGAGAATCCCAATTTCCTACTGGCTGTGTTTCTGAGCTATTATATAGAGATCACCAACATTCCCCCAGTTGATACTTTGTTCGAATAGGGGTATTTCTCATATTATGGTTCTGATGTTAAGAAAATAAGGAGGTTGGATGGGTCGCTGAAGCAAGATGCATTTTGCGGTATATTTGGTCTGGTAAAACTTGTCTGGAACATCATGGTGACATTTAAGCGTGCTATTACGTTGTAACTAGCTTGTCTGAGTGGTGGGGTACGCGATTGTTTCTTGCGGCTGAATGCGTTGTATTAATTCCCTGAAAAAAACCTGACATTAATGGAACGCATCAGGGAAACTTCATTGCAAAATATTGTGAAAGTCAAAAACCTAAAGGAGTAGGATGATCGATTGAGAATGCCATTCATTATACGTCCCAGAGCATCATCTCACTGATGTTTGTTGCAAATGAGCAATTGTGAACGTTACTTATGCCAAGCATTAGTTGATCAATATTATCAAGCATCATATTGATCAATAATGTGCACTCGTGTCCATTAGTTATAAACAAGTAGCTCAGATCATGGAATGATGTATGAGGTAATATGCTGGAGTCATAGTTACCAATATGATAACGGTCAGATGAGCTGGAGGCTCCAATGCTCCTTAAATGCTCTAAGATAAGGTCGCTTTGCCTATACATGCAGAGTCAGATGTGAATTACAACTGAAAGAGGTACGCTTACGCCCGTTTAGGGACCAAACTGTTCTTTTTAATATGGCTAACATGTGAATCACTTGATTCACAAATACGCGAATAGTAGCCATCGTTATAAAGCAATGTTGTTGATTCGGGCGCATATGCACCAGGATTACATGACATAATCCATTAAGTATTCATTGTAAATCATCCCTTTTAGGGTTAAATGGTACTACACTTTACATACACCTACTGATGCAAAACATGCAATGCAATCTAATGCTGACCGTCAAACTCTACTAACGATCGCTATTTGTGCCTGCATTCCTGCTAGTCGGGTAAACTTGACACTTTAAAGCATCTAATAATGCACCTGGCGCTTGACGGAGACCGCTACGGAGTGAGGTCACACGATGTAGTTAGATTGACGTTCTTTATCACAAAGCGAAGAGCTTAATTATCAGCGCATTAGTTGGTAGATCGTAGCCTCTGCTAAGGCGAATTACAGCGTCTAACCTGAAACAATGCGGTCGTGATATTGAAATGTATCAGCTCTTTGTGGACGGATACAAAGCTTACAAGTCCTGCCACATCGGCAAGCAGAGCAGCAATATCCGTGATAGACGACTATTGTTGTCGTCATTGGCTGTTATTATGCAGCTCCTTGTTACAATAAATGTCGACGAGGATCACAGATTTAATGCCTTGGGTATTGAATTGATCCCGTCACATTGTAGTGAAGCCTATGGGCAGTTGTGTCGCTAGTTGGAGTCATGGCTTTTGTGTCGCGAGGTGGAGACATGGCTCAACTTTTCTGGTAACCTGCTGAACATTGCATCTCGCGTTCACTATGTATTATTACGTGCATACATAAGTGATATTTTGTGCCGAGCGTTCGTGATGAATATATATAAATAAGTGCTAACAAATAAAAAGCAATCGACAAATTCACGGCGCTGATTTCAGAGTGACATTTTCGAAGGCACTTTTGCAGAAGTAGAGCATTTATCTCTCCAAGTGGAATGTAACCTTCTCACGAGTCGAATATTAATGCAAACTATTTGTCCTGTGTCATTCCTTATCCTCTCATTTGCATTATAAAGTAGTCAGACTAAGTTTTTGTATACAATATGGTGATATGTATTGTCCTCAATAGTGGAATATATCAACATAAAAGTACTGTGGGGCAGTGGCAATCACACGATTGTTATCCTATTAAAGATGCAGTGTATTGACCCATCCACATCTACGGTTGCTTTGGAAATTGTTCGTTATATACATTGCAATATCAAAGAACGACTCGCTGACATTAACTCAAAAGTCCTGATTTCCCCCAAAAGTAATTGGAGATACACTTTGCAATGTCAGAATGGCCTTTGTGAATTATCCAGCAGTAGTAGCATACACAGCGAGTAATCTGTGCATTCATAAGTGTCTCGATTCTTCTCCCACCTAAACCTGTCGCGCACAAGGCATTGTGGAGTGTCCTCAGATTAAATTCGATATAGATTTCTCGATTGTCAACTACCCGGCCTGGTATTTGATGCTATACCGAAACATCACGAAAGGTATCAGGCATGATTGTGTGCTGGTCAAGACAGTGTAATGAATGTCCGCTGCATTGAAGAGAACTATATATAGGTCTCGGCAATTTAATGGGGTCTCATACATACGGAAAGCAGTCATATCATATCTCAGCTACCGTCAGGTTGGTTAGAAATAACAAGAATTAGTTCAACGGATAGTATATAATTATCCTGATAAATTCACTCTTGCTTTTTTAACCAATTATAAACGTATCCTCTCCTATTGTTGGTCATCGGTTCCCGTATTACATCAGCAGGGATCTCTTTCAGATTAAAATGGAAAAAAAACAAATTAGAGGCAAGCGTGTCACGCCTGGAGTTGACCAACATTCGTTATTCGGTAGGCTACCTTACATATTGACAGAAAGGAATGCTTGGCGATTACCACGTATGTATCGGTCATACGAAGATGGCTGGATTGCATAGAGTGCATTAGTATTTTTTCTCCACTACATACAGACTTGTTATTCAACTTAGTTCTTAAGTGCAGCAGAAGTATTGATCACTTCTACAATAAATATTACTTTTCCTATCCGTATTGAACGAACAAAAAAACTGCGAAATATATCGGTATTTTGCAAATATACGCAAATATGTATGGGCACGAAAGGTTTGATTTGTACGTATAAATTAGTATATTGACCATTCGTGGACGACCTTTAGTGGACCAATAGTATTTATTAGTAATAAAGAGAGGAATCTTTTTTTTATTGGGATTGCATTTTTTCATTGCAACAATTAAAATATGCCAAGTTAATAATTACTTGCTAATGACGGCCAATATATACATATATACAATATATATATATATATATATATATATATATATATATATATATATATATATATATATATATATAGATATATATATATATATATATATATATATATATAGATATATACATATATATGTATATATATATATATATTATATATATATATACATATATATAGATATATATAGATATATATATAGATATATTATATATATATATATATATATATATATATATATATATATATATATATGATCAGTTTTACTTAGTTTCAATTTCAAGCAAGAGAGGATAATAGGTAGCAGGCTGGATAAGGAGGAGCTAACGATTAAGCCCCCGAGCAGGACACATAAGTTATGCACTACCGCCATATAGAGAAGGAAACATTTCCATACTCTATCAGTTTAAGGCTCAAGTCAGGATACAAACGTTGTTTCGTCGTCACGGTTGTTTCATCGAGTCTACCGATTGAAGTGTCTTTTTGTTAGCGCTTGGCACTGGATCCATAAATCTACACGAATCACTACTTTTCCAACAAGATAAGATTCCGCATCTGGTCGGATACTAAAGATGAATTTGTTCCATGAACCTTGTTACGCTTAACTTATCCTCAGCTCTGGCCGGACCGATTGCCTTCGGTGCTGCAAACTAGTAGTTCATGATGTTGACGGCTCAAATGATGGCTGGTTTTTGATACAAATCTAATCAGCTTCAGTTAACTTTTACAGTGGACTAGTTTTGATAAGCACATCACTACTATGTTCAATGTTCCAGTACGTTCAAACAACGTTTGTATTACAGCATCAGTCACAACCAACATATACGTGACTGCTCATAATTCTTCTGCAAGCATGCAGGGGAAACATTGGATTATGATGATATATGGATTTAAGTAAGGGATGAGGCTGCTGTCGCAAGGTTTCGTGTCAAGGTTCATACATTTGACTTGCTATGCTTGAGGCGAAGCTGCTTCGACCGATTTGTAGAGTATTTATGGCTATCAGGCATGATGAACCAGCTGCTAATAGGCACTTAGTGGCATTGCTGGAAAAAAGAGAATCAGTCGAATCGGCATTTGCTTGCTGCTTCTGCACATGTTTCAGCGAAATACACACATGCTGAAACGATGTAAGGCCTTACCGCTCTTCAACATGATGCTGATCGCTCAAATATATTCTCGCTATTAAAATGATATTCATGCCTTGCCGAAATTTTTAACACAGCATGATTAGTCAAGTGTTATCAATGTTGGTCGCAACATTGATAAATGACGAGGCTTAGCAATCAATATCCCACCTCCTCCATAACGCCAATTTCACAACCCTGCGCATAGAAGCAAGATTGGATGACGAAAATAGAATGTTGAGCGGCCTAAATTACTGGCTTCTAAGAAGGTGCGTGACACAGAAAAAGAATACCGTTAATCTCGGAGATGAAACCTTAGAGCAGATACATGTGAAATTAATTTCTGACTGGGAGCAAGTTTAGAATAAAAATAACCGGTCGTACTAGTGCTGCCAACCATGCTTGCTCAGGCCTATTTCTGTCGGACGCAGCATAAGCTTTTTGTTGTCCATCAAAAATTAGATGTTGTTTTTCCGCGATTGGCATTACGTCATTTGCCGTTGAGTTAAGCGTTAGCATAGCTCGTTTGTCTATCTATCAGAATCCTCATTGCATGAGGATGATGGCGTGGGTTTGGGAATATTTTGAAATTGCCATGCAAAATTCGCTACCGCACAAATTAGGCATCGTCACATCGTGTATTCACAATCGTCCGCTGCGAGGCATTGATTAGATAGCTATCGCTGTTGTAATAGTTTTTAGCCACCCAGACCAGAACAAAGTTGCTATTCGTTTGGTAGATACGTTAGCCACGTCAGCATCACAATGATGGTGTTGAATATTCAGTTTTGTTCATTGTCACATCATATTTTAACATTCATCCGCTACCCCCAACCCCTTATGGTCGAGGGGATCCGATAGTCATGTTGTCAAAAGCCCAGGCCATTTAGCTTCATGAAAGCAGCACGACTTTAGCTATCCATTACCAATGTCACCCAGAACGGCTAAATGCTTCTTCGTCGACTTTCACCTATAATCTACACTCAAAACATGAGCTAATCCAGTAGGATTCCTCTTCCTCACTTTGAAGTATCCTCACCAGGTCCAGCGACACATATCTGGTAGACGCAGGGTCACTTTCTTTATAGTCTATACACATTGCGTCTGTCTATCAAAAACAAATCTGTCAAAAACGTCTGTCTTCTTGTATGACTGTTTTCAACCTAGCAGCACTCTTGAAATGTCAATGGGTTTCATGTGTTAAAATAATTCAGTAAACACTCAAAGGAGGCCCCGCGCAACACCTCAGTCAAAGATGCAGGGAATATTATTGACAAAACTGATCACCGGAGGGTGATGAATATACCAAGTGTTTTGATGTGACAGCTCGCAATTATTTGTTAGCTGCCCATGGCTTAGAAAGATGGTAGAAGGCAAAAATGCAGTGTTATGTGCAATAAAACTCAGTTGGAGTCAAATATTACAATTTGTGAACGGCATTTGACCATAGATCATCAGTAATTGTTGTTTTTAAGCCTGATAAGACCAATGATGCTAATGTATCAAATTTTGTTTATCATTATATTATAATGAACCATAGCCAGGTGAAGTAATTACGCATGCGCATTTCCATATATTACTGGTAACAGCGCCAACACTCCGTCCATTATCAGCTTTAGATGTCTACAACTATCTGGCACGTTACAAATTTTTCTAGAAATATACGTCTCGTCAATAATCAGCAATCAGACTTTATAAGGCCGATGATGCAGCAGTAAACACACAATTGTTTCGTTTATGCGGATATCGTCACCAAAAGTAGTAAGATGTCGGCCAATAATGGTTTTCCAGCATAAGTGCTGTTTTTTTTAAATGCACATTAAATCTAGGTTGGCATTTCTTGAGGTTAAAATAATGAAATGTACTGTCAAGAGGAGAGGTGATTAGGGGTGATGGTTCGATAGTTCGACAGTACTGCGTAGGGTTTAACAATATATATTCCACTTATTCCAAGATAATAAGTCCGAGGTCTAAAATCCCAATTTCCTACAGCTTTTCTGATCTTCTATACGGAGATCCCCAATGTTCCCAAGGTAATGCTTTGATATACGGATGTGGTAATGCCAATGAGGTCATTTTAGCACAGAAAGTTGAAGAGTAACGTCTTCTTTTGTCGTCCTCGCATTCTGGCTTCATCTTTTCGTTTTGCAGTACCCATTTATTATCGCCAAAATAATAACATTGGGGAATATTCGATGTTTTACAGTAATTATTGCCGATGCAACCACAGTGACTTATTATCTGCTCAGATATATCTGATCCATACTTAGTAACTCTTATCAAATTGGATTTGTTTTATTAACACAATTAGTTGTGTATTGCTTTTTCAGCAGTAAATCTTCGAATGAACCTTTGGTCCATGTGAATTGTTCTGAATATGGTCTCCGAGTAAGCGCATTGATGCGCAATCGATGACAAAGGGCTCGGCGTGCCTTCCGAATATAACATCAAATTGACATCCATCACTGAGCTAATTTCAGCCCTCATAGTAAAGCAATTTCAATAAAATGCAATATATACCTTAGGTGCGACGTATTGTGATAAAACGATCGTATATCATGACCTCATTGGGGCGTTAAAAGATTGAGATTGTTAATTCGCCTAGAATGAAAGCCTTTCTGCTGCTATTCAAAAACCAATATATCTTTGAGATGAGAACTTTCTGAGAGAGACATCGAGGTAAAGATCGACATAAATAAATACCATCGTAATATTATATAAACTTTCATGGAGTTGCAATAATTGTACATGAAGACAGGCGCACCTGTGAGACAAGCATTGGAACAGAAACTGATAAAGACAGACCTACTCAACGATATACCTGCACGGAGATGCACGCAATTATATTGTACAACGACACATATATAAACTGTTTATCCCTGGGTCAAAACTAAAATTATTCTTCCCTGCTAGTTGGTCCGACCTGGTGACGCCTGTGGTGTTATTTGGCAAATGAGAAAAGTACGGCGATCTTGTGACTCTACCGTAGTGATGTCATTGATAATCTCGGCTACACAGTACCATCAATAGGTGGCGATTCAGGCACCTATTTGATTCAAACATGTTCAAATTAACATAGTGTGAATGACCGGACCCTCCAACTTACGGTTGCATGAAACGGGGTTTATGCAGATTACTGACAAAATGGCATGGCTAAGTATTTCCGTACTTGCAAACTGGCCTATTTCCTATTTTAAAGCTACGTCTGGTTCTATGAGCCATCAGATAGGAATGTCATGTCTTGTCATTCATTTGACGAGTCGTTCTTTCGCAGCATTCCACAAAAGCATTCCACAATAGTATTCAGTCGAGCTCTATGATTAGGTTCTACTCCCAGGTTCGAGCTATTTAGGACATATTTTGTTGCACATCCCTTATATATTGAGCGAGGTTGGGCCTCGCTGCTGTCCTGCAGATGCTGTATAAATGGAGTCAAAGATGTTATGAAGATGTTTGAATATGTTTTATATGTCAAATGCCAGATTAAAAAATTCCCGAACAGCAGCAATCGTTATCAAGCAATGTAGATGATTCCGACCCGTCGGCATTAGGTTTGCTGAGCAGAATACATTAAGCGAGAACTGAAAAAACCGACGCATTATAGAAATGCTCACTGTAAGACTTCTCTGTCTGTGTTGAATGATAATACTCGATTTAATGCTCATCATTAAAACTGCACTTAATAACTGTTATTTAGTCTGAGTTCCTGATAGTTAGGCAAACATTTAGAAGTAACAACTTAGCAGTGCAGTTTAAGGCCTCAGTGATCATGTGCTCAGTTGTTCATATGCCTATTTGCATTCACGGCGGACGTGCAATAAGACATGCAATAAGACCCCAGATAAATTATCGTCATTGGTGCGATACATCAGATAAATAGATCTCTTTCACCATCCTTTTTGCATCATGCATAATAATTATAAGGTGAAGAAAGGATGATGTTGATGATAACGATTATGACGATTATGATGATGATGATGATGATGATGATGATGATGATGATGATGATGATGTTACAGTATTTTAACAGGACGGTTGTTGTTGTTCGACGTTATAATGGATCAAATTAGGTAACATCTAGCCATGTTTCTCTGGCTATATCCTCATGCAGCTGCCGACTGCAATCATCTGCATATTTAGAACAATGATTTATTCTTAGCTGGGTCCCTGAGCATATCCAGAGGACTCAGTGGGTCAATTCAAAATGTCGGATATTATTTCAAATACTAAAACAGTATTTTAGAATTCTAGACAGAAATAGTACAATAGTGAAAATGCTCTGGTCGCCGTCCTGTGAACTATTCTTTTGATAATGGTTCAATACTGATTTAAATGGTGCAATCCGTATCAAAATATTGGCAACGAATGTCACATCTATAGATTGCCATGCTCTTTGATGCTTATATGCAGATCGATGCACGACGTTTATCCATATCAATACTTTCAAAACAATACCGGCTCTGAGTTTGATTGCAGTGTGCTTCAGTGTTTGAAAACGGCTCACTATATAGAAAAGACAGCACACGCTTCACATCCTCAAATGCGTGAACAAAACAGTAATTGAATGTATCTCCTGTGTTGTTAAATGGCATAACACGTCTGGGACATCTAGGCGACATTGAGGCCTGCTATTACCCTCTGACTAGTTTATCTATGTGGTGGGATGCGTGATAGCTTCTTTCAGCTGAATGCTTTGCGTTAGTTCCCCAAAGTCGGGTAAACCTGACATTAATGGAAAGCATTAAAGCAATTTTTTCGTTAAATTTTGTGGAAGTCCAAACACTCTAAGGGCAGGAAGATCGATGGAGATTGCCATTCATTAGATGTCAAATAGGACCGTGCGACTAATGTTTATTGCAATGAGACAGGGACGAATTGCGAAGATTACATGTGCTAAGAATGAGTTAATGTCTAAGGGCACGGGATTACGCGGTGACTGCTCATTACCAAGTAATGGGGAATACAAGAGTGTTCATGACAGCAGAATGCAATGGCACAGCATCACACAATTCATTGACTACACTGAACTGACAGGTATCTCGAGGCATTAGTCAGCGGGTTAGCATGCCACTATACATACCGTGGCATTTGCAGTGTGCAATTGTATGTATAGTCAGTGAACCTAAACCTATGTGAATGATAGTTGGTATATATAGGCTACCGCCCACAGGCTTTATTCCAGTGATCAGGCTTTGATATATAAACCACTTGATTAGCACATACCCAAGCAACAGCCATCGCTATATAGCAATATAGATGATTACGGTATATCTGCATTGGGATTACAGCGCATAGTTCATTGAACAAGGACTGATAAAGGACGCATTATAGAAGTGATCATTGTAAAACATCCTCGTTTGCGTTAAATGGTATTGCTCTCGGGAGACATCTACGAGTTCGAAGCATGCCATGAAATCCAATGCTGAACAATAAAACTGCACAAACGATTGTTAGTTTTTTTCTGAATTCCTGTTAATCGGTTTAACCTGACTTTTACTGAACACATTAAGTTTAAATTCTAGAATTTTTTTAGGAGCCATTAAGGGGCAAAAAAAGGACCGGTGCTCGAAGTAGGCCGCCATGGAGTGACGTCACACGATGCAATTACACCGACGCACTTTACCACAAAACACAGAGACAACATTATTGTCAGGATTAGCACTGCAACGCATTAGTGGATTAATACTAGCGCCTGCCTATACGTTGCATGCTGATCTATCATGCAATAAGCATACTAGAATCCATTTGTCATGGATAAGTTCCTCACATCCTGGCAGCTGTGTAAGGGTAGGCACATCTTCATCATGCTGAAACTCGGGAAATATGGCAGCTGCGTTAGCTAATGAGAATAAAGCTCATAAAACATAAAGCGATCAAACGATGACACGCTTCATAAACGGTAGTTTCGCTGTGACATTAAATTTCAAGTGGACGGAAAAACAAACAATAGCATCTGAGCTACAGATTCATTGAGTACAAGATTAACTACCAACATCAGCGTTCGTTTTTTTCATGAATGGGAGCGTGTTAACGTTGGTGTGGCTGTGAAGGAAAGGTAATCAGCAGCGACAGCAAGACCCATATGTTTAAGCGGGTAACCATATTCAAGAGGTAGTCAACATGCGGTCATCATTTTCGTT
>CM067345.1:57663037-57860003 GCA_034190875.2 Urechis unicinctus
CTATCCGTTCTGTTAACTCTATTTCACAATATCGTTTGCTATTTCAAAATGCTTTTAAGTGCTATAACTGCCATTCAACGAATCGTGGATACGTCCAATGTGCGGATGACGATGTTGGAATTTCGCGATCTTTCCGAGCTCACTGGCTCGACATGTATTGGCCGATGAGTCTCTCTCCCCAGATCGCCATCACCGATGTTTTCTGAATATCCCTGAAATGATCCTGTTACGCCTCTAGTGAAAAGCCTACGCAACTATGTGATAACTTTGCATTTAAGCGAATGATACACGGCCACGAATTTATCGTTGAATTCCAACTCCTTCCGCCATGCCCGTATCATTAATCATGACTATCCAGTCGCATTCGGGATCATGAACCCATCTCCAAAAGTCTGAACGGCATTGGGCAGTGGCATTTGTATCAGGATTGTGGCATTGCGATAGTTAAACCCCTGCAGTTGTCACTACAACGCATCAATGAGCTACATATAACAGCATTTATATGCATCTAATATCATGTGCACGTATGAATCAAATTTACATTGGTACACCAAACTATTGGCAGTACTTCCGGCAGAGGTTGCTTCTTATGGTTTGTATTTACACATCGCCTGAACATAAACCATCTTAAATTTACAAAACATCAAAATTGAGCCTAGTTCGTACAAAGCTACTGAAACCAAATGCGACGCCACCTGATACTCTTCTGGTAGTAGGTTCTGGTGCGAATAGATTGCATCCTGAAACTGCTTGTCATAATGGGTAATGAACAGAGCTCTTGATATTCCAGTTTCTCCTGGGTGAGCTTCAATTCCTTCCAGAACCAATCATGCAGAACTTGTATTGGTTCTGCTAAGTACAAATTAGCATCATCATACATTAAGTAAGCGTGTAACTTATTCCACTCTTTAATATACAAGTACATATGTGTGTGTGTGTGTGTGTTGTGTGTGTGTGTGTGTGTGTGTGTGTGTGTGTGTGTGTGTGTGTGTGTGTGTGTGTGTGTGTGTGTGTGTGTGTGTGCATCTGCGTGTGGCTGCGTTTGTGTGTGTTAAATATTTCCATGCTGTCTCCTTTTTTCACATTATTATATTTCAATGCTAGCTGTTAATTTATCAATATGACATTAAAATAATCCCATGTACTTATTCATGTTGATATATGCGGCCAATAAATTACCTCATTAATCTGCTCGTAAGTAGCAGATGGTGAGTAATGTTTTTCATCACCTCGGTGTGTGCCACCGTAAATTCAGCACACCATCCTCGGGCATAGAGAAACGTTATGATCACTCAATACCCCTTTACCGTCAGTCTATAATTCATAGTACTTGGTTAAAGTCTACTAGCGCATGACTGCGGGCTTTACCGAAATTGAGGTTGGCTTTAAGCATTTATCGAGCGAATATTTACAAAGCCCCACCAAATGAGTAAATTTGGAGACGATTCAAAAGAAAAGCAAATATTGACACCTCAGGCACTCCGCTAAAGCTAGTTGGTTGGGGTTATTCTCACACAGAGCAAGCCTTTGTGAACACTTATACGGCAGGGAGCCGAGGGGGCATACTGAAAAAAAAACTATAGCATTTAAATCCGTTCAACTTCCGCTTGACTGGGGTGCAAGTGTGCGTGCCGTGTAATGTGATTTGAATATTATTACAGGCTATTACATGGAAATATATCCCAAAGCGCCATCACAATTGTGAATGACACCTGACTGAATTTAGGGAATAAACAAACAACACAGGCGAATAATATATAGAGAGAGAGAGAGAGATATATAGAGATAGATAGAGAGAGAGATATAGAGAGAGAGATAGAGAGAGAGAGAGAGAGAGAGAGAGAGAGAGAGAGAGAGAGAGAGAGAGAGAGAGAGAGAGAGAGAGAGAGAGAGAGAAGAGGAGAGAGAGATAGAGAGAGAGAGATCTCTAGGATCTCTAGATCTCTATCTCTCTATAGATCTCTCTAGAGAGAGAGAGATAGAGATCTATATCTCTCTCTAGATCTCTCTCTCTCTCTCTCTATATATATCTCTATATATCTCTCTATATCTATATATATATATCTATATATCTCTCTCTATATATCTCTCTCTATATCTATATATATATATATATCTCTATATATATATATATATATATATATATATATACATAGTGTTCTTTTATCCAGTGCTACCTGACTTTCGGCTACCATTTTTTCTGTCAACCCAAAACAAGCTTTACTCCAGATTCTCCAACAAACAAGCCAAAACCAACCAAACCAGCCAAACAGACAAAACCAGCCACACAGACAAAACCAGACAAAACAAACCAAGCCAGCCAAACCAACAAAAGAAACCAAAACAAGCCAAAGAGACAAAACCAGACAAAACAAGCCAAACAAACAAAACCAGCCAAACAGCCAAAACCAGCCAAACAGACAAAACAAGACAAAACAATGCAAACCAGCCAATCCAGCCCAAACAGATAAAAGCCAGACAAAAACGGCCAAAACCGACAAAACCAGCCCAAAAAGACAAAATAAGCCAAACCAGCCAAACAAGCCAAAATGCGCCCCAGAGCCAAAACAACCGACAACCTAGACCATGCCTCAATAACACCCTCCAACTCCGTCGACCAATCCTCCAGAACCCGCGCAAACCCTCTCTCCCCTAAACCGATAGCCAAAGAACAAGCAATTGAACTAATGTTATAGGAGTATACTTTTACTCCAGAGCAACCCAACTTTCGGCTACCTTTTTTTCTGCCAACCCAAAACAAGCCTTCCTCCAGATTCTCCAACAAAGAAGCAAAAACCAACCAAACCAGCCAAACAGACAAAACCAGCCAAACAGACAAAAACAGCCAAACAGAGAAAACCAGACAAAACAGGCCAAACCAGCCGAACCAACCAAACAAACCAAAACCCGCCAAACAGACAAAACCAGACAAAACAAGCCAAAAAAGCCTAACCTACCAAACAAGCCAAGCCATCCCAAACAGAAATAAACCAGCCAAACAGAAAAAACCACCCAAACAGACAAAACCTGACAAAACAAGCCAAACCAGCCAACCCAGCCCAAGCAGATAAAAACCAGACAAAACAAGCCAAACAAGCCAAAATGCGCCCCAGAGCCAAAACAACCGACAACCAAGACCATGCCCCAACAACACCCTCCAACTTGGTTGACCAATCCGCCAGAATCCCCGCAAACCCTCTCACCCCTATACCGGTAGCCGAAGAACAAGCAATTGAACTAATGTAGCCCAAGGAAAATAGACCATGCCATCCGACAATGCAGCACCCAGAGCAATCACCATCTCGCTCCAAGACATGGGCCTCTGAGCTAGAAAATCTGTTTCCGCCCATCTCCTCCTAATGAACACCAACGACAGCAATCTGGTCCCCGACATAGCTGAAGTCGACTACCTCGAGAGCAACTTGAGGAAAACCCACCTCCAGCCACTTTCCGGCCTCCAGACATTTGTAGACGACCTTTGGCTATCTGCGCTCCTGCGACCATGTTTCCTTCCGGGGCAAGGTCCTCTGCACAACTGGGGAAAACGGGGCCGCCAAGAACTTTGTCTCCAAGAACGCCCTGGCAGCCAGAGAACCATCAGGGAGGATATGCCTTTCCTCCACACCGTCCTGCAGCACACCGTTTGACTAACTGGCAGCGGCGTTGTCCTAAAGACTCCCGCGAGGATCAAGTCCAAACAAGCTTGGGAAAGGCTCTACCCCAGAGAAGAGCCATCGGCATTATTCGTCGCCAAGATAGCAGTCTCTGAGATCCCAATGGAAACCCTCCAGGAACGCCTTCCAGCTTCTAGCGCCAACTCCTGGTCCATGGAGATGACATCTCCTCGCCATGACCAGCCCCACCATCCTTGTCAACACCGCCTCCGTCGGGAAACACGTCTGCAGCTGGATCCAAACCAGCGGGCGAGGCTACACAATACGCACCAAAGTCTACAACAAGTTCGTCTCCAACTTCGAGGCGGGAGCGATCCGGGAACCAGTTGGAGGCCACCTAGCGACTATGGGGACTGCCCAAACATGCACCTCGCCAAAACCTTCTCCCACTAAGACGTCTAAGCGTGGTACGCCCAACGTGCTACAGATAGAATCTCTGGAATTCGCCTCCAGTAAACAACCGGCACCGTCGACTCCGACATCTGCTGGGATAAAGCAATGCTTTGAGCCGTGGGAGACTTTGGTTTTTGCAACTGCCCGATCTTCCGGGTTGACATCTCTACCTCCGACGACAAAACCATACAGCTCGCCCCCCTGCGCTGCTACACCAGAGACGGCGAAACTATCCTTGCATCCTCCAAGCAACCAACCCAGCTCCACCTAGGCGCCCAAAAAATCCACCCGCTCCTTCCGCGAATAGCGGTGAGAAGCAAAATACCAGACCATCAGCGTAGACAACTCTATGTAGGATCTCCAGGAAGTGCCTGAGATAGCCGCCAGAAAAGAGATCTCCACGCTGTCCACCAGGAAAAGCGAAGAAGTCTTGCGGGTGATCTACGAGTCCTGCAGCACGGAAAACTGGAGAAAACAGGCAGAGCAATGGCTCCCGCGACACAATGCAAGAAATTATGACACCTATCTCATATGGGTGCAACCCAGAAAACACACATATACAGGGTGACTCACATGAGATTGAGACCCATGCCACCACGGTAGCCGTCAGGAAGCTCTATCCCGAGGTATCGATAAAAAGCCCGCTCAACCGTCAAACATCTAGTGCAAGAAAAAGACACCACCAAGTTAGCCCTCGTTCCAACCGGCTGCTACACCATTCTAGGCTAACGGACAACCGAGGGGAAGGGCTCCGCGCACGTTGTTCTATGCACCAGTCCCCAAAATGTCATAGTCTGGGAAACCCGCCGGCTCCTCGCCATTCTACATACTGCAGCCAGCTCTTCGAGACAAGCGTCAACTTCCGCAAAAGAACCGTCGCCTGGCTCCCACTAGAAGGCCAAGACCAGCTGGATATCGAGATTTAGCCGTCGAAGTCGTTCCAGACAGGCGTAAAAATCATTTTTTGGAACCCTGTAGAAGTTCTCTCCTGCCCCACAAAAGAGTGCTGGCTTGCAATGGAGGCATTGGACGAAGAAGAGCAAGAATTGGCGCTGAAGGAGGGAGAGACCAAGGCCTACGCAGAAGTGGTCCCAGCCCCGCCCAGGCCACAATTCCACAAGGCAATGGACCTCGCCACAGGGGAATACAACTGCCGCCACCTCGCCAAAGCCACCTATCGAGGCAATGACCAGACCTAGACGACGCCGGAGACCTCTATGGCAGGACTCTCCTGGTTTGCGGCTTCTTCCTGGAAAAGGAAATGGCGGCCCTCGGCGGCGTTGTGGTCTTCAAGGCAGCAGAGTACTCCCTGCGGTGCATGCTCGGAGAGCCGCAGACAACCCCACAAAAGAAGAGAGACAGACTCGCCACGCTAGTTAGGTTTGCGGCCTAGTACACCAGCAGGCCAGCCTTAGTACAAAAACAAAAGAGCAAGTGTCCTCTATCTCCCACGGCATACAGCCTGCCCAAGGACCACGACCGCTACTCGTTCGCCTGGTCTTTGTCTATCCACGCCAACACCTTCGGTTCCACGACCAAGGAGGCCTTTTTTTCCAGCTCCTCCAAAGAACATTTTGTTGGTCGAGCATGGCATATAGCCTTCTAGAACTCGGGAAAGGAGGAAGAAACACGGCGCTCCTGTTTTCCATTCGAGTTTCATCAGCAAATATAGCCGGGAGCTATATATACACATATTTTCCCTCTGTCTATAAGGGTTCTATACTAGTTCGGTGGGAGCTTGTGGTGGGCGTGGGTGGGCATGGGTGAGTGTAGGTGGGCGTGGGAGTGTGTGTGTGTGTATAGTATGGTATTGTCTTGTATTGCCAAGGTATTGTTGTAGTAGTGTTGTAGGATTGCTGTTGTATTGTTTTGGTATTGTTGTAGTATTGTTGTGGCCTAGTATAGCACTATACCTGAAGTCTGGGTTGGGAGGATTGGGTAGGCGTGGATGGTTGTGGGTGGGAATACCTTTGTAGCTCTAGCCTATGGTACCAATGCCATCTGCAGGATACTTCTCAGAAGAAACAATGCAAAAGACAAGGGAAAAATCTCCTTTGCTGCCGCGAAAAAAGAAGTATGATATCGTGTCCACTAGGCTGTCGAGAATTTGGGCAACAGAGGGGCATGGAAGGTCTGGAACATTACAAAGAACCACATGGAAGCCGCATCAAATTTTCTACCAAAACCAGAAGGGGGAGGGGTTTGGAACAGAGAGCAAATCGATGTGATGTCGTTGAAATCTAATTCTGAAAGACAAACAAGCGCTAGTTATCTGACCTTATCCGCAAGGGATTTAATTGGGGCAGCCTCTTCCCTTCCAAGGAGGAAAGATAAGGACTTTGGCAATAACGTTTACAAAATGCGCCCCAACCTACGTTTTCATGACAATAGAATCCAGAATAAAATATTCTCACTGTGTCTCTGTTGTTTGGAATGGAATATATTGAAAACAATTATTTTAACTTTCAGAGATCCAAAGTGGAAACACCACACAGGTAAAATACCTATTGCATTCATATCTGATGGTACTGAATGCCGCGAGAGCAGAAACAAGAGGAAGAGGATTATATGCACTTATGAACTGCAAGTCTTATGAACTTGTTCAGCGATTGAGTATATAGACGAGAACAATAAAATATGGTTTTATTGTTCAGGCGAGACAAGGTACACCCCTCACAGGAATAGATTCTTCATTGAGAGAGTTGATGCCAACTTTCAGCAGCTTAGAAGGCGGCTGCACGGACTCATCACTAATGGCTAAGGAATGTTCAAGTCTGGATAGATTTCACACACTTCGTCAATGTATGATTGACAGAACTTAGGAGCAGTTTTGTGTAATGGACAGATTCTTTTTTTTCAACAAAATCCAACGGTTTTCTTCGACACCACTTGGAAATATTGATTTCAGGCTTCCAGTTTCCAAGCATTCTCATTATGAATGAATTCTTTCAGACGCACACCGTTTTGAAAATGGCATAGCCAATCGCTGTTCAATTCCGGATAAAAACCAAATAATTCAGATACTGTCTAGTCAATTACATAACATTAAATATTATAATCAATGTTTGAGTGCACAACACAAACCAGCAATTCTTGTGAAACTAATAGACTTAATCATATTCGGTTGGAATTATTGACATTGTCATTTCAAGCCGTGCACGACATTTTGTTGATTTTTATGTATACTATGGCACCAATTCAGGAAGTACACCATACCTCGATTTAAGTACGAACGCATCAATACGAAAATTGTTTCAGAAAAATCATTCAACAGGGGTGTTATATTATTAGCGTTAGCTCATTAATATGCCATAGAATGTTGAATAACATATAATGTATAATAAGATGATATACTTGTAAATGTGAAAACATAGACCTTACCTCTGCCATGTTGATGTGTGTACATAATTTTAACCATGAACGTCGAAAAACGTGCAGTCGCTGTCAAATAATGGAAGTGAAAACTTTTCCAGTGAACGTCCGATATCGCTCACAACAACATATTTGGTTCCAAATGTAGGCCATAATATATTTACATAATTTAATCGTTCAAAGCCAATCACTTTGCCGCAAATTATGTCATAAAATGCAAAACAGCAGAGAGCGGGGGCTAGACTGTCATGAGTACCTCAATCGAGATGCGTCGTACTGGGAACAGAGTACGTACTTTGTTGGAGGTACGAAATTCCTTCTGCGGTCAGTCCGCGACCTGTTAACTGACACCTGATAGAGACGTTTATACCAATAGGATATTTTCGGCGAGATGAGAGGTGGTTAGAACAGAGGTACATTTGTGTATTGCCATTTGTGGGCAATTGCGCCTGGGAATCACAACCTTATGTAGTATCGGCCTATTATTACAAAATACCTAGAACCAAACATGAAACTACAACAAAGCATTTGGTGTTTTCATTTATGTTAGCATGACCGACTAAGAGGTTAACATTCTTTGGTGCCATCAATAGTTGTTTTAAGTCCGGAAAGCAATGGCAGCAGTAGTATAGATGTTAGCGGTACTGGCACACCTATCTCATATGATTATGACACACCTATCTCATATGGGTGCAACCCAGAAAACACACATATACAGGGTGACTCACATGAGCCAGCGAACCGCTCGCACCTCCCCCCACCATATGAGCCCAGCCCTTCCAGCCCCTATGGTATAGGCCCACACCAGTAGTTAGTCACCATAGAGGTCACTGAGTGTTAAATATCTGCGACCGTCGCTGTAAGTTCCATTTTTCACGCGGTTGAGGTCCTGTATAAACTGGGCAACCTTAGCGTCGTTCTTTTCGATTAAGTCGGGATCGGGACGAGCGGTTATCAATCTCATCGTAAAGAGCTTCCAACAGTAGAAAGCCCCCGTCGGCCTCTCTGTGATCCCACTTGGTCTTTCCAACCAAGGACCGTGATGCTTCTGTTTCAAGCCCAGGCAACTATTAAACCTCCCATTCGCACTATAGTCGCCGTCTTCAAGCCCCTCCACCCCCGCCCACCCCCAAGCCACCGTCTCCTTATACTTCTTCTGATCCTTGTGATACACCTGGTTATACGTCTTAGCTCTCCCCAGGTCCTCAAGGGGCACAACCTGAAAACGCAGTCGACAAACACCTCGATGGTTGCCACCGGACTGTGGTGCAACCCCAACAGAACCTGAGGCTTATACATATTCGGAATCACCCTCCCAGAACTCCTAGTGTAGGGGCACTTTATCTCGAGCAGCACAACCTCCGCAGGATGCCCCAGACAGACAGAATCCACTTCAGCCCGCCGGATCGGGAGCACACAAAAGCCATCCGGAGAGTAGGCCGTCGCGCCGCACTCAATATAGATATTATTTCCGTAGACCTTGGTGTCGTACACCTTCTCCAATACTGCAATTGTAACCTCCTCAAAAGTCGTCCCCCAGAGGCAGGGTGCGCTAAAGCGAACACCCCCGTTGCTAGTTTTTTTATGTCAGCTTCTTGCTATAGCTGCTGAAGTAGTTTTGCCCTATGATAGAGGAGTAGTCACTTCCTCCAACGCAGCCCTTCCTCGTGGTCTCCCACTGGTCCGTATTTTGTTTGACTCCAGTATGATCGTTGCAGAAAGATTTATCGCCGCCTCCATTATATCTAGCAACCCCCACTCTTCAAATGGACTGTCAGGGTCATACCTTAGCAGGTCTAGGGGCGAATCTGCCGCTTTCAAACATTTTGCTTTAATGTCACTTTTCATTTGACTATATTTCATGATCTCGACCGAAACGAGCTTAAACTCATCATCTGAGATATACCCATCTTCAAGCGCCGCCAATACAATGTCAGCAATGGTATTCAATTTGCTCTGAGCGAGAATGCGGATCTTGTCATGCTTTTTTAACTTAATGGTCAGATGCCGACTGATGAATTTTCCAGCAATTACAAGTAGCCCACAAGCGGCTCCAGTAGCACCCAAAACTGTGGCAATAGGAATGGCAACTATTGTAGACGTTACACCTGCACCACTTCCGCCAAGACACATACCCACAGCAACTAAAGCAGTGTCTACAGCGTCCACTGAGTTTACTGCACATATATATTTTTTGTACATAGCACCATATTTTTCAATTTCTTTCTCAAGGTATTGCTTCTTAAGACTGATCTCATTCAGCCGATAGGAGTGCCCCAGACCACATAGAGGAGGCTCCGGATTTAACGGTGCAGTCGTTGGTTGTTGTTTCATACTGTCTTTGTATACATAAGTCTTTATATCAAGTTCAATTAGGAGTGAAGCTACAGACCAAGTCGCCCCTCTGTTTTGTGTGGTTGTATAAAAGTTAATAAGGTTGCCTTCTTCTAGCTGTAAAGACTGGTCTAAAGTAATTACAACAGCCCGTTGGTTAGCAGGCTTACTTATTCCTAAGACTTGATTCGTTTCATTAATAACAGGAACGACTGCTATAGGACCAGCATCAGCACCAACACCCGAAGACAACCCCATACGAATGATCTTGCCATTACATAACATGGTATATCCACAGCTTGAGTCTTGTGAGTCTCGACCCCTAGCCCCATGGCCAAACGACCACTCATATCCTCTGCGAAGGGGGCCACTTACTTCTGCCCATATAGTAATGAGTGGTTTCGTCTTTTCATCTACGTATCGTCTCATGTACCTGTTCTGCTGTCTATATTCAGCATCAATATACTTTTTATGAACAGCATCCTTCGGTGAAATCGGGTCTCCCAACTCAACGATTTTATTATCTCCCATTTCAAGGTCTCCAGTCATAGTACCGCCACTTTTATCCATTTTTTTGAGTCACCAATAGATACACAGGTCTTTGTGGCATATTCCGATAGGTCGGCACCCTGAACAGTGCTTGCCGGTTTTTGCCAGGTCCATAAATACTCGTTTTTATTGACATCTTGTAAATTCAAGAACAACGCTAACAGGTAAGTCGTGGTTATCCAATAGCCTTCCTTTATTATCGCGTAACTGAACCTTTAACTCATGCACTGTTCTGCTAGTGACATGCTTACATACAGGATTAGTGATGTTCGTGGTTATAATATCACCGAAAGAGCCACCCTCTAAGCCAACAACTTCAAGAAGCGTAGTGGGCGTACCATCTAGCATGTTGTGTGTGGTACTGACTTTATCGAGGTGAACATAAATTGTGTTAAAGATGCTAAAGTTGATGGGCCGGTCACTTTTGTAAGTACCTGAAGGAATTAATTGCCTACCCTGACCGTCATCAAGACCCAACATTTTAAACACACAGTCTGATATGCGTGCAGCCCCATTATCAGGAATTGTGAGGGTTATAACCCCATTTGCAGCATTAACCTCTAAACTAAGACTTATTGATGTAATCTGCTGCTGAAGACGGCTGAAACTCCAGAGACCAGGTTTTAATTGGACAGATCCTCCCTCTTCTGAAGTTCTTGACTGCCATTGAATGGTCTCGTTTGATTTGAGATTGTACCAGCCCACAGTATACGTGATTGACCTTAGGCCAACACATAGACCGCCTGCAGTGTTGTCAATAGGATTTTGTAGGGACACAGCGTCGCCGCTTTGATCATTTGACAGAGTGTGATACATAGCACTATGAATAAACAAGCCTTTAGTTTCAATAGAAAAGCTACGTATAAAGCGGGCGGGGTGTATCCAGTCTCATATGGTGTGGGAGATAAACTAACCCGACAAACAATTCAAGTTGTTCACAATGGTGGTACATTCACAGCAAAGTTTCCTGATCTATTCAGTAACTATAAGGTGCCATCGGTAACAGCGGACAAAGTAGTAAAAAACTGGTTGACAAATCCAATGCAGTTTTGGCAGAACCAGGTAAACTTTGCAGTGTGGTGTGCAACATCTGGCTGCGGTGTGTCCTCCCACGACCACCTCGAGGCTGGGATTCCACTCGTGAAAGCTCTATACACCTTTCACCTTTATTACACAGTGCGTCGCCTATTAGCAGAACTGCAAGCGCCTCTACCTCATGATCATGCCTTTGACCCCTATAACAATACATATGACAAGAGGGCATATGAGAGACTCTGCACTAACTTTGGTGTTCAACCAAACACAGACTGGCGCCAGAAGGCAACCGTAGCTAATAGTGGTCTTGGTATCTTATATGCACAGGATGCGTATGGTTATGGGAGTGTCGTCAAGGTTGCTGGTCGAAACGTTTGTTATGACCCTACACGGATGGCCTTTGAGGCGGAAAAGGATACAAAGCCAGGTTTTGCTCACGCGAAAAAACCTACAATCCTTTCAGGAGAGAATGGGCGCTGTTTTACATCTAGCACAGGGACCTGAAGCAGACGAGGCCTGGAGTACCTTCATACTGGACACGTCTGAGGGTTTTACACAAATCGGCGTTGAGCGAATTAACGACAGCATCAGGACCTATGTATGGGCCATTCTTGAGGCTCAGGCGCAGACCCGCTCAGAGATACTAGGTGTTGGAACGTCCTTTGATGCCCAAAAGCAATTTAAAGCCAACGTTGAGGATGCCATCAACTCCCCAGTGGATATTCCTTCATCTATCCGACGGTATCAGAACGTCCTCCACAATGCCTCTTCAAAGGTTGATTATTTGTTTGGAAAGGGCCTGTACATGGCTCCGTTTGATATGAGCCTCGCCATTGGAGACGTTGCTGGGTACAACAATCTGATTACCATTGCAACTGAGGAGCAGCAGATAGGCAGCAATGCTGATGTCAACTCGGTTCAGGTGGTTCCGGATAGAGGAAGCTTTGACCCTCCGCCAGATACAGATATGGAACTCCCCTCTCCAGGGCCGGCCCCTATGGCCGAGACCGGTCTGCGTGGGGCGCACGAGGATGAGAAAACCGCTCTTATTATAGGCGGAATCGCTATAGGCTTAGCTGTGCTTTGGTTTGCTACGTAGTAAGTCACGGAGTATCAGGAGGATAACTCCCCCCACCGCCACAACTGCGGCCCATACATGTTCTGCCATCCAACCAGCCACCTTTGCAGCTGACGTAAGCAGCCATGATACGATGGAGCCAATGATTCCTGGAAGGGCAGCTGCTGCCTTACCGGCTAGGCCCTTCAGGACGTTTGCCAAGGAGTTCAGCTGTTTTTTAATCCATTCCTTTACACCGGGCTTATCAGCTGGCGTCGGCGTTGGTGCCGGGGTTGGACTAGTGCTCCCTCCGCCCGTCAAAGCAACTACAAGGGTCGAGATTGCCAATCCAATCGCAGTGAGTATGGAGGCGATTGTTATACCCTGCTCTCGGAACAGAGTGCGTACACGCTCAGCTAGTGTTGTGTCCTCGTTAAGAAGTCTTTTGATCGTTTCCCTGATGCGGTTAATTTGGGTCCTTAGACGATTACGGTTTTCAGAGGCAGCCTCAATACGGGCACTCCGCAGTTCCTGCAGCTCTGCAAGCTCATTTGCTTGGAATCTCCATGCTCGACTATCACCCCCCCTCCCTCCTTCTCCAGGCTTGCCATTTTAGCTTCCCGCTGTTTTATATTCCTTTCTATCTCAGTTATCTTAGCTAGGTTATTGACCAGCTCCCCCCTCTGGGTCTGCATAGCCTTATCAAGCCCCATAAGCTCTCTGAGTGGTAGTTCGTTCTCTGTTTGTGTGCCTAGGTTTTCTATGGCGTTATGAACGCCCTCTATGAAGCTTGTTTCTTCCACACCACCTTGCTCTGTCATGGCTTCGGGGCTGCTCATTTCTAACTTTGGAAGTGCAGCTTCCGCTTTAGCAGCAGCTTGGTCAACGCCTTGTAGGGCTTTTGCTGCCTTTGTGGATAGTTCAGGGGTCACTCCAAGAGCCCGAGCAAGCTGTGTACCACCGTAATCTAGGATACTCCTAGGAGAGAGGAATTTGTTGGGATTGTAATTCCATGTCAGAAGCTTCCATTCTCGGCCCCACTTAACCCAAAGGTCACCTTGTTGAGACGATCTAAACTCCAGAGTGGCCTGCAGCCCATGCTTAGACACTGCCTTCTCCCACATCGTAACTAAGACTTCAGTTTCTTCTTTGGAACCCACCTGATCTTCTGTTAACCCAGCAGGCATTTCAGCAATAGCCCAAGGTGGACTAATCGTACTCGATGTATCTAAAGTTTCGTCAATCAGGTTAGTCTCCTCATCATCAAAGTTAGTGTCATTCCTCTCCCCTCCCATAGCCCCCTCCTCATCTGCATCGTCAAATCCGGGGTTATCAAACTCCATGTCTGTGTGTTAAAGATATAAGTGTAATTAAGCATTCAACATGACGAGTACTTACGGACGCAAACTAAACCCACACCGCCGGATACGCGAACCCCTTGGGGTAAAGGGCTGCGACAATCTGTAGTCGTTACAAACAATCCAAGCACTATTGATCAGAACCAACAACTGCTGGTTCGCTTCCCCAATCTAGGCGCAGACGACGTCATTGGGCCGCGCCGTTGTTAAGAAAATGACAATCAAGATTTCTGGCAATGAGGTCATGTCTATTGATGACAGCGATATGTACCACTGTTACCACGACTTGTGGCGGACAGCACAGGAGAGACAGGGCCTTCAGTATCAGGGCATTGACACATCAGATGATAGAAACGCAACTAAGATACGACTGGGGGCAGGAGACAAGGTTGATACTGAGGAAGAGGACAAGGCGGTAGCCGATGTTTATAGTAACAGGTTCTACATTCCGCTTGATTATGAACTCCTCGAGAGCCACATACCATTCTACCAGAGTGCGCTTAGAGATAGACTGGAATACGAGCTCACATTCAACGACTACAACCGCGTGATTCACGCAACAGGCGACATCGCTTCAACCTACAAAATTGATGGCATCTCTCGATTCTGTATGACTGTGTGCTTCGTCACAGGAAGCTTGTATACAATAAAAGAGATACACTGTGGAGCATCAACCTGAACGTGCCGGCTCGCAGCATGAAGGGCATCCTACTGCTCTTTGAAGACCCGACCAACGCCTCATTCGCCAGGAAAAGAGAGTCGTTCTACAACCCAAAGATTACAAAAGTTGAGGTGACCATTGAGGGCATCCCCAACCAACTCTATGCCCAAGGCATGCGTGGCTACCAGCAGTGGGATGAGATGAAGAAGGCCTTTGCAGCAACGAGTAAACGTGACCCCAGTGTAGCAATAGCTGCAAAACACTTGGCATTGTCAGACGTGTCCCTAGGAGAGTACCTAACTTGTAAGTATGCTCTATGGGTGTGGGATGATTCAGAGGTGTACGTGGTTGATCCAGGGGAGCGGCTCCATGACCACCTGAGGGCTTTCTACCATTGTTTTAAGGGCGAGCCAACCCCGTGGCATTGTATTGCTTCAGGCACCAGATGGTAGCCTCACACCCTAAACAGGTTGTGGTACAAAAGCCTCCAGACGCTCAGTTAAAGGATCCGTTTTATATGGAATAAGATGACAACACCAATTACTGATGGAAAAATGCTCGTAAACGCTCTGTACCACGGTGTAGTTGTTTCCGGTTTTTCAATAGGCTATGCCAAGCTTGCTAAGATGGCTCTGGGTGGTGGGGTGCCACGTCTTGATTTCACCCCACGGGACCTGGCTATGGCTGTTGCAGATGTATCACTAGCTATGGCCACAAAGGATATGCTAATTAAACAAGGAATCTTACCAGTTGATATACTGAAGTAATGGCCACACTCGCGCTACTTGTTGGGGGGGCTCTTGTTAACACCCTTGCATTCTCTGGGAGCAACTTTTTATTCTCTAAATTACGAGGCAGCCAAGTGGACGCGGAACGTAAACGTCATGATATGGCAATCGAGCAGCTTCAATCTGCTCAGGCAGCATGGGCCAAGAAGAGAACTGAGCGTTTAGACTTCATCAATGAGCAACTACGCCGCCAGGGACATGCCGAGCATACTTTTAGGGATGCGGACGAGGCTATGCGTGAGTACTCCCTGATTACGAATAAAACCGTCGACCCGTTGGGCTCTGAGCCGCAACTTTCAGACTTCTACAAGCCCTCAGATGAACAGAGGGGGCGTGAGGTGGCGTTCATTATACTGGGTATGGCTGCGACTGGGCTGGTTGCATACAGGCTTGCTAAGTAGGTCATTTGGAGAATCAAACGTTTTCTGTATATGGATCGTCGCATGCAAAAGATACTGGTGAGGCAGAGCAAGACCACCGGCGGCGGGCCACTGACCCTGTGTGGTCACTCAATGTTAACCGGATTGGAAGCTCTGTCACTAAATCTGGTGAGCCTGTACTATACAATTTGCTGGATGGACCTCTCCGTGGCTTTGTAAAGGAGGAGTTGCTTGTGGTGCCGTCCGATACCCAGCTGCCGCCATACGGTATTATCAATTAGACTAATAGATATCTATATATAACAATGGTAGTATTTGACAATAAGTGCCCATGGATATTGCTCAGAAAGAAAGTCCCCTGTAACAGGCCCTGTACGCAAGAGCAAGAGTTTTGTGGATTACACAGATATAAGATAAAACATGGTGTCATTAATCGTCTTTGTACAGGTTGTCAGAAGGTTATAAAAAATAATAAGGTAGGATTGTGCATAGATTGTGGGTTGGATAAAGTCAACCACAGTCGTCTTCGTCTTGCCCAAAAAATTGCTTCACAACTGCCTATAGCTGGGGACACTGACTCGCCAGTCGGCGCCACTGAATGTAGATTCCCCACTGTATAAAAATAGAAATCTTGTGGCGCTGTCAACAACATGCGGCTAGGACTATGTGCGACGAAGCTTGGCACCTTGTCAGAGACGGGTGTTTACTGCATAGGTCAAAGTCCGCTCGCTGTATTGTTGTTGCCTTTTGTGTATCAACGAATTCCCTTTTAGACTAATGGAACTGTATAGTAAACATGACTCATAATCAGCGGGCACGTGAAGCCCAAAACGATTATGTTTCAATCCACGGTTTTCAGCCTCCTTATCAATGCTCTAAGGTTGCACTCAAAGCACTCCAAGTGCGTAATGAATATGACCGTACATACAAGGAGATGTTGGCTAGATTAAAGGCTGGGGTGCGTGCCACCCCTGTCCCCACTGCTGCCCCACGCAGACCAGTCCCTGCCCCACGCAGACCTGTCCCTGCCCCACGCATCCCCACAACCCAGTCCCCAGTCCCCACAGCGCATCTTGTCTTCAAGAAGACTAAGTGGTCTGTTAAAAACTATTTGCGTGGATGGGTGATGAACGTTCCTGAGTCTCACCCCCTTAGCTCGGACCTTATGATGTTCTTTAAGGCATGCGTCGGACGATGCATAAAGTTTTTACTGGTGAGCTGGAAGAGCTAGGTGGAATCAAGTGTCAGTTTGCCCTTAAGGTAAGACTCTCCAAGCACGCCGATGATGACAGCACTGAGTATTTTGAGCCTGTATTGCGTAATAAGCAGCAGGTGGTTCTCTCCCCAGAAGATATTAACAATGAGCTGGACCAGTGCAATGCTAATATCCAAGAGCGGTTGGAGAAGTGGACCACCCAAGGTTCTGGCTGGGAGTTTCAGGCGGTCACAACTCTGTGGATTGATATTGCGAACTACCAGCCATTGAAAGGTGGCTCCTACCTGAAACTGCTGAGAAAGCTGGCGGTAAAGAAGGCAATTAGAAACATAAAAAACACAAACAACCCACACTGCGTTCTATATTCCATTGAAGCGGCTCTGAACCCGGTTGCCAAGAACCCGCAGCGACCATCGAAATATAACATTAAGCCGCTCTTAAGACTCTTAGAAGGAAAAGGCGTGGACTATCCAACACCTATCTCGCAGATTGAGAAGATAGAAAAACATGCTAAAGTAGGCGGCTTGAATGTCTTTGGCTGGGATGGAAAGGCCACCATCGTTCATCGTATCAGCAGACAGCCTGGTCCATGTATAAACCTCATGCTGATTGAGGAGGACGGTAGGTTTCATTACACGCAGATCGAAGACCTGAACCGCCTGCTGTATGACCAGAGTAAGTACGAGCACCGCAAGTTCTTCTACGATCACTGCCATATAACAGGCTTGTACAGAGGGCCAGCCCATAACGTGTGTAACCTGAAACTTCGGCTGAGTCCCAAGACAACACCCATCCCTGTGGTGTTCCATAACCTGCGGGGCTACGAATCCCATCTCTTGATGCAGGATATAAGCAAAGTGGAGGGCAATATCAACTGCATCCCAAATAACATGGAGAAGTATATCTCTCTGTCGGTCGGACAGTTGTGCTTCATTGACAGTGCACAGTTCCTCCTAGCCTCGCTCGACAAGCTTGTGTCTGCTAGATGCCTTTGCTGTGACGGCGGAATACGAGCCAGATGAAACAAAGCGGCGCTTGCTGCTGCGTAAGGGAGTATATCCCTATGAGTTCATGGATGGCTGGGATAAGTTTGATGCTCCACTGCTGCCGATCCATGACTTCTACAGCAAGCTCTCTGAACAGGGTATATCTTCTGCAGACTATGAACACGCCCGGAAAGTCTGGAACGCGTTCCGTTGTAAAAACATGGGGGACTACCATGACCTTTACTTACGCACGGATGTACTGCTTCTGGCCGATGTGTTTGAAACATTCCGCAAAACCTGTCTTAAGCAATACGGGTTGGATCCGGCCCACTACTATACCAGCCCCGGTTTGTCGTGGGATGCACTTCTTAAGAGCAGAGGGGTGGAACTCGAGCTTCTCACAGATTATGACAAGCGCCTGTTTATTGAGAAGGGGCTGGGCGGTGGGATAAGCATGGTATCACATCGCCACGCTAAAGCGAACAACCCATACGTGGAGGGCTTTGAGCAGGATAAGCCAGCGAGCTATATCCAGTACCTCGATGCTAACAACCTGTATGGGTGGGCGATGAGCCAAGCCCTACCTACTTCGGGTATTGAGTGGGTGGAACGGCCTGAGAACCTAGAGATCTAGGACCATCCCGATGATGCTGAAACGGGGTATATACTTGAGGTTGACTTGGAGTATCCTGCTGCGCTTCATGACGAACACAACGATTACCCCCTAGCGCCGGAGCGGCTTCTTGTGCAAAATGAGTGGTTGTCAGACTACCAGAAAGATCTCCTAGGTGTATTGGGGAGCACCAAAAATGGAGTTAAAAAGCTGGTGCCCAACCTGCGGAACAAGGAGAAGTATGTGGTACACTACAGGAACCTCAAGCTATATCTGTCTTTGGGGTTGAGACTTACCAAGATTCATCGTGCGCTTGTCTTTCACCAGAGTCCATGGATGGAGCCTTACATAAGGATGAATACAGATCTGCGCAAGGCCGCCAACAGCGACTTTGAGAAGGATCTCTATAAACTTATGAATAACTCCGTCTTTGGTAAAACGATGGAGAATCTCCGGAGGCGAGTCGACGTCAAGATTGTGCGCTCATCGGGAAAAGAAAAAATACGTAGGCTGGTGGCCAGCCCCGCCTATGCTCGACAAAAAGTGTTCTACGATGATCTAGCTGCCCTGCATATGCACAAGACTCGCTTAGTGCTGAACCGTCCGGTCTACGTTGGCATGTGCATTCTGGACCTCTCCAAGCACTTGATGTATGACTTTTACTACAATACCATGAAGGCTAGATATGACAGTAATATTAACCTGCTTTACACAGACACAGACTCGCTGCTGCTTGAGATCCGTACCACTGACGTCTATGCTGATATGAGGGAGGATGGGCATCTCTTTGACACTAGTAACTTTGACCCTTCTCATGCCCTGCACAGTGACAAAAACAAAAAGGTAAGATGACGGATGAGTGCGCTGGCGTGCCCATCAAGGAGTACGTTGGTTTGCGCCCTAAGATGTACTCTATCCTGATGTCTGATGAGGGCGAGATAAAAAGAGCTAAGGGTGTGAAGAAGGTGGTGGTGAACAAGCATCTACGACACGCTCAGTACGTGGAGTCACTGTTCGCCCAAAAGCAGTTTCGCCACGGAATGAACATGCTCAGGAGTGACTGCCATAAAATATATGGGCTCCACGTTAACGAGGTGTCTCTCTCCCCCTTTGACTCAAAGCGATGGATAGCTCCAGGTGGTGTAGACACTCTGTCGATATGTTGAACATATGAGAGCTGAGGTATAGAATGAGCACCGATGAACATATGGGGGTGGCCGAGCTGCAAGCAGATGCGGAACATATATGGGAGAAGAAGGTGGACCTTGAGATTGAGGTGAGGGATTTGGAATCAAAGTATGAGGACCTTTTGGAGCGCGTGAGTCGTTTAGAAGAGCTTATTCCTCAGGGTCCTGGTGTAGAGGAGAAGGTGAGAGAATTGGAATCGAAGTATGAGGACCTTTTGGAGCGCGTGAGTCGTTTAGAAGAGCTTATTCCTCAGGGTCCTGTTGTAGATGGTTGACAATGCTGTCGCCCTCTTTAGTGGGCCTATACCATAGGGGCTGGAAGGGCTGGGCTCATATGGTGGGGGGAGGTGCGAGCGGTTTGCTGGCTCATGTGAGTCACCCTGTATAAGTGTGTTTTCTGGGTTGCACCCATATGAGATAGGTGTGCCATTATCATATGAGATAGGTGTGCCAGTACCCCTAACATCTATACTACTGCAGCTGATATTTGAAGATATACAACACTACAATGCAGCCTAAAATGAGGTTTGGATGGTAGATGCTGTACTTTGTGGGTTCTTGAAGGTGCATGGAGATGCCGTAGAGGATATGCGTCACAACACAACTATGCACTAATGTTGTATTCCACTTTCATTACAGGTCAGAATTTATAGAATACCACTTTACCAATTATATGAATGTAATTGTAGAACAACATATGGCTGGTAACTCTTCCTTCTTTACCATTAACAAAATACTAAGAGGAGTCGATGGGGCTGTTGTAATTGACATGCTGTGAATGGTTGGTGACGTAAAGATCTGAGCCACATTACTGGTCTTACAGTCGCATTTGTCACATCTTCATCATTGTAACTGAGAGCATGTGTTTGTAGCACAAAGTCATTCTTCCAGGGCCTTTCCACTTAATTCATTTACGTCGCTAATGCGAGTTTTGATCTAGGACCTCAACCCATTAGTTTTGCGAGAATAGCCCATCTTAAGCTATCGTTACAAATTATTCACAGAAAGGTGATAATGTTTTTGTCAACTCCACGCAGTCACGCATTGTTGGTAATGCAATTATATAACATCTATTTGCTTTTGGTCAGCATCTTACTTTCAAAGTCGTAACACTGAACCGCCTCACGAGGAATATGAGGTGGATAAGTGCCTAATATTGACAGTTAAAGCGCATTCTAAGTACTGCAATGTCAAGTTTTGATGGGTAATCGTGGGCATTGTCCCTGGTCATAAATGACATGATGACAAATAATTGTTGTGTGTGGCGAGTAATCTGCCGATTTATTTATATTTATTTATATTTCCGTAGATGTTACCGTAGATGGTCTTCGTCGAGCAAAAATCGCTCCCAAAAGTCACACCAAGCAAAATTTGCAATGGGAATAAAACGTTATTGTCTAATATGACCTCGTAGTATATAATTCCTGAGTGACATTGTTCAGCGCTCGGTTATGTTAAGGTAATGATGATCTAATGTGTTGATAATGTTCCAACATGGATATCTCATTGACAAACAACTAGACGCAAATATAGCAGCTCTATTCTTTGCTATACAACAACTCATGACATGGGCGCTTACCAGAGGCAGATGGGAAACAGGTCTACTAGTCACCAGATGTAAAATTGGCCCGGCAGGCCCCCTGGACGACCTATAAGCTAGAGCCTACGGGAAAGAACAGCAGGTTTCAGGGAAAAGAACAGGTGCGTTTAAACAGTATTCAGGATGAAGTAGCAGGCATGGAGAGGAAATGTAATTACTTAGATTCAATCGAAGGACGGCAGCAACAGCGTGGATAGGAGGCGTCTGACCTTGGAAAGTATCATCAGCATATTATTTATCTGCACCCTACCAGAATTTAATTGGAAAGCCGTTGTACAGTCCAGCGGCAAAATGCTTCTCTTTAGTAGAACGGAAAGGCGTCATCAAGTAAACTCAACACGTTACGAGCATATTAATCAAGCTCCATCTTTAAGAGGTTTGGCATAATGATCTACCTACAAGAGGGCGCGTGATATAATTGGAAGGGCTCGAATACAAAATAATACAAAAGCTAGACTATGCCATTGACTTCGAAAAAGGCTTCGAATCAGCATATTCTAGTTCTCGTTTAAGCTACTCTTATATGTGTGTATGTTTCAAAGAAGTATACACATTTCAAAATAGTTAACGGCCACAGGACAAAATGTTGCTTAACTGCTTTAAGTGATATGCAGCACATAAGTCGTTAGAGCAAAGCGTTAACACTTCTTTATACACAGCGGGAGCGGTTTCAGCAGTGAACTGATTAATGCAACAGCGTCCTGGTCACAATATGCAGAATATTGCGTAGAGTGTGGTCAAATATTGTCGACAATATAACGCCAGAATAACTTTGCCTGAGCCGCGTCGACCCAAAACCGAGAATCAACTGGGCAACGATTGCAATATTAGAGGTGAGCGACCAACGCTACCAAAGTTTGTTCATGGTCTAGACGATATTGATAGTTATCCATTGCAGTGTGAATGAATAACTTACAACTCGGTTGTGACGTGATGACAGCATTGTAGGTTGCTATCTGATGACATTCCCGTCAGTTGTTAGCTGATGAGCGGACCTGCAGGTTGTCATCAAGTGAGAACCCTGTAAGTTGCTTGATTATAACAGACCTGTGGGTGGTTTTCTGGTGACAACCCTGTAGGTTGTTAGCTGGACATAGGTGTTAACTGGTTACAGTTTATTTGGTTGTTATCTGATGACAACTATGTTATTGTTTATCTACTGAGAGCCCTTACAGCCTCTTACCGTATGCTACCGTTCAGCCTATTTTAATCGCTCGTTCGCTGTGCAGGGCCTAAGCAAAGAATTCTTTATTAGTTTTAAATATTTTCCTTCAAGTCATCCTGTGCCGTCAATTTAGTACGCAGTGACTACAGTATATTGGAATGATCAAAACGTGTGGTCCAAGATACTTAAATTAAGTCAAATAACTTAAATAAAAAGGGGGGCAACCTTAGCCCATGAAGAAATATCGCCCGTGACCAGGTGTCTAAACGGCATCGCATTGGGTTTGCAGACGTGCTTGAGATGGGCACGAAACTTAGTAGGACGTCAATACATGGGCTGTGGATATGAACACGGGCTGTAACTACTGTGACCAGGCCAAGGCTGGGGATGTCCCTACTGAAGCCAATTCTCTGATCTCATGAATTGCGCCATGTATCTAGAGGTGGCAACCGGTCATGGTTATGAAGGATCGATGGATAAACGACGGCACAGTCGATGTTGCTTGGACATCTAGGTAAGAAATAAAGATGCTTGGAGTTATTGGAATTCACTTTTTTGTATTTATTAAACTTCAATGATATGTTTGCGAAAAATGAAACGTAGTATATGACCTGATAGATATCCTATACTTATGCCTTATTCCCGTCAGGGCTTGAAAGTTTCTCGGGCCTTTGGCGTTGCCTAGGCAGGATGGGCATGTGGCGGGAAGAGATTGGGGAGTTGGCAGGTGACTTGTAGGTCCCCCATGGATCTGGGAAGCTGAGAGATTTATAATTCATATCTGTTTTAGCGGGTTACTCAATAAAATGGATGAATGAGAGGGTACGTTATGATGATGGGAGGTGTGCTGTCCGTTTGGCACGCAACAAATGGCTGCATTAATAGGCAGGCCAGAAGAGAGGTTTCTTAAAAACACTAATGAATATACAATGAGAAGGTTGGTTTCTTGACTTGTTGAACAACCAAAGTCTGACACTAAGCAAAGATGACAATATAGTAAATAGGTGTAAAACATTTGTTCACTCCAACATCTTACTAGATACCTGGGAAACAGCAATCGAGGGATATCTTAGTCTGGTTTGAACGAGCCTATCAAAACACAGAGGTATCTCCTCTAAGATCTGTATATACATGTGGTGCAGATTGTCTCATCTGGTGCTCGCCCGTATAAGCCGCAAAATCTTAACTGGAGGATATTGAAATCGTTACATTAATTGTAAGCTGGTATTCTCTGATATTTTAAGGGTAACACATGGTGACTTGGATTAGCTCCATTCGAAGGGTAATCTTGCTGCATATAAGAAGCGGGTTTTTGTTATGAAATGAGTGAGGTGGATATGGCGAGTATGGTTGACATTGTGAGTATGGTTGATAAGGCGAGCATGGTGGATATGGTGAATAAGATTGGGTTTGGTCGATATAGTGAGTATTTAGGATATGGCCAGTGTGGTGGTTACAAATAGTGTGGTAGTTAATGCTTTCCAGAGCCTCTATACAATAACACGGTCGTGTGACGTTCAGACTCTTCCAGCAATTCGTTGAACTGCTCATCTGAATAGCAGATGATTTTACAACCGTTGTTGGGTATTGCAAATTGATATTACACACGGCCATGTATATTGTATGACTATTGGTGATTAATTGACCAAACGTTAATCTAACAGCTCAAATCGTGGAATCGACGGTTGGACATTTCGGTGTGTTTAATAAGGCGAGTATGGTGGATATGGCGAATATGGTGAATATGGTGAGTAATGTGGATATGGCGAGTATGGTGGATAGATTGAGTATGGTGGATATAGTGAGTATGGTGGATATGGCGAGTGTGGTGGATACGGATAGTGTGTTAGATAAAGCTTTGCAAAGCCTCGATTCACAAAAGCTGTCACTACGAACATCAACCCCAGCATAACATATAATGTAAAACTACGGTGCTTTATGACGAGGCTAGAATCTCGCCATTGAGGAATCAAAGAAGACAAGCATAGCTCTGACCATGACACAGTACGACATTAGCCAATAATGAAAAGGTCACTACAAGTAAATGCATGCGCGATTCATGAAAAACATTGCCATTCGTGAAAGTAACATTGCCAACTCAATGCACCGTTCTCATGACAGTCGCACATCACATTTATACCGCTCAAACCGCCATACATGTCTCTATGCATGAGCGAATGGTTGGGCAATTTTAAATAGCTGTTCATGAATAAGCTGATAATAACAACTTAGTGGCATATATTGCAAAAAACATTCCAACTCGAGTGTGAAGGATTAAAATGCACACTAAATTGCAATGCACAAATGTAATGCAACTCGAGAATGTTGAAAAAGAACCATCTGAACAATATTCTTTGATCTATGATTATAGTGCTGGAGATTGTATGGTCACTATCGGTTTCATATAACTCTTCTGCTCCTGTAAAGCGTCTCGCCTGGATGACACCTGCCGGAGTGATCTGGTAATGGTGCAGTAGAGCATCTTACCTGGCTTACCCCTGCTACGCCATCTCTGCCTAAAGCGTACAGGCTCATTAAGTAATGGATGCTCTTCGGTTCAAACAATTTTTGAGCGGCTTTTCATTTTATGGTTTACATACTAATATCCGGTTGTAGCATATACAACAGTCATGATTGTTCCTTAAGGAAGAGTAATTTGTTCCACTAACCTCATTTTATAGACGGCTTAAAAGAAGGTCCCATTACGGCATAGATATTTCTTGCTTCCGGTGACGTTAATTGAGTTTTTTGTAATTTGTTCAATTTTATTACTCGGTTAATTTTGCTTGATGCGAAGCGTCACCCATCCTCAATATCATCATTCGTACACGTGAGCAAGGCGAGAAGAAGGAAGCAGATTAATCCTTGGTCCCGATACGAGGCATCTAGCCAGTGAAATTGATATTAACACAAACGCACTTAATCCGCGAGATGAAGCCTTCTAGTATATATCATCTAGAAGCCTAAGCAAATATCATATTTTCAATGCCTTAAATATTTGATCGAGGAAGTTAAAGACGAGATAATTAGGTTTTTTAATTGAAATGAGCTTCTACTTACCCGCTAGCCATATTTGAAGCTTTGGACAATCAGTGTTTGTTCTTTTTTTCTCATTTGATAACAATGAAATCCGTTGTTGAGAGAAATGGGTTAATGGCAGCAGGATCTACATCATGTTGCTGCTTTTTGATATTCTTCGCATCAGCAAGCGTTTATCTTCTATGGCCCTCTTCACATGATATGTTCACTCCAATCGTCAACACCCATATGCTAGCAAGTGATAAACTAGTCACGTTATTGCCGTGACTGATGTAAATTAATGGGGATTTTACTTGCCGTCTCATGCAGATTACGAAAACTTAAGATTGCAATTCTGGCAATTAAATTAAATATGTGTCATCTTTCGCAACAAAGATAACACATTTTAATCAAATATATTTGAGGCCGATTAATTTTTTTAATTCGCAAAAATGAAAATTAGGCGCAGCTGATATTGTGTTGGAAGCCATTTCTGTCTCAATGGTCGAACAACAGCCACTGATAGCTTATGCCCTGCATCTCAATAGATATAAGATCAAGAGAACAAGAAGACAAGGCAAGGCAGTCGTAGTACAAATGCGCACACACAAACATACACCCTAAAACACTCACTCTTGGTGTGCTTTCGTTCGATAAACAAGCAGGGTTAAAAAGTATAACTAGGGTAACAATCCGTCCCCGTTTGTACCCCTACGATTCAGACAATCTGACGTATTGACTATTCGAGCGCGGCGTAATAGACCATGGCTTTTTATGAAGATTACTCTCTTCTAATTATATCGGAAGATATCAGTGAATGCGCAAAATGATAAATTTGAAGCAAGAATTATCTGGGTACACCAATAACGATGGTAAAATGACGTGAGTTTTAGGGTGCTGATTGACTTCCCTATATTTAAATTTTTATACGATTTCAATCCAAAAGAATTCAAAAAAAGAATAACAATTAAAGACAAACCACCGCCTCTGCATAAACCAATTATTCTGATGCATTATTTGCAGTAGAAGATCACGGAATCAATAATACTGTTGAGATAAGTTATGTAGAGCCACTGTTCTGCTTGCTGAAGACTATTGACAACCATAACAAAGTGAATGCACACCACTGGATGATGGTAATTAATGATTTGTTCTTGTGAGACAAATTGTTACAGATTCAAGATCAGTGGGCTATTTTAAAATATCAATAGTTTAGCATAACACATCAGATGCAAATCATAAGGAAGGATGGGTTAGTAGCGCTCAATATTATAATTATTAAAATTTGTGTTAAAAAGGTGTGGTTTACCTGGCAATGCATATTGCAAGCCTAGCGACGATTCATTGGTGTAACTTTGGTCTAACATCACTAAACCAGCAGCGTTCACTATGTATAAAAGATGTGCGTACTAACAACTTGAGGGTCAATGGCCAATAAATAGTGGACATGGCTGCATTGATATACCGTTGTTAAAGAAGGTTTTCCTCGTTTTGGACTAATTATATTTCTACATAACTTTTAATTGCTTATCATTTGGTGCGTTTACGCATTTATATTTTTCCATTCAAACATCTTCCTGGCGGCTATTATTGTATATGTCGTGGATTTATCCTCAGTTAAAGAATCCTTGCCGCGAGCCACTGTAACTCAACAACGAGACATTGGTGATGAATAAACACTTATGCTTCCTTTACAACCGACTATATCGGGCGTAATAATATTTACTTGACGAGTCTAACGTTTGATTTGTCTGCCATTTGAGAAGCGGGGGCCCACATCTTAACTTAGTTACCATGGAGCATGATTTGTTCCATTAATACCCAGTGTCATTTAAATAAAACCTGCCTTTACCTTTTTTACATAGATATTACTGCATTACCGAAAGTCTGAGACAGATCAGACGTAATTTGTCTACCCCATAAATTCCGGAATGTTATTGCCACGAGTGTAATATTATCACTAACACAGTGCACCACTATCTGATATTGCATGCTTTATGTTAAAGTTTCACCTCCTTAATTGCTTTAGACCCAATAAATTTTATTTGGGTGCACAATTATTCCAAATTCACAAGTGACGATACAACACGGATTAGTGGATTCGTAGGATGTCTACAGACACACCAGTCCATCGAGGCGATTGAATATCGTGGTGGCTATAAGCGTTCTATTTCGTCGTAATGCCAAGACGACTAAAACAAATAATATCTCGCAAATTCACCAATGTGTATACAAAGAAAGGGTACCAGCGTTATAAGGAATTGAGCTGTCTCACCTCATCAGCAGTGGATTAATTCATTTACAGACAATATGTTATATTGTTTTGGTTGTATAAATGAGTCTCACTGCTGACGATATGACATTTCAATCATCATAGTTTACAATAAGTTAACACCATTCTTTTTGCGCAATGTATAGCGCTGTCAAGCCTTGGTGCTCGTCAATAAAAGAGCCTTATAAGGCAATAATACTTATGAGAAGCAGCTGTGTAAAGACCTAAGACCAACGGGAGTCTAGGCATGGCAATACGTATTAGGTGTTATAACTTTTATCACCAAAAATAAAGAAGCAGGAATTCAACAAGCGAATTTCAAAGTGATTAGTCTAAAGGTTGGCACTGCTATCAAACGAGTGCATCAAACAATAACGCAAACCCACACAGAGAGATGCACGTCCATTATTTTGAATCTCAACTCACATACCTGGCCTTGTAGGCTAGCCTCATTATGCAATATCCATCATCATGACTGCGCCAGATATCAAGCTATGACAATGACGATTCTATCAGATCAATCCCAGACACAGTTTATAGAACTGCAATATAATCGTATATAACCAGTTATATTCCACCTGATCACAGAGCACTAAATGCAGTAGAACAAATAGAACAGCATTAATAGGGTATAATTGCTTCCTGCAAAATTGATTTCTTTTGTATACTTACGAATGCTGACATGAAGTTTATATGCACGTCCGCTGCCCAATGGAGACAGGTGCCTGATATTGACCGACACCAACGTGTGCTATGTAATGAACAGGCGACCGCCATATACAGGTGGCCGTGATATGAACAAAATTTAATTGTGTAGGTTTGTGCTTTTACAGGAGGTCGATTTATACAGAAATCCGCCCAATGATTATTGCCTCCATAAACAGAAACCCACTGTATGCCCATAACTTCATTTTGTCGTAGAGATCGATGATCACCCTATCAGTACGATACAAACTTGACGCGATATGAATAGTGTGAGCTCGAGAAGTGTGGTCGACGTGGTAGCGTATGTCACATTAGTCTGCCAGTACTCAGATAGGGGTGTGTATTGATATACTTGCCAGTGGAATTATGCTCATTTGTAGGAGTGGTAATTGGAATCATATATGCAGACCGACGCAATGGGTACCTGTGCCGATTGGATAATGTTAACGTGTCATTAAACGTTTTCCTTCAGTATGGCAAGGCAGCTCAATGAGGAAGTTGTTTGTGTACACTTACATCAGAATGATTTTGCTAATGTCTTATAAAACAGACAAAGGTCGACCGTGTGAGGTTCTTTTGGAAACCCAGTTCATATTATGAAAGCGCTTTAAATCGATCATACGTATATCATTACGGAAGTGTAGGTCGAGTTTCAAAATCTGTAGGAGTTTGTTACACGCATAACAGTTAATTTGTGTGCAATTTTTTTCAACGTTGATGACAATTGTATAAATTAAAATAGAACAATAAGAAGAAATCTTATAGATACACCATGTCTGAATGGCCGGAAATAACGAATCGACGCTTTGTCAACGTGCGATAACGAGTATATGACTACAATCCCATTGACGCGCTCAGTTGTATGTTCCTGAATCCTTAGTTCGGGAGTGATGACATATAAATTTTCTTCTCCTTAGAGCGGTCTGCAGAAGAACAAAAAATTAATCCTCTGGGTCTGTCTGTTGTGGTTATCTTAACTTATTGCAACGTGATATTTTATATCACGGCAGCTATTATTGATTTTTTTCCCACCACACAAAGACGATTTTAACAACAAACAGACCTCATTTCTACTCTTTGGCATCCGAAGGTAGAGCACCATGAGGTTTTCTACTGTATCTCATGAGTATTCCATTTTCAGTCGAAAAATATATTTATTCGATCAAGTAAACTTTCCGGCGCAAATTTAAAGATCGCATTATTAATTTCTGTGTTAAACGTAGTAACGTATTAACTAAATGATCCCTGAGTACCCTATATGATGCAGAACAACCTGTTAAACGTTGCACCTATAATGTGAGTCCAGCATCTCGGGATTAAGTCATAGGATTACCTGGTGTTAAAGTAGACCCGGTGACGCCCGATCAGTGGGTGTTATTCAGGATGCGGCACAGTATGTTGTGCAAGATAATCGCCAATTGTTTTATGTCATTGCAATTGTTTTTACCGCTTGAACATCAATTGCCATAATGGCAAGTTTTCGAATTTGTTTCCCACTGTCATTGTTTTACAATATAATTAAACACATTTGCGGACACCATGAAGAAAAATCCTGTATCGGTTCCTAACTCACGTGGATATGGTATACTATAGTGCTTAGTGGACTTCAATTACCGACTTCGTCAAAGAACAGCGTGGAATTAGGGTATGTTGATAAGGGCATGAGCTCTCGTAAGTTCAGCGCTGGCAAAAAAGTGTTTTTATATGTTCCTTAGCATGTTATAAGGCTTGGTAAGGAGTTAACTTGACCCTCAATCATGCTCATTTGGCAACGTATCGATATCAAATAATATTGCCATGGTGCTAACTACTCCACCAACGGCATTACTCAGCAGACGCGGTAATTGGCAGATCTTACAATCAGGTAGCAGCATAGCTTCAAATGATACAAACACGACGCGGCGTATTAGGGCATAAAACGCATTATGTATGACTGTTGAAGACGTGGTATTCATCGTATCCATTGAATATCCGAAAAACTGTCGCATCGAATACTCACCTTGTCTCGTCAACTTATCAACTGTAACTGTGATTAATATACAAGCAAACGTGAATATCAGTGTATAGCTATTTGCGCAATAGATAGTCGTCCACAGCTGGACAATGCAGTAGCGCGTGAGGTTTCACGGTGCTGGCACACACTGGTCAATGTCAACGCATGCATTTCATGTTTTAAGAGTTTTGCTTCTATGTTTTGCTGACAGAGGCGCCTTACACCACAATCCAACAGGACCATTTTAGTAAACAAATTACAAATTACCTGAACGTGGATGATGAAGTGTAAGTGAACACCGGTCCAAATTTAAACCCAGACCGAATAAAAAAAGATTTTATGCCGCTTCCAGCAGCAAGGGATATCGTTGATAAAGGAGAAGGATGCCGACGCAGTCACCCCCCACCTCCCCCTCCCCAAACCACCAGCGTAGTGTATTTAGAATAATCAAGATGAACATAAAAGTCAATATAGATATTCGATGTACACGTAGTCAGGGATCTCATTTAAACAAGGTATGTACAGTCAAGAAGAAACCACCTGACCAAATGGCCATTAAGAGCTTGGCGCATGATTGTTTTTCGTTCATAGCAATTATATTTTTTTTTCGCTATTGACGGAGGTCGTTCTGTGTAATGTATTTCTCAAGAGAAGACAATGTTTTCTAACTTAAGGTCGAAGCTATTTATATATTCAGATAATTGTTTTATTATTTGTCTACCTTGCGTTCTCTTTCTCTGCACACACTACTTATTTGTGTAAGTGCAGCTCAATTATGATGGGAAATGCTGGATGTTAGCCGTCATATAACGATGCAATTTCGCCGGTTTCAATATAGTCTAAGCATTTGATCGCCATTAAGAGTGCTTAAGCAGTTTGCGGATTAACAGATTTCTCAAGCCGCATTTGTTCACAAATTAAAGATCACAAACATTGTCGAGTGTAAATAAGCGCGGATGCAATAAGAAATGGTCCCTGCTATATCTACCAAGCAGCCACATACAGTAATTACAAAAAGACACATTAGTCAGACTAAACCGAGCTTACTTGATTTGGTTCTCTCGTCTATGCACAGTTGGGATGAGAAGACATAAACGCCACGGTAACTAGTTTGTAAATAGTCACCAGTTGCTCCCTGAGTTGTTTTGGTAGATACTGCCGAGGAGTCCAATAAGGCGATCGTGGCACACATGAAGGGTGAGTTAAATATGGTAAATATGGTGTCAGGGGTACTTGGTCAATAATCCAGCACTTCCTGTATGCTAGTGGTTGGAGTTTAATAAAATATGCGATGATTCAAGCGATAGCAAATGCTGTTGAGCATATAAGAGTGTATCCGCCGTTAATAATAGCATAATATGCTACTGAAATCACAATCGGTATAGCTGGAGGCGTCGTCTCTAGTTCTCACCTTTTAGACATACCAAAATGAAACATTTCACTGCTAATGATTATGTTGTCTGCAAGTTTGAGCTGGGTTGGACAGATCCTCCTGTGACTTTGCCACTTGATAGCAGCTGCATATTGAGTAACGGAGTCTCATAAATGTATAATTATATTCCAGCTGTTTTTGTTACGGGTTTCACAAGCCAATCGGTCCCAATAGGTTTACAATACTAATTATGTTCCATATTATGGCCACCTAACCGGTGACACGGGGGTCTCCGCTGTCTAATCTGAGTATAACATCTACCAATCATCAATTTCAATAAAACTAATGACCGAAAGCTGACCTAATTACCCGATGGTACAGCGATCTAACAATAACCCTTCAGTCATTGGTCATAATGTAACGGAAGAGATCTACGCAACTGTTACTAATGCTTATTGAACTAATAATCCGAGGACTGTTAATGTCCCTCTAGAATGATCATTTCATCCCGACAATAGAGCCACATTATTCAGGGGCATCTCTCGAGGCCCTCGAACATGATGCAGATATAATGAATATTACACAAACTGCGCTTTGTGCAATCAGCATGTATTGTGTGACGGACCGCTATTCCATCAATACAGGCCTCGCTAGCAGATATAAGCATGTAGCCTGATGTGCATTAGATACGAACATCGCCTTCTTTTGATAACTCAATCGGACTTCCTTGTCTACTGTGATATAATGGACCCCGCTTTCAGTCGGCATGATTGGGGCATATCATATACTGCACAAGTGTTGGGTGACCCAACTGGCTTTAAATCAGTGAGCCTCTAACCGCCTTACTCAACCTATTTGAATGCCTGCAAAGGAGGGGCACCGTACCATCTCCAATACCAGGTCTGGCCATGTTGAAATTCAAGTCCGCCTTTCTCCCGTTGTTCGAGACGCTAAAATATGCATCCAGAGTATCACTCTTAGTATCAGATATTATTCCATACTGATCGACAGCAATATATTGGATATAATGCACAAACTTACGAATAAATAAATGCTTCGGGAACAATTCTAGAAATCGGTAATTATCATAAATAATGCAATAGTATTTATACACGAATTGATGAAGCTTAGTAAAAAACAAATGGGTTTAAATGACGGCAGATATGACGCGGAAACCAACACACAATGAGGATGAGGACGAAGGAGAGGACTAATGTAGCTGTTTTCTGTTGTATTGCAAATCGTCTTGCGACCGGTCCATTTGGCATTGCACAACCACTACCACTTGTCCACAGGCTGCGCCACCATATATTACACCACTAAATACAAGAGGGAATGCGATATCGCTCTTTAAACTTGTTTGTATTACACATGATAGTGGATGAAGACCAAAAAGATTTATTAACTATGAACATATATAAACACGCCATGCAACGTATATGTGCAGCTTGATATGATTCGTAAAACAGATGAACTGCTAATTATACCGATATGCATCTGACAGCCGTCCATTTATGTACATAGGAAACCTGACAATGCTGAACATGTATTATCAATTGGGTGTCGAATGTGAAATTTACAATGTGGCCCAGGAGAGATGTTGAGCCCTTGGCTACACTATATTCTGCCTAACAAGCTATTACTTACAGACGTTCGTTGATAAATAGTTGTACAAGACATTCATAGCGAAGTTTAATTTGTTAAAACATGTCGTGCTCCGAAACCACAGAACGGAATGATTATTTGAGCAAAGCCATAAACGCCGTATTTTTCAATATAATCAAATGAATTCCAGTAGTGAGCAATAAAATCGATGGTGCTAGATTACTGAATGCCATGCAGTGTTTTTAGTAATACTAGCTAATGTTGCAAATAACAAGCATTTAATTAGGTGAAATATTTACAAATATAGACCTTAACCGAATGTCTATTATGCAAACTACTAGGTGCAATGTACCATCAACAGCACCTCAATACGAATTAATTATAAGTTTTCAGGACCAATATAACTTTAAATATTTATAAAATACAGAAATATTTTTCACGCCAACTTTTCCAACATATGGGATGTACTGATTCATACTTTATATTTGCTTTGGTTCCGATCACACCTGCTTCCTAAGGACCTTATATTTCTACCATGCGATCATTCAAACGACAGTATCTTGGTACAAAGACGTGCGTCAGGGCTCCGCGCATTTGGACAAACGTCAGAACCGCGTCTGTTGACAAGTAGCAGGTGACAGAAGTGTCAGTTATGGTCACACTGACGGCAGTACACAAAGCATTGTGAAGTGTGCATATCATCCAGCAATCAAGAACACTTTCAGTGGGGAACGACGTTTGTGTTACAACCAGTTGATCCCTAATCACGCTCGACTTGATGAAATATGATTCGCAATCTGCAGGCCAGAGGATCACTACAACTATTTAAGTGCGCAAGAGCAATGATAGAGCCATATTGAAATATTTACTTGTATCTTCCTACACAGCTTTCCTAAAAGCCGAAGGCTTTTCTTAAATCTGCAGTAGTGTCATTAGATTTAAGCTACCATACCTTGATATGAGCATATATCAGCCTTGGTAATGTTGGACCATGGTAGAGTTGAAAACGAAGTTGGCCCCTCAGCACACAGCGGTTGGGTATCGGGAATTCTTGAGCGTATTGCCTTCCAGCCCTCTTGAAAGATCCACGTCAGGGCGCAATCACAATAAAGAGGGTTGTCTGTGAAAAGGAATGTCGCCGATTGTAAGAAATCGGGAGGCTGAAAAGGAAAGTTGAATATATAAGTCTGGGTTTACTGAACTGATATATCTATGTGTCGTTCAATATCATTAACAAGCCGTCAAGCTTGACTCTTTCCATTACCTCCTCTATAACGGTGATTCGGTTGGATCTCAGATTGAAAAATGTCAGTTCCACCAGTGGCTTGATCTGCGCATGTTCTACCATGGTGATCTCATTGCTGCCTAGATTCAACCAAGTCAATGTCGATCCTACACAGTCTAGATATGGTATGATCCCCAAAATGTTATCAGATAGATCAAGTGTTCTAACTTTGGTCCCATTTACTGCACTACATGGAAATTCCTGAATTCTGTTTGTGTTTATGCAGACATATGTTAGACGTGAGAAATTCGTCCATGCATTGTGAGGTATGCTTGAGATCATATTGTTGTTTAACATCACTTTTCTTAGCGTGTTATTCAAGCAAGATAGATTAACCAGAGAATAAAAAGCATTACGACCAAGATGAATTGTGTCAATTGGACTCTGAGCAGGGCATGCGAGAACAGATACATTGTTAGAAGTTAAATACAAAAATTTCAACGAAGAATAATTCGCGAAATTTGCATACGATATGACATTGTATCCCAGCACTAGAAAATATATGCTTTGCTTGACGCTGATTAATGTATCTATGTTACGTATGTCAGTGCGCAAAAGAGACAGTTTAGTCAAATCAGGGAGTTTAAGTGAGCCAGTAATATTTCCTCCGATGGGGTTGCCGTTCAAGTAGAGTACCTCTAGCGACTGGTAACATGAATTAATCAAATCCAAGTCAACATAACTAAGTGAGTTATCAATCATTAATAGGGTCTTCAACGTTGGTAGGACTATACAAGGGACATGTGACATTTTGTTATTGTTGAGATTTATGGAAATTAACTTTGTACCGACAAATGCATTGTCTGATACATGTTTCAATTCGTTGTATGTCAAAGAAATTTTCGTTAGTAATGGATAACGTGCAAAAGACTGGTTTTGTAATGATGTGATGAGGTTATGGTCTAGGTATATTTCTGTGACATTAACTGGCATATGAGGCAACTCGACTAGTTTGTTGGATGATCTGTAGACCTCCGAGATGCCTGTCACAAGCTCTCCATAGAAAACGTGAAGGAACAGAAGGATTTTCTGGAGCAGCATAATTGTGTTCGACTGCAACAAAACAGGGTTTTAGTTATGTACGATATATTAAATTAGAATTGCGTTCCATGATAGTTAAATCAACAGTGAAACACGCGACTTATGGGGCTATATATTGAAACACATCTACTGATTAACAGTAGAATTCTCATCGTTATTTTTTCATTCCCAATGGACACCACCAAGCAATCAAAATGACATCAATTCAAGAAGTTAGTTATCAGCAAAAGTTTCTATATTTTAGAGACTCTTACGGCTTATGTTAATGACAAAACACACTTGATAGACTGTCTGGCTACCAATAAATGGTTGATAAATTTGACAAGCTTCCGTCATATAATACGATTGGACATTCAGCCCTTTGACCATGACACGCGACACCCAGGCACTTATTGGACACATATCCACGTTTCCGCCATTCAGACTAATGAAATATCAGCTGTACATAGCCTTAACCATGCAGTCAACCGAGCATACCGGAGCACCAATATGTTACCCACAGCCTAATAAATCACACATCTATGGGACACCAACGTGCATACACATAATTTTAGTCTTCCATGAGGATTAGATTTACTCAGTAACTAGAATTTGATATATTATTTAAATGTGTAACATGGATATCTCCACCATTGCATAAGCAAAAGCAATAAATTACTCTGCAACCTTTCCTCCTCTTAATTGTGCATGCAAAATATGTTAGTTGAGGGGGGGGGGGGTAATTAAGATTGACTGAATACTGACAGTATATACGATCACATACAATTGCTGACATTCACACCAGCGCACTGACCACTTGCCAACTGGAAACTGCTTGTCCTTATTTCTGTATGCACATGGAGCGCACTTTGGCATCCACATATACGACCACAATTGTAAAAAACGTCTCACGCAGCTCAAACTGCTCTCAAACAAATAAAGAGAAATACATGGCATTATATGTTATGGTGATAATCATCTGTATTACTTTTTAGCAGCACTGAGTCGTGCATGCTGAGACATTAATTAAAAGGCACGTCCGAGTAGTAGGGCAGGGTACACTTATATTTAGTTGAATTCACAACCGAGTTGGTTTAACTGGCAAAACGAGCAAATACTGATCACAATGCAGCGGAATGAGAATGAAATAGAATGATTGACTCTTGATGCAGCGTTTTATCTGCATTAGAGAAAGAGCCACATACGGATGTTTATGAAGACGGCCACCTAGATCTACAAACGCATCCCAAAATTTACGTAAGTAAATCGATCTCATGGGGGAGCCACTGCAGCCCATAGGGATACCAGCTTCTAAACCAGCTCTCAATTATAGATACATAGATGAAAGCTGCAATCGCAGCGTTGCAACGTGCATAAATGACAATAAGGATCGATCAAGTGTATCTAAAAATTATCAACACAATTTGTCCTTCTCCGCAAGTCTAGGTGGAAGATTAATCATAGTATGAGAGTATAAGACAAGCGTAGTGAATTGCTATATTTTTTAAAACGTCTGTATGATTTAATCGGCAGTTGCACAATATAATTACTGAAATATCGTCAAAAGAAAAGGCTTTTGGAAAAGTTACTTGGTTGAACAAATTCAAAATAAACATGACAATAAATCTATGGTGGCGCCAATCGCTATCATTTGAATGAGGTGCATTCAAAATGTATCAGCCGTGTCTTCCTTGTTAAGGATGTTAGACAAATCGGGTGGATTGTTATCTTGTGATTGCGGCGCTGTATCAGTATAAATCTTACATGCTCATGATGCAAAAGCTGGGGTATATTTGTAACGGATAAGCAACAAGAACATGTGAAGTATGCATGTTCATATGGCGAAGCAAGCTTATCCTACCAATAATATTATGATGATATATTTTTGTCTGTTAATAGGTAGTTGGAAGCTTGTAGGAAAGGTCATGATTGTGCCGATGTGTTTGTGTCGTTTTTCAGATATTTGGTTTCTAAACTGTGAACGTCATTACATCCGAATGTGGCGACTTAGGGATACTTGCTTAGTTCTATTGGTTGCCGAAATATGATTGCCCACCAAGTAACATGTTACATCGACGTAAATTATCGGCTCAAATATGTCCCCTGAATTCATCCACTTATGAGCTGAATCAAAAGTACTTTCTTCCACAGGTTTGCCTAGTCGATTGTAAATGGCAATATTGGGCATGTGGGCTTCTTGAGGTCAGATGTCTTCGACTTGTTGCATTGACCTTTTGTCTACGAACGGTCTCCGTGCTTAATACGAGTAATCATATTGCAATTTTCCCGTGCATTCGTGATGTAGATTATGTTTTGCCCATATAGAGTGAAATAATTGTTCACGGTGTGCTGTGTATTGGCAATCAATGACGGTGTATTTATTCGTATTCACTGTTTTTGACGTCGCAGCTTGGTCCCCGCACTGTGCCCCGATTAGGTCGATATAACATTTATGTGTCACACACAACTCAACAAATCGATTCACGAGCCGAATGGCCCTCCTGATGACAATAGCAATTGTATATTTGTCTGCTGCCAATGTAATCATCTAGCAACCAGTTAGCAGATTTGTTTGTTCACAAGTGTGCAGTGACTGTGCATTTATTTCGGTGGATTCTCCAGGGATTGTACGCCGTAAAGATTGCAGTCTTATCTATATCTGGGCTTTAAGACGACGTGGTCGCATCGAACAAGCTAAAGATTTTTGTTGCCGTTCTATGCCATTACGCAGAGCGCTTCAAGCTTAACATTGTCAGAACATCACCGCAACGATAGCTTATTCGACAGAACAAAATCTTCAGTGCTTTAAACTCCTTCATCTGTGTTTTTTTGTGCTCTGCTTTCTGCATCTGTCTTTCGAGTCGTCTATTTTATCGCCCATTCCTGACTTGAGTGTCAGGTTGAACGCCTCACATCAGAGGCCAGTTCTTAAGAATAGGGCCAATCCGTCATGTCACAGGCATTAACGGCTACGCAAGGCGAGCGAACGGCTTTTTCAGTGTTCAATGGCAGTGATGACGGCTGCGAGCTATAAGTCACTGGCCAAGACATAACGGACGCAATAGTTAATGAGCTGCAATGCTTCGTCAGCTATAAGATGAACTCAATGCCACTCTGACGAAGCTCTGCTGTGGGTTTTATGACGAGGATACAATAGAAATCGCGAAGGATATCCTCTTCTCAACAGCATTTACCAACGAGTCGTCGAGTCACCAGAGACGACCTCGTAAAATGAAGAGACGAGGATCGGAGTAGAAGCAGCATGATATGGAAGACATCATTAGCGCATTGTTAGAGATCCCTCCCTGTCATTACCGTGTCGCCAGGGATCTGTTTCGCATCCCGCCCCTGAATAGCAGCAATTGCTATCTGTCTGCTACGAGATATTGAGACTATAAAAGAAGAAATGAAGATAATGAAAGAAGCAAAAAAAGTGACAACGGCAGCTCATGCCTCTATGCTCACAGGTTCTACGGCTACAAAGGTAGAAACACCCTCTGCCTCCACCACCAAAACTCCTCCTGCTGCAGAAACGCGAGCTGTCATTGACGAACCTGATACTTCTGACGTCTTCGGCATGTACTGGATACTGAACCATCACCAGTCATCTCTACACGGGAGAATATCGAGGAGGTCCTGAGGCTTGCCAAGATTCAAAACCTCAACGTCCTTCCTTTGCAGATGCAGTCACCTAAGGTACCATAAAGCAACCCAACAAGGGAACGCGATCTTCAGAGCACACCACCGTTCGTTCCTCTAAAAGTCGACGTCGTCAAAATTTGAGTGCTAGACTCCCCACCCGAAGCCATCAATCAGATGTTATCACAGGTCAAGGCAAAATCTTCTCGCTTTGTGCTTCCAGGAGTATAGAAAAACCAACGACTCGCCTTTGCGTTGGACTCTTTTTGTCACGCCTCGCACGAACAACGCAAGCAAGTGACGTCACCAAACATATAATGAAAGAAACCGGCCTATCCGATTGCTGTGACCTTCTACACTCAAAATTTGACACTTATCGATCTTTATGCATTCGCGTTGACCAAAAGCATCTAAATACACTCCTTAACGCTATGATGTGGCCATCAGGTGCTATTGTTCGTAAATATTGTGAATAGTCTTGTAACCATGCACCTCTACTTCGTAATTGACCGTACCCTGTATATTTAATATCTCTAGCGTAAAAATGTATAAAGGTCAGCCTTATAACGTGTGTTCTCATTGGTAACGGTGAAGCGTTCGCCTATATCTCTGTTAATCTTTAAAGTGTTTTTTTTTAAATGACAACTAACGATGCGCACGCCAACATACCTGCATGGTCGATTCTTTATTTCATTAATTTCTTGTAGAAGAAGCTAATTTCGGTCATTATTGACAATCGTGAAGACTTATCGTTCTTACATTATGCCGAGTGATAGATGCTATTTGTCAGGCAAACAATTAACTTGCACCCGCAAAAGTGTTCAATCTTTAGGTTTCCAATATGCATATTTGATAAACGTGTCCAAATGATGTTTTCCCATCAGACCACATTGTACAATAAACTCGGCTTAATTCTCGTCAGAGATATCCGGCGCAGACTGCATGCAGCGGTGAATTAGAAAACAATAGTGAATTATCTGGTTGTAAGGTTGCGTGCAGATGCTTCAAGTATCACGCCTATAATCGATCAATGAGCATCCGGGTACATGCTCAGTCATTTCAAGATGGATTTATTTGATATTTGGCTAGCGTATATTTTAGAGGACAGACAAAACGTTACCCATTCCGAATTAGACGGACATTAATCAACATTAGACAACTTTGCAAGTGTCCTTGTAAGGAGCGTATAGTGTCTATGCTTACCAACATCTTGGAATTCACTACTTGACCGGAAATGATTGGAGTGTTTAACTGGATATGCAGAGCCACCTGAGTTTCTTCTCGAATACTCCGATTTCTACTCGGACATTCCGAGTGTATATAGTGTGACTTAATATAATAGCGTTTTTGCTTTCTGAAAATCGTCTCTGGGTACTGTTCATGTGACAAGATGCACCAGATGTAAAAAGATGCATCTTATGTAAAACGAAATATGGTATATAACAAGAAGCATCATATGTTAAAAGAAGCATCAATTGCAAAATTATGCTGCAGATGTTTGAATTCATGGAATGGTGCAGTGAGTGCATGCATCATCAATGCGCGATGTACAGATAACAAGTCGGGAATTTCCATCCATCTCTTTAATTGTAATTTAGCGTGATAGGCAATGCATCTTTAATCAAGAGTTTTGTACAGCAAAATCATCTGTTTACGCAACGATAGCGCGCTATTGCGAATAAGGTGTACCCGCAATTAACCAATCTTTGAATAGGTCAACTTTTGCATACTCCCATGAAGGGGTGCAAAATTGTTTTGATTTGTGCAGTGCTAGTGACATGTGAAAAATACAAGAAGTAATAAACCTAGAAGAATAACTTTACAATACTCAAGCAACAGGGTTTGTTTCTCTCATTTTGAATAATGTAAATGACATTAGGCAGAATTAACGCAAAGTTAATATTTGTACCAAGCAACAGACGGTTTATCCACACTCATCCCAGGACACGCATTGAAATGGAACCCATCGCCATTGTCGCCCGCCGATGGAACATTGCGACCTCCTTTACTGGTGTACCAGTGATAAACGGTCTTATACGTAATAATGTTTATTTGACTTCATAACTACTATGGCTCATAACGGCACTGCTTGTCTACATTAGCTAAGTCACATCATCTGTGATATATGAGTATCAATTAATGCGTAAATAACCTACATAGATCCAGGATCATAGAGACATGAGGCCGTTTGTACGATTAAATCACGCGCTAATATATCTGGCTATTGTATGGTTACCTTGACCTAACTGCATAAACTCACACCTTGGCCTCACATTCTGTCCGTCCTCCTGATTTCATTACCTGACCAACGACCTTGCATTCATATATTGGCATTGCTATCATCTATCCTTTAAGCTTTTGAATTCTTATGAGCTATCAGATTTCTAACAAGAATAATATTTATTATTCAAATCTTGTAATGATACATGATCAGGGATGTGTGGCCTTAGTCAGACAGACTGTAACACAGCGGGCAGCTACACTCCAGAAAATACAACGCACAGAAACAACACCAATTATATGGCAGCGCAAAACCACAAAAGCTTACGAGCGCACGAGCAGAACTATCGTACAGGAACGGGAAGGAACTAATAAATGCGGTGATTTCATGTTGATAGGGTACATCCAGCATTCACATAGTACTGCTTAAAAGTACGACGTTTCAAACGTGTATTAAAGGCGTCTACATGTTATAGGAAAAAAACCCAGCTCGACAGGTCTTTCATTGACCCATGCACTATTATTTGGGCAGTAGTACATTTAAAATGTTGCGAAACAGCTGATAATTCGATATTATTCAGCCCATTCAGAAATAGCAATATATGTGTTATGTTATCAATCATATGTTTACTGAATACAGCTACAAAAACTAGAACTACTTAGAAGCAACTAATACGGTTCTTTACCTGAGAAAACTGCATTGTCTTATCAACAGATAATAAAAGCATTCACATCTGACTGTTCAATTTGTAATGAGGCAAATGGCTTATTACGTGGTGAATTGTTGTCACTTCAGATAACATCTACTATGTGCGAGTGACATTATGCAGTGGCGATATACTAAATCTAAGTGCGAATGGTATAATATCACCGCTTGCAAAGGGAACAGTCCCTTTGTTTACATGTCGCCTTCAGTCCAAAAACGCAAGCTAGCACACATATTTTAGCTTAGTAACAATCCACCAGCATTCCTGTCAGTGGAAAAGAAAAGACATCCTATAAAGGCATTTCAAGGTGCACTATCAATAGCAGAAATATACCTTGCCTATATGGGATATATCTACCGCAGTTAATACCATGGTTCTGATACACAGGTCGCGCATATGGGCTCATTTTGTTGGAAGACGTGAGAATGCTATTTTTAAGCATATGGTGTTTGCTTCTCAATCTGTGTGTGTCAGACTTTTCACAAATTATTATTCTTCTCGCTGGATAAGATAACTGAAAAAGTGTAATGCTTTGGGGAATCCAATGTATCATGACAGATTCAACATAAAAAAATATATTGACCATAAGAACCCATTGCAGCAAGGAAGAAACGGGTTGAATGGAATGATTGCGATGTTTGAATTACATCGAAGTAAAAATTCATTGCTCCTGTAGTTTTAAAATTGATAACACGGTAAAATAGAATCGATTCTTAAAAAAAACTCGACGCGTCCCAAAAGTCATGGCATGCTAATGTTTGTTCACAAATCAATTGAACTGCTAGTATAAGCACCATGTGCCAACAAACATTTATAGATATGCTATCAAACTAAACGGTGTGTAAAAATTTCTGTCTGCATAAACCGCTTCCCGAACCGCAATATATAGATAAAATAAAGCCGAACATAATCAGATATGATCCCATATTACCTCAACTACGCGGGTAATGTGCATTACAAGCGGTTCTCTTTCAGCAAGGACAGAATGTCTGTGGTAAATGGGGCTAAGGGGTGGTGGGGGGCAGGGGAGTGGGCGGCAATACAATTAGCAATAAACATCACGAATCGGCCGTGTTCCAAACATAAATTGGCTCAGAAACAAGATGAGAGTATGTCCGATATGGTACATCTATAACACATATCTGCATACATATATGCCTTGTGATGACTTTTGCAAGCAACAGTAATCTACAGACTTTATGCACCAGCCACATTTGTGGCCTTCCGATCTGAATCCATTACATTATTACACCTGGTTTAAGCCGTGGATTATTTGTGGGCAATTTGTGGTACTTTGGTTACTGATCTACTTGCTTACCGACTGCCAGTCGTGTTCCATCAAACCAAAGTAGAACGTGCTATCATCTGCAAGTGACCTGGCTGACGATAACTAATTAGGAAAGCAAATATTCGCTATTGTATGATATGTGTACTGTTACCAAATACGCGTCACAGATTTGCCACACAGTTATACTTATTCTGCAAATAAGGTCAGTCATAGCAAACCAGAACAATAATGTTCTACTCACAGTTGTTCATGCGGCTGTGTCTTTTAGTCGGAAAGGCTGTTAAACCCAGAAGCTGTAATGAATTTAATTATGTTGCCATTTGCATTTTATCTAGGGCTGCACCAAATGTTCCCCAAACATCTTTTGCTCTATCTGCTGGCTAAGGGGCAGCAACTTAATGGGTGCCATAGGCCCAACGGATTAATAGTTCCTTGAGGGAGCAGAAGAAATTCTAACTGTTAACTGTGCCCATGACAACCATGGTGTTATGGGCCACGACATTACAGCTAGTCGTTATATAATGTAAGACATTCAGTATAGTCTTCTGGGACAACATGAACAACACATGACAAAATTAAGCATATGTGAAAGTGGACAGCTGGAGGTGATTAGTTAGGAGTCCAGGAGGGATGAATAGTGCTTGATGGGTTAATAAGCTTTCACAACCCAGCCGTTAGTTGCAGACATGCAGTCAAGTTAAGCAGTCGCATCGCAACGATGGCAGGGTATGAGGCAGAGTTGCATATATTTTATAGTTTCGCCATCGAAAAGGAGCAATTTCGTTTATGGCAGTATTAGTTGATATGGTTAGAGTAAAACTCTTTAAATGATACCTAATCTTACTGAATCCTGTATATCTTTAATGATTTCTGACATAACATAACATCGGCCAAATCGCTATAATTACAATGACAAAATAAAATCAAACAAACATTTTCAATTCATATTGCACTTATTCGTTAGTTGCAGTTATGAGAAACTGAAGAACGAAACGCTTTTGTTGTGGCACATAAAGCCCACTTTTATGTATGTTTTATAGGATGTCTTTAAGACCTATACTGAGTTTTTACTTTGAAATATATCGTACAGCAAAAGAGTCATATATGCGACTAAGGACAAATAATTTTCGTTTTCATAGAAAGCCTTTATATCGCAAATGAAGTCTTTAGTTCTCCGTCCATGCAACACTCATGGTGGTTTAAATAGCTAATAAAAATAAGCTTACTGTAGTACATGGGATGATTAAATGATACAATAAAAATGGTATTGTCTCAGCGATCTAGATCAAAACGAAATAGAAAAGGCACAAAAGAGACATGGCTTTTCCTGTAGGGACAATTTCTATATCATGTGTGACGCCAACAAAATTCACATTTAACCGCATAATTTGGAACTAATGGCCTGCATTTTCCCGATAGGCATATTACATTGGGGACTGAAAAAAGAGATTTACATAGCGACAAATATCTCATATGTATTCGTAAACAGTAGGTGTTTAGGGCGATAATTGTAATTAGGTTAATTATAATTGAGTGCTTAAACTTCAAACTGTCTAAGGTAATTGAAGGAGATCCATGCTATGCCAAAACTCCATTCAGCATCCACTAACTTTCATGCTTTATTTTTTTTTCTCTTTAAATTGGCATTACTACAAAGTCTAGTCTGCCGTATTCATCTGATCGATCATGCATGCCATCTCGAGCGGCCAATCAAATATTCACCAATTCATTAAAATAATTTCATATAGCAGTTTTATATATGCAATACTGATCATTACTTGTGATTGCAACAAACTTCTCTGTAATATTGGTAAACAAGCGGCTTCACCCTCCTGTCTCTTTGTTAACCTGTAGTCTGAGACACAGGAGTATATTTATGAACTGTATACAAATACGTCGCAGTCATGCAGTACGTCTCGACTTTACAATGGAATATCATGCAACTTACACGCACAGTATTGATATTTAGGACGCATGAACACTTAACACACTGACCCACAATGTTACTTTAGTGGAAGGTAATAACAGCTAAAACATGGATGCAACCGGAACATGCTACTCATTATACACATTCTCATTAGATTCAAGCGCGAGTTGAACAATTTGTAACAAGAGTAATCATGAAGAGTCGCTTCATTCCCGTACTGTTATAACGCAACATATCTCTCCCACTGATGGTCGCTATGGTGTATGGTGAAGATGGTTACGCTTCGTGATTTAGTTCACAACAAATCGGCTATTTTACATATACCAACCATTATGGCCAATGAAAAACACACAGAAACAATACGGTGAGAATCGCCATAGGGCCACAATCATGATGTTGGTGTGTTAAATCTATTCAAGCATACTTTAGTGCATACCAAAGTTTCATTAACGAGCCCGCGGCGATAAAGTCACAAAAATCACAGGCGGTACCAGGCGAGATTATGTTAACTGACTATTCGATGCTTTCATGGACATTCTTGATAACTTGTAATATAAAGACGCCAGTGTCTATGAACAGGGTCTGTAACTCAACAATTACAGAAGTATTGATATACACTTCCAGGCCAATGCTGGGGCCTTTTCATAATCTAAGACCAACTTTTCCATTTCCAAAATTGTGTGAAGCAGTACATGTGAGGCAATCAACTGCGATTCCTCGGTTGAACCAATCTAGCATGCAGGACAAACAGCTTCTTGCGTGGACTGGACCCAAATTAATATGCGAGAAAATGAACTTCCTGCACTATGAAACATGTGCATAGTTAACCTGCCTAACAACCACTGTCATGATAACGTAACCGTGGTCAGCATATTGCGTCACCTGCTGAGAAAATTCCAGGCGGCCGATAAAATCAAAATGCAATAAATCAGCGTTATGTGGGAAAAAGCGCCACTGTTCTTCAGTCCTGAAGGTCTACATGGTATTAGACAGTTTTTTTGTTGGCAGTAGAAATCCTCGATTAAATGTTTAAGTGGGCATCATCCTAATCTCGGACAGGGATCCCAACCTTATCCCTGTAATTTCCCCAATGCATGTTTTTATCGGCATTGCTCTCCTGCGACCCCAGATAAACAATGCCAATGACATTCAATATGCTAAAGTTAACCACTTTTGATATCTGTAGAATGCTCCACCATAATGTACATTAAGTACTGATAGACATGCACATATGCATGCACCAAGTCACCAGGTGCACCATATGCCCCATGTGTGCGGTCAGCCTGTCAGTCCCAGGTGAACCATCAGCTGCCAGCATGATAATTAGACCTAGCTGGTATCGTCAGTACTGTGGCCTGCACCATGGTGTAAGTGCACTCATGCTCGAGATACTGTTAAATTTGCCTTACTTCAGATCTTTGCCAAATGCTCTCAATAAATTAATGCGTTATCCTCTGATAATGGTCGACGGCAGAATATTTTCATGGAAGTTCAATTAGCGCTGCTGCTCCCTACGGATGTTGACGACCAATGGGAGCTCTCTCTGGGAGCTAGAAATCCATTTCAATTTCCCCGATTAGCCAAGATCAAGTAAAGCAAATCACAACCCGAACCAAACACGCTGAAGATTGACCGGAGTCGTACAAAAGTCGCGACCCCAGGTTATAGCGGTCGTTTAAAAGTAGCTTCCTACAGGATATGATAATTCTCTTTAACGTCCGGCGCCTCCCATTCTATCCATCACTGTCGTCCCTGAATCTCATCTAAGTCACTGCATTGCCTCTTTGTACCCACGTCTTAATTTTGAAGAGACAAAATTGTCTGTCAAAGATTCAAGTTGATTTTTATTTGAATTGACCGAGTATCCTTTAAAGTGAAATTCTGAATGCGTATTGCTTCTGACATCAATATAAGCGCCCAGAGTAGCGAGCTTAATTTGCAGACTGTGGTCCATGCTTACAAAGTGTCACCAATCATCCATATCATCAATTATATGCATAAGCATGACGGGCGGAAGCAGACAGATTGGTCATCGAGGATTCGTCTTTATAAAACTAATTCTCATTATCGTTGTAAGAGATTAATGCTCTCGAAACCCGTGCATAACATATTAATGCGAAAAGGCGTATGGTCCATATCTAGATCGTCGCCTTCACCGACAGTGTGTATTTACCTTAGTCAAAAACATTAGGGATTGTTAGATTAAATTGCAATGGATGTAGTATTGTACGGTTGATATTGGCATCAGAAACGTTCTTCAGGAGGTGAATAATGGATTGTTTATCTTTTATATAGCTACACGAGATAAACGCAGCTTAGGTGAATTAGTTAATATAATTGGCGACATCTTAAGATGGTAAGGATGCAAATTCTCAATTCTCTGATGAAATTAAAAGTTTTAGTCAGGCAGTTTGGCTGAAAAATGCAAATTGGACGAGATAGTTCATGCATTCAAAGTCATTTATGTGTCTATAATCAAACTGCTGTGATTAATTGCTGTCAATTGCATCTGTGTAGATAAAAGAAAAAGAAAACAAGATGGCAATAAATATGACACAAGCCCAAGTATTTAAGTTAGCTGAATTGGTGGATTGATTTATCCCATTCATTGAACAACATATATGCAAGCGGTTCTTCTGCTATAGCCACAAATATCATTAACAAAACAGAAGATGATAATTGTACAGCTTCTATTCACGTGACCGCCCGCAATAAATTAAGTATTGCCCCGTGTGCATGATTCCTCAGTTGAAATTCTTATTACACGATGTTTTCGGCTCTTGAGGGTAATATTATACAAAAAGTGTGTTTTCCCCTGTGCTCCATGTTTGAGTAATTGTCTCGGCCATACTATGCTGGCACTGCTGGACTCCACAAAGCATGACACGTGTCAGTTAGATGTCTTGCAGATAGATGAAATATATATCATTGATCACCTTGATCATTTATCGTTCATCTGTTGTAAGAGGAATTCAATTTTAAATGTGCATTTGAATCGAGCAAGTCGTCACGATGGCTGCTTGTCTGACGCTAACAGTGTGGACTTAATGATCGACGGGAATTTTGACGATATCAGGGAGTAAGTATGTTATGTTTCGGATGTGAATGACGTCCAAAGTATCGACTGAAGACTCCAATGTCGGAAGTCATCTCTTGAATGGCCCGCGTTGTTAGGGAATGGATCCCACATCATATATTTCCATTAACTCTTTTTTACATACAGGAAGCTGTCAACTGCAAATCTAATGTTTCAAAGTTATCCATGATAATTTAGGTGACGTACTTTGCGGCTTTCTTGTGTGCCTGAACAGGGCCTGTAACTCAACCGTGCACTGTGAATAGAGAAGTAGAAATGGACACAGGCCCATCTTTCGGATAGCGTGGGGTCTTTTTATATGACAGGCGATTATTTAAATCAATGATTTTTATACAGGTTATAAGAGCTGAGACATTTGGAGCTTTTAGATACGAAATTAGGATGTTTCGAATTTCATTTATTCATTTAGGTTGTATGTCACGATGGAGATAATATAACATGAATTCGTGACCAGGTTGATATTATGAACCGAGGCCTTAAATGATATTCTCCATGACTGAATCAGCTAATGTACTTTTCAAGTCCAATGTCAAATTCTGTATTTTGCATTCGATCTTTTCATTCCAGGTTATGTTAACGGGTCAACTCGTGCTCTGTGAAGGCGTTGTTCATAGTACCTAGTGGATAGAAGGAGATGCAATTATGACAAAGGTCTAGTATTTAAGCTCAATACTGTAACATGGACCCGGTGTTTGCCTGGAAACGCCTCACGACGTGTTAATCCATGTTTCACCGTGAACGTCGTAGTCTTTATGGTCGCAGTGTTGAAGATGAGACGTCAATTGAATGGTAACTAGAAAAAGGAGGTTTATTTCTGAATGATGGGTTACGGATTCCGTATCCCGCAAGTCCGAATATATATATTACAAAACTGTGGTATGGAGTAACTACTGCTGAGCTGGAATTCCAAACTTCTATGTGCCGTACGGAGTTGGCCTTCCAACTAGGTCCGTACGACGGTGATTGTTTCGTTGCCCCAATGCTGAATGTCTTTTTAACTTCTGGGGACGGAGGTATTTATACAAATGTGTGGCGTCGTCAGCAAGCGAGGAGGTACAATCACCTTTAGCTTTAATAAAGATCAAACGGGCTGATGTTTTATGTTATGGGAAATGACAGGTTGGGAATGTTTACTACTTGCTACACCGGGACTATTTAATTTGGATAGTGGCCGTTTACTTCAGATATCACGGTTAGGTATTTAAGGGGGGGGGGGGGGGGGGTGTTGCATTATGACTCCACACTGGTTGACGACGCTTTCTGCAGTTATTACATAATATCTAATTGATAAGGACGGTCACATATACCCTTCCGACACATTAGACTTGACCTCAAGTCTACAACAAATCGTTCACAAACAAATAGATTATACTTACAAAAATCAATTAACCTATACTATTAAACATTAATGACATATAATTACACCACAAAAACATTAGCGGTAACAATAGTCTCTTTTACGACTCCTGTATTGATATATATTGTGACCAACATTATTACAGTAAGCGCACATTTGGGACAGTGCATCATATCTAGATTTCCATCCGTGACTACCGTTCATGACACTTGTAACTGGTGCTTGACTGTCCTGTGTTAGGCTGCTGTGGAGGTCTCTTAATTAATCGGTAAGAGTTTTAGTCCTTTCCAACATATTTATTTGTTCGCGTAGTGTTCGATTATCGTCTTGCAGCCTTTCCAGCTTTTCCGAAGCAGATGTGTTTTTGACCAATTGTCCTCGCAGCATACCTCGCATGTTTTCAAGTTCCATTTGGGCGTCTAGTAATTGGTCTTTCAATCCGTCAATCTCACTCACCAGGTCACGTTCCTTCTTGTGTTGTCTTGGAGTATCTCTTTTATGATGGATTCTTGGGGTGCTTGTATTTACGCATTCTATCCAGTCGAATGCCGGGACTGAATGGAATGGTAGGTAGGCTGTTCTCACTTTTCTTCTTTGTCAAGAACGTTTCCAGGCGGGCTTGATCCCGTCGGCGTTGACTTGGCGACTTGTTCTTTGTCGGGGCTGTTTTAGGGCATGGTTTCGCACTTGGGGGTTTCTGCGATGAGGTTGCCGGTGTCAGGTAGTAAGGCATAGGACCTGGCCAGGGTTGTCCGTGGCGTCGGTAGCCTAAACGTCCAGACATACCTTAGTTTTTTTAAGATGACTTTCCTGTGATCAGCCAAAAGGTGATCACTACAAAACTAAAGCGCCATGGAAAAGCTTATTCAGCCTGATTACAATGATGGCTCAGCACATCTTTATTTAAGAGCAAGACTCCGTTGTGTATCCGCTAACGTTCATTGTGTCCTTGTTTGTTAGAATAAGCATAAAGCGAGGTTAAATTATACTTGGTGTGGAGAAAGCTCAGGGATCTTCTGGCATATAAGCGCATACATTAATGCTCCATGTGGGGTGCGAGTAGTAAATCAGTATGGCGGTACTTTATCCTAGTCAGATTATCGCCATAATCCTGCCTGCCCTCGTATGTAACTAAACAATGGCTGCTCTCATATGCATTGACTGGCGTTCATGGATATGATTTCAGGTGTATGTGTTGATGGTCATGCAAATAGTTAAGGTGCACGAACTGACCACATATGCTGGAGGAATTTGCATTTTGAAATTGCTCTAGCGATCGACCATTGTATTCGTGTTTAGTCGTACTTTGCTACTAAATGGCGCCTTCTGCCTTCATTATCAAATGTTCTAGATTCAGATTCAGATTTCTTTACAAGCAAACAAGAAATGTTATAAAACCTGCATGTAATCAATATATATTTATAAGTGAACTCATAAAATATTCATATAAATGGATGATGAAATTGATACACAAATGAATTGATAGGAGACCCATCTAAGACCATCCGCTTGACGCTATCGAGATAACCACCTGCTGAACTAAGTCATATTGGATTATTTTGAGAGTATAGGTCGAGACGGGGGTGGGGGAGGGGATGTTGCTGGTAATATAAAGTAAAACATCTTATATCATGAAATGATTCCGGTGGCATAAGCCGTAGTTTGAAAGAAAAAATGTGCTTGTCTAGTTTTATGGAGGTGGATGTTTGCTAATTTGGCAACATTTGAAATTCTTGAACTTGAAATTATTATGTTGCTTGAAATAATAAACATTACATTTTTGTTTTATTCATGTAAATAGATGAAGAAAATTACACACAAATGAATTGTTGCAGGAGACCCATCTAAGACAATAGGCCTGTCGCTAAACTAAATCGTACAAAATTATTTCGAGTGTATAGGTTTGGGGGTGGTGGCAATTAGAGTTAAATATGTTATATTATTAAATGATTCCGGTGGCATTAGCCGTAGTATGAATATATTCTTGAGACTTATTACACACATGACAGTGTATTTGTGTTCTTGTTGCCTCATACATATTTATGCAATGGTTTTTATATTGTTTTGCGATTGATTATATACTTAGTCTCTATCTTTTGAAGAATGCGTTGTGAAATATAATTTGTGTCAAATTCTATTTGTTAAGAACAAATAAACATTTCTAGTTTTGAGAATGTGGATGTTTGCTATCTGTGCAAATGGAGTGGAAATATATTTTGGTAGCACTTACAGAGATTGTTGAACTTTGAAAAATTTAGGTTGCTTGAATATTGTGTTTGAATTAATATTAGTTGTTTGTTTTGTCGCAATACGAATGGCTTGTTTGTTGTTGAAATGTAATGGAATTGAGGCACTTGTAATGCATTTTATAGCATAATTGATGTTTAATCTTATCAAGAATCACAATTATTGTCATGATTACGTGAGAGGCTTTGAATCTGAGTTTTAAATGTCAGATTATTAGAATACCCCGAAAATACACAGAGTTGGTTGCCTATATAGGAATAGTTTCAAATTGTAAATTTGACCAGTTTTTGATAAATTTTTGATTCAATTTTGAATCACGTGCATTCAGCTTTTGCCAAGTTCAGGGATAGTTTATTTGTACAAAGCCGATCATATTTAGTTTAGTTATCGCGATATTTAGTCTGGCTTGTAATAGACAAAATTGGGAGGAATTTCTTTCAGTACGCTTATTACTTAGATTGATTGTGTGAGAAGTAGCAATATAAATGCGGCGTACAGTAATGTTCCTATTTGGAAGACAGCTTCCCTGATTGTTATCTTTGCCAACATTGAAGTCTGATCAGATTCTGGTCAATATAAGCTCTGAAACATTTGAGGGCTAGATTTCATATACAGTTTTATAAATTAAATAAGAATGATGATTTTATTTGTGAGCTATATGTGCCGCCATAAACGATTTTTCAGTTGATGTCGATAGCAAACAAAATGAAGCATCATTGGCCAACTAGGCCACACCCAAACTTATGTATCCGTTTCACAAGACGTCTATCTGGAAAAAGAAGGACATCATTTGACCATATCGCGGTCATAAAGACCGTACATAGCACCGCGGAGGGAAGGGGGGGGGGGAGAAGAAAGGGAAGAAGAGGGGAGGGGAGGATAAATGGAGATGAAGTGGAGATGTAATCAGGCAAAGTTACAGGATAAAACATTTTAAGATAAATGTGCGCGTCAGTTCTGTGTGATCACAAATAATGCACTTGTTTTTTTAATGATGAATATTAAACACAATGGCCTGGTTAATATGTGCAGGGTGCATTATCCAAATATCTTGTGGTGTTTGATTGAGAGGAGGACTCGATTAATCTAAATAAAGCGAAAGGTTTAAAAAAGATTAGCTGTTGCGGATTTATTTTATAGTTAATGTAAATATCGATTTACAGTGTATGCAAACTTAGGCACCAACGTGTTTCATTTGATACTCGGTTGCAGGGAACAAATATGACTCTCAGTCTCTTTGTCAAGTCCAGGTTTGGCAAGCACAGCTGTAATTACAATTGTGTAGGAATGGAAGTAGACTTTTAATCTTCAATAGCAGGACTTGGCAAACTTGGTTGTGTTGAGCTTATGATAACTCAGTAGGATAACAGCGGACCGCATTACGCCCTTTCATGAATAAAACATATTAGCATTACGTCGTATGGGCGAAATATGCTGATGGGACTTTTTCTGTGTATTGCTCTCATTTACGTTGGGATTGCGACCGCTATAAGATAATTTCCGGGGAAGTGAGGATAAGCATAACAAAAATGTACTGCATGGACGCCAATTGCCGTACTGGACTGTTATACACATTCTAATATTAATCTAAACAGTTGGGACCTGATATCCAATCACAAAACGCTAATGGTATTAGAGCATCGCAACTGTGGTATGTAGACGATATAAGCATCCAATTATTCGGCCAATGCAGAAAAACATTTGCACTCGGCTTTTCTTAGACGTTGTACTCAGTATTGGAGGCGGCATGCATGCTCCTCGATTTCATGATTAACATTACGTTTTTCCACAGGAAGCCAATGAAGGGTACGCATGATGTGTGGAATGTCATCCCCAAGCATTCCTTTTGCAACAGGGCGGGCGGCCGTATTTTAGGCGTGTTGTTTTGGCGACAAGGTTCGAATGGGCTCAACATAGCAGCGAATTACAGTATTCAAGCCGAGACGATATGAATGCTTGGACACGAATTTCGGTTGTCGATTGGTTCAGGTACTTCCTTATGATGTCTTATCTTCTGATCTGATGAAAGAGAGATTGAGTTGACTTCATAACATGTGGTTTTCCAGTTAACTGTGAGTCCATCAGAACACCGAGGTTTCTGGCTGTATCTGATGTAGGTACACTCATATCGCCAATATTAACTGGGCCAAACGACTTTTCAAGTCACCAATGTGATTCTTATTACACATGTACGTTAAGATATAAGCGCGTGGTCGCCCAGAATATTTAGTATGTAGAATTGCATTGCTCGAATGAAAAAAAACACATATACATCTGAGATTAATTATACACAGATACTTGCATGCACACCTAGTGGAAAATAGTGATAGTATTAGATTCCGATGTCTTGTACTAATTCTAACCCAGTTCATGGTTTCACAAGTAAACTAGATCACATACGTTGTGTTTACATGGTCAGAATGGCGTCTGATAAACACCTAAGTGTAGTGACGATGGGTCTAAGAACATGTAAATGTAAGCTTGGTTCGAATGGTATGATCTGTGAGGCAGCCGTTTTTAGTTATTTATAGCACCATAAGCATCCTCTCATGTGGCACCGCCGATTCGGAGGGTGACGATATGCAAACTTTCTTAACACGTCCATTATTGATATGTCGGTATTTACGCGTTCATCACCGGGTTGTCGGGATGCACCGGGTTGTTCATAGGGTTGACTCTTTCACCAACGGCATCCCTCAGAGGACACGGTCATTGAAGACATTGTGGCATGGAACTTAATCTATTTAAGACGTGATATTCATCGTATCCATTGATTTCTCGAAAAACAAATCAACAGTCGCATCAAACACTTCACTCTCCTGGACTTAGTCAGCATTAACAGTCATCTGTATTAATGAGCGAGCATTAATATCGTGTATTACTATTTACGCCATAGTTGACTGAAGTTTTCATTTGTCGCCTCCAAGAGCCGTTGCACAGTGCAATAGTATTGTTATGTAACAGGTTTAAGGGCGTTGCAACCAACAAATGTGACGAAACAGCCAAACGGCTGTCTCAGGTCTTGCTTAACTTGCCCTGTGTTACAAAATGTTTGGTTAATACCCTAAAGCAAAGAGGTATCGTTGTCTCAGAGGCATAAGCTGGGACGAAATGTCAAGCATCCACAAGACAGAACCTTAAAACCGATATCTTTGCATTTCTATTCAGAAATCTTAGCCAATATTAGTTTTCCATCTAACATAACAATCAGTCAAATAATAGATCAAACGCAGCGACCACAAACTAAAACACACACAAGTAGGTTAGTGGATGCAACATAAGCTTCTAATTATCTGCTTGCACGGTTTCTATTTTTGTCCATTATTTTCCATTGTTCTTTTGTGAACCTTTTTGTCTGTGATTCATGCTATGGCGTGGAAGGCAAGTCAGATTGTTTATTTGCCAGATGATAGGAACATGTCTTGGGAGTGGTAAAACATCACCTTATGGGAAAATGCAATTAATTAATGTACTGCCTAGCTGCAGCCATAATGTTAGACCGGCCATGTAGAGTCTTACGCAAGTTATTGAAATATTTGTGACCTAACTAAATCAAGTCGCATGGTTTGTAATGCTGAAACCAAAGATTACCGAGCAGTGGATTAAAACGTATTTTACGATATATCTTACTTGATAGGTTGCGACGTATTCCCTGCGCATGTCGTGTAGTGTTTACGTCAGCTTTCGACCAGATTGATAAGCTTTAATGAATGCACTTACTTATCGCCAGAGTTAATTGTCATGCCAAGGAGTATCATGTAGAAAACGTGTATGCCCATTAATTATGTAAGATGTTCATTGCATATATAAGATTGTCAATGGCTTACAGTGTTGACTTAAACAAGAGGGCATAATTTTCGACTGTGCCATGTCTCAGTCTGACAAACATTGCTGCTTAGCATCCCGCTTAGCCTTCCATATTAACTAGCGAGAATGGGGATTGGTAGTGAAAGGATTATATGACCCCTTTTCTAGGCACTTACACACAGTCTTGGCAATATATCTTTGCCGACCGATATGAAGACGTTAAGTGATGGAACCTGCTGACCTCCTGGGAGACGACCGATATCATCGGTGTTAATGGTTTAGGCGATTGGTTGACATGTTTTACCGGCAGAAGCGGCTCACACCATAATCAAACGGGACATATCCAAATGCTGGATATTAAGATTGCTTAAACATTTGGAATGTCACGATATTGTGTGATGATATCGGTGTTGGGAAAAAGCCAACAGGCAGCATAATGTCTGCGAGTAGCCACATTATATCACGAACATACTCGAGTTGCTCTCGAATTGAGACGCGGTGCTAAAGTAGACCTGGTAAAGATACAACCGTACCAGCTTTAGTAGGCAATTTTTATAGGATACTAAGCCAACACTTGATACGCTCTCACCATCTGGTGGTTGATCAATACTATATTGTACTACTCAACAACCCCACGCCAATGGATTGGTTGCAGAAGATTGCATGCATGTTCACAGTAATGTCCGACTGTATTTATTCCTATCTATTCCATTGAGGACGACCGAAAGCTGCTAAACGGACAAGGAAAAAAAAGTAAATAAACACCGGGCCTCACTGTATTGGATTAGCTTAACCAATATAATGTAACATGATTGCGACAAGCAAGCGACGGTGGCAATATAGATAGAGGTGATCATTAACAATTGGCATGGCCTTGTTGTGGTCAGTTAAGAGATATTTAATGCATACTAGACAGGCAGTCGATCGCTGGTGCGTCGCGTCTATGATGTGGCATAGGTTTACATTAGATGAGGACGATTTCTGTCCAACACAGCCATCGGGGCTGGTAGAGAGCAAGTCATTGTGGTCGTTTGACAGGAAGCCATTGGGCAGCAAGTCAAATCCTTGAGGCAATATGACTCGGGCGGTTTTCATATTCAGTTACACCCAAGTATTATGTTATCTAAATATTAACTTGAAATTACCTTACTTGATAAAGACTCCTACTTTTGCAGAACTATAAAGATAGTGTCCCGACGCATTGCATGGGCCATAGCAAAATAAACACGTTCTTGAATAGCGGAACAATCAGGAAAATCGATCGTATCATTAGCCGCATGGACATGGACTTCAATAGCACCTCAACGGAAGTGACTGATGCAATAATGATGGCAATTTATTTCTATGAATTTATCATTCATTTTCTGTGAGTTACAAATTCAATTGGTGAGAGCGGTAACCATTACTGTCAGAATATGCTAGACTTTTATGAGAGTAAAAAGCAATTATTTTGAGGCAATTGAAAATAGTCGCTTGCGATCACGTCACATGCAGAGCTAGTGTGCCCGACTTCACAAGTGCAAACGACTGACCAATATTCGATGAATCATTACAAATACACGCATATACTCATCTATACGCTACCTGCAGTGTTTGATGACACAACTCATCATCAAAGACGATGACTGTATGGGAACTTAAGTCCCCTTATGAGTGCTACAGTGCCACTGAAAGTACCGTTGTATTACAGTGCTCTTCGAGCTGGCGCAGTCAGAAACATTTATACACTAGAACCTTTAGAACGACAATGTTCTGCTGAAGTATGAAACTGTATATATATTGATGATATATATATGTATATATATATATATATATATATATATAGAGATATATTATTTATATATATATTTATATATCTATATATATAGATATATATTAATACATATAGAGGTATGTATAGAAAGACTTATAGATATATATATATATTTTTTTATATATTTATATATACGTATATATATGTATATCTATATATTATATATATAGAAAATAAATATCAACATAGATATATATAGCATATATATGTTTTATATATAGTATATAGAGGATATTCTATCCTGTATATGTAGATATAGAAATATATAGAACAGAGAGGGAAATATATAGAGAAATATAGATATATAGAGACGCCGTATATATATATATATATATATATATATATATATATATATATATATATATATATATATATATATATATATATATATGTATATATATATAAAGAAGCTCTTCTTAAAGGCACAACATTCAGATTACTTTGCAAAGCTATATTTATCCTGTATCACTGGACGCCGTTAGGCATAATAAGTATTCATCGGAATTAGCAAGAATTGCTGTTGTCAATACTTAGCGAGATCGCGTGCATTAAATGGCTGCTTAAATGCCATACCTTAAAGCAAACAAATGCATTCTATTTAATACAAACGCTGATTTATAACGATGATTGTCAAAGCACTGTAGCACATATACCGATGGGTGTAGTAGACGGAACAAAACATTCGAAATGGCGCAGCAAGAGATTGTGTCAGTTATGTCATCCATAAACAACGCACTAATACGGTGTTATTTGTGGTAGCCAACGTGGCCGATTTGCACAACGAGGTAGATTGACAATAGAGTGGTTCTGCTTATGATGAGGTTATGATATGTTGAATGATGTACTGCATATATAAGTGGATTGCGTACAATCAGACGAATGATATAAAGTGACATTCTCTGTGTGTGTTTGATGTTCACTTCCGTGATGGTCGAGATAGATAATGTCACTTTAACCTCATCGCTGTATAGGTTAGCCTCACCGTACAATGTAACATGGGCACAGTATATGCCGCCGCAGCATAACTCAGTTGAGCTAATATTCCAAGACAAAAGAGTATCAAGGTGTACCGGCTACTTGACATTCATGACATTTTAAGAATTAATTTGAGCATCCAACTTGAAAAGTGAAGACATCTGAGTCTTTTCTATGATGCGTCCACTTTAGTAGACCACTCTCACATTGTGGGTGCGTATGATAAGGATATCTATTAGTTCAGCCGGTTACAAAAATTTGCTTATAAACCGGAATTAACGAGGCTTATTAATGTGTATAATTGACAAATGTTCTGATTAAGTGCGACTAATAATATGTTTTGCAACCACAATCAATTGCTGGGTGACTTAATCCTCAGACATCGTCCATGTGAATGGATTGATCGGTTAGTTTGAACTGTGAACCGTTAACCTGATCGAATAGGGAAGGGCAACATGTCTATAGAATGACAAATACCATTGGAAATGCCTTGATGCATTAAATATATGTCATGACGCCGTAAATCGCCACTGCACCAATCTTGAATCTGCTCATAACGACGGCCCATGACTGATCTTCGACATAATTCACTGATGACTATCTGAGGCCGACATCGCATCAGCACTGAATGGCAACGAATTCAGGCAATCTCATAAACATGAAATGTTTAAATCATGTTCCGGTGTAGCTAGAAGAAGTAATAGGCTAGGGAACCAGCCTATTTTGCCTTATGAAAAGATTTTTACAAGTGTCAAATTCACAAAAAAACGATTTGCGTCCATGTCAAGCTACAGATTGCCCGCCACATGTATATATTTAACACCGCCAAAGCGTTTGAACTGAGGAGAAGCATGCCATTCTCGATCCAAAAGCTGGTCGTGTTGACACTGTAATAACGGGTGACACGGACGCCATGTTGGCAACAACACTGCTTTATTCAAATCCATCCGGTTCAGAGAGCATACCGGGAGCATACCGTAATCTGGATATTACAGACACAACAGCAACGACCTCGATATTCCAATTCCAATCTCTCCCGTTGTCTGCGACACTGAAACATGTATAACGGATTATCTCAGTTGTCGTTTCATACATCTCCATTAATGTGCGGTATGTGTCAGGAATAGATGCCCAAACTTACGTGCCATTGTCGAAGGGTGTCGACAGCAGCAAAATAAATGTCTGTGGAACAATTCCCGAAATCGGTAACTCATCATATACATTACTATGGGATTCATACACGAGTTGATGAAGCTTAAACAAAAACCAGTGGTTTTAACGATCAACCATAAATCAGTGAAATCCGACGGGTCGTAATACCACCAAAGTTGGTAGATATGACGCGGAAACCAACACACAATGAAGATGAGGACGAAGGTGAGGACTAATTTGGCTATTTTCTGTCGTATTACTAGACGTCGTGCGACTGGCCCAGTTAGCATTGCTCTACCGCTTATCCGCAGGCTGCGCGCCATAAGACCATATAATACACCGATAATGACAACAGGAATGGCAAAGAAGATCGTGAAGTGGAACATTGAGTGAAACTGTCCATAGCCTAAACCCCATGCTTCAGGTGTAGAAGAACAGTCGAGAGCAACCAGGGTGTTGACGTCAGAGGCAATTGCATCCCACATGGCCAGTGCAACAGACAGAAGCCAGATTCCAGCGGTTATCATGAATACACGCTTGACATGAGGGTCTCGCACTATCCTAAAGGGGTAAACAATCGCAGCATATCTCTCCCCACTGAGGGCTGTTAGGGTGAAGATGGATATACTTCTGGACAAAGTGGAGAAAAACTCGGCCATCTTACAGATGCTCAATCCATACGGCCAGCCAACAAAGGTATAGATCGTGCCAATGAAAGGCATACACAACACGATGAGGAGCAAGTCGCCTAGAGCCAGAGACACAATCATGATGTTGGCAGCTGTATGGAACTTCTTGTAGCGAACAATAATGTAAACTAAAGTTCCATTACCGAGTAAGCCAACAACGAAAATAATAACAAAGATCACAGGTACAATGGTGGCGGTCGCAAGGTTAGGACTGATGGTCCAAGGCTCTCGGTGAGCATCATTGACAGACTCATTCATGATGGTGATATCATAAAACGCCTCTAGCCATCACACATCACCTGCTGCATATCGAGGAGGAGGATGACGACCTGCGAACACATCATAACGTGTGAAAATATAAATACAATTTTAAGAAACAGGTCACTCTCTTGGCGCTTGGGATTCATTGCATACAGGGCAGAATTTATTGTTTGGTGGATGAATGCCATGCTTTCTGAACAGGACGCTGCCAACTAGACTTGTTTTGCATTCACATTTAATGCCTCATACATACCCGTAAATACCTAATAGATCCCGTATTAGTCGTTCCCAGTGCCAGTGTACATTAATCAATGCTTCTGTGCTGCCCTGAAAACCGCAATAACAATGCAGTTTTCCAAGCAAAACTGGGAGGCAATACATTATGCAATCTTAGTAGATTACGTTGCTTAAAACTTAACACCCGGTTCCATTTAGAAGCAAATATGCACGTATTGTCCCATCGTAAAGATAGTTGTACATGCATACGAATGAAAAAAGAGGTACACATAAACAAACCTAGATGAATATAGACACACCTGTAGATAGACGAACAAACCTATATGAAGATAGACACACGTGTAAAGATGACGATAGACGTACAATGGGATAAACGCACCCATAGATAGACGTGCATTAAGATAGATGCACGTGTAAACAGACTTTCAAGGAGAAGGTCAAAGACGCAGATACGTTAATGTAGATGGTAGTTCATTGTATACGGCACAAATGTAGAGAAAAAAAAGTTTGAAAAATATGTATGGAGTCAAACACATAATGAAGGTCGACGTTCCCGAATTTGAACGCATAAGAAGAAAGATACAGAGGAGAATAGGGATGTGTTGCGCACAATAGTGATGTTTACATTGACGCATATGAAGATATTGTTATTGTAGACAGATGTAAACGGATACCAACATCAATGATGGTACATGGTGGCAGACATATATGGCATAGGACTAGGTGCCACGAGCATGTGATACGTGACGAATATGGTGCTCAGCGTACACGATACAGGGTGTACAAGGTGCAATGCGCATAGTACACAACTCGTACCTTGCGCTATATGTACATGACGAAATGTATAAAAGGTAATGCGTATGGTACACAAAACGCAGCTTGCGCTTGTTGTGCGCGACGCAATGTGTATAAGGTGTAATGTGCATGGTACACAAAACGTAGCTGGCGATAGAGGTACATGACGCAAAGTGTAGATTGTTCCTGACGTACATAACGTAACACGTACTGAGCGCTGACATTGACAGCACATTTCTGGAGAAGATCAAGAGAGGTTAGTGAACAGACATGCATGCTAACATATTTGTCGACTGCGTTTCGCCATTGTGTGGTAAGAAGATAACGTAATGGATTATAAATGATTAAAGTGCGAAATGCCATCGTATGCAATATGGTTAAGCTCAAAATGCTGCAAATGATCGTGTTAAAATTAAATGAATTGTTAACGTGACAAAAACGGTTTGGTGAAACAACATTGTCACAACGACCCGCTTTGAATATATCCGTATAATCCAAACACTTATCCAAGCATACAAAGTATCATAGATTTACATTCTATGATATATACTTAAGTGCTAATCAAATTGCCGCCGAACTACTACGCAATAGGTACTACTTACACGGAACAGCAGCACGATGTCAACTGTCAATCCTCAGAGCAAGCACTGACGCTCCCATGCCAAATCGTCCCATTCTGTGAGGGCCGTTGTTGTTGTCTGTCTGTGTGGCGATTAGATGGTTTACAGTAAGCCGCAATGGTGTCGTCGATTTGTTAGGCTACATGTTGTCTGCACTGCTGGACTTCATAAGTGGAGTGGAGTATATATTCAGACAAATACGCGAACTTATATGGTATAGAAATATACGTCCAAACTTACATTGAACTGTATTGGTTGGTGCAGTTTGGTACCAAAACGTGTTAGAGAAGCATAAAGTATTAGTCTGTACGGACGCCCTTCGATCATTGTTATTATGTTATATGACCCAGGGGTGTCAATTGCTCATACCGGAGCCCGTGCCAGTCACAAGTCTTGCTCAAAATATCTGCAATTGTCTTACAACATTCCTGAAACTGCGGAATATTTTTAGGTTGATGGTTGATGATTGATGGTTGTAAATCGATTTTCCAATGACTAACTAGAAGCATAAGTCGTTATCATGCTGGCTGACCTATCTTAAAGATAAACTAATTTGGCAATAACAGCAGCTTATAAGTAACATATACCTATTGTCAGACGTTAAACGCTCCTTTTATTCGAGATAAGTAATTGATTTTCAAAATTAATCATCCAAAGGTTACAGATGAATGGCTAGTGTTTCCTCTCTCCTGCATCTTTGGCCCGAAATTACTGATTTTGATGATGTCTGGAATTATTTGGCACTTTCTTACTGCGCTGTGTGTCGTGACAATGCAATACATTTTAGTTAGGCGCAGTAGCAGTTAATCGTTGAAGCTGCGGATATTTAATGTGGCGAATGGTGCGCATAAATGATGGTGATTTCAGTCGAGCACTGGTACTAAATTGTCTCTGCTGCAGGTAATCATGGCTTGTGGACAGCAAGCCATGACATCGCGGCTGGTGAACATTACGGATAATTGTTGAACAGCAACCCCAGTCAACGTGGGCATTTGACAGCAGACAAAGTCATTAGCTTATTTGACAGCAGGCAATGTCATAAGGCCATTTGACATAGGCAATGTCATAAGGCCATTTGTTAGGAAGCCACGGCATATAGGTCTCTTGACAGACAACCAAGTCATCATGGCTTGAGGGCAGTAAGTCGAATCATCATTGTTGGTTAATCGAAAGCCAAGTCAATGTGGCTGTGGAGAGGAAGTCACCGTGTTCTGTGGACAGCAAGTGATGTACATAGATAAAAGGCAATTCACATTTTAAAAATAGTCGCTTGTGGTTCGCGAACATAGTATGTATGAATAAACACATGATAACCGCGGACAATGTTGAGTCAGGTTTGGCTACACACACAACCCTTTAGAATCCGCTCACCAAACCAATAGTACTTCGTCAGATTATTGATTTTAGCGCCCCCTTTACGTAGAAACACGTAAATGCATTAAAAGGCCAGACTAGCTCATTGGTGTGCCTTAATTTAGCATGCTATGGCTGTGGTATGCCGTACTGTGGCAGACTATGATTGTGGTATGCCGTACTGTGGCAGACTATGATTGGGGCATGCATTACTGTGGCAGACAATGGCTGTTGTATGCATTACTGTGGCAGGCTATGTCTGTAGTATGCCGTACTGTTGCATACAATGTTCAATGCTGAACTTAAAATAATACACAAAGGGAATAGGATAATTGTACCATTTTCCAATGACTCACCCCAATGCCGTCAATGAATTGTAACTGCAAAAATAGTGCCGGTGGCCATGTCAATAGTGCAGCTGTATCGCAGCAAGATTCAAAGTTTGTTTTATTGTGGTTCTAGGTGAGGCGTGTGCTCAGTTAGCCAAGCCTTTGCTACGTGAGACAATGATGTATGGTTAATTCACTGCATGGACCTGATCCGCACATTTTACGATAATAGTGGTTACGAAGTAAAAACCCGCTAGCTTTCAGACTCATTAAGCAAAGATGACTTATCTTGATACGTTCCTTAACAAAGCAAAGCCTTTATCAGCTCATAGACGTAGGCTTAGTATATCGGTTGTACTGGATCGCAGCACAGACCTTTTATGGCAAGGTGGGTTTCGGGGTGGTTTACAAATGCATTGGCCGATGGATGGTTTCTTTACAGAGACTTTTCAGCCCCATATCTGTAACGAGGTTGCCTAGCAAGTTGCTTGACAACCGCACCTTGGAAACCAAACGTTTAAAGTTCTCAAACTTTCCGTCCCTACGCGGCGGTGCGGTCTCTAAAGTATTCCCTTACTTCGGCCGTCGCCATTTTGTTCACTGAAATTACCCTTGTTGCCTGTCAATCTACTTTCTGCGCGGTGATGCCCACAACTTTATTCAGGGACGATTTGATGAAATCTACATTTTGTTACCCAAGCGGAAGTACACACATTGATAGCGAGGTAGTTATAGAGCGCGTCCGGACAAGATCTTAAGTGGTTTGATGGTTGTTGTATGTAGCGGGTCAAACACGCGCTTATCCTAGACGTTCCATTTTCTTTGACTATGATTGGATAAACATTTCTGACAATCAATGGGCCGACGCACAGTATGTATAATCATGCTTAATGGATCACACCGGACATAGCAATCTACATCAGCTGTGGGCTAATGTGCCACATACCTCCCTCGCCGATAATTACTGCAACAAGGTGCCATAATGCGCTGCCGGTTGTCATAATTGCATCTGCCTCATACTAACATGGTTCTATAACAGCACCTCAATGGGGCTGGAATCGACAAAATATCCTATATATTATATTAAATATTGGTTATTTTGCAACGAACGCTTAATTTAGGTCGCTTTAGAATCAACGGGGAACGTATACATCAGTTATTAAGGCTATGGGTGACAGTTAGACACACCTTAAGCAATACAGTGTTTGATCAAACAGGCATAACAAAGGACACTGAAGATGATTCCATGTCGATGATGTTGACTTTTTAAGATTATAAATGAAGGTCAGGGCTTTTTGCTCACATGTGCAGAATTGTCTAATAAACCATTAGAGAATTTACGGAAAAAATTCTTCATGTTCAAGTCTGGTTTCAGGGTTCATTATATATTGAAATATATTTACCAGGGTTCCCTACATATGATGCTTCTTTATATACATACGGTGCATTATTTTACATCTGATGGTTCGTTTTACATATAATGCTTCTTTCGACATAAAATGCATCTTGCTAGCTAGGGTGCATCTTGTTAGATAAATTGTACAAGTGAAATTGTAATATCAATGTTCAACGAATGGCGTTATAGAAAGCGGATACACATGTATCGCCCTAGCATGTAATGTATTATGTCCCAGACAATTGCTGCTTTTAATCACACAATAGTATGTCAGAAAACTTGGTGGAGTGAGCAAAATGCGGTTTATATTCCCTCTACATTAACAAGATATACATCAATGGTACCCTGAAAGGATTCTAGGAAACGAAAACGGAATTATTTTTATCCTCACTATGCACACCTGGGAGTGGCAAGCGGATTACAAATCAGAAACTCAGGTGGCCCTGCATATTAGGTTAATCATTTCCGGCAAGTCGTGAATTCCGAGTAGGCGGTTAGCATGAGCAATATATGCTCTGTACAAGGACACTCACAAAGTTGAGTTATGTTGAGACTCGAGCGTAAGGCGCTACAAGGTTTTGTCAACTTGCATGCTGTCCTCCTTGTATGCAGTTGGCCCGGTGATGGGTTTAGTCCCGCATTATGACGTTCGTCCAACGTGAAATGGACAATGTGTTGTCTGTTACCTACATGTACGGTATCCACATATAAAATAAAACCGTCTAGCAATGACAGAACATGTAGAGTCCTTTTAAAACATCTTTATGCAAACTTATAAACAGATTATGCACTGTTGTGTTCCTTATTACCGAAGCATACAGTTTGCACGGTATATCGTCGACAAGAACAGAGCCGAGTGCATCGTACTGAGGCAGTCTGATGGAAGTTAATCTAAGTGACTGCAGGTGGTGTTGTTTTTTCAATCAGTAATCACGCTCGTTTGCAAACAACGTACGCGACGCAAGTGGAGGGGTCCATTGGTAAAACCTAAAAAGTAACCGATGACAAGGAGGCGGTAGGGTTAGTGAAGAGACGGTGGAGTTAATGAAGAGGCAGTGGAGCTGATGACGAGAACGTAGAGTTGAAGAAATGAATGTTGAGTCTATGAGGAGTCGGTGGAGTCGATGAGGAGTCGTCGGATCAATGACGAGTCGATGAGGAGTTGATGAAGAGACGGTAGAGTGGAGGAAGCAATGATGGAGCTAAGACGCACGTCTTTGTACCAAGACACTTTCGTCTGAATTATCGCATGGTAGAAATATAAGGTCTTTAGGAAGCAGGTGTTAGCGGAACCAAAGCAAACATAGAGTATGCATCAGTACATCCCATATGTTGGAAATGTTTGCGTGAAGAATATTTTTGTATTTTATGAATGCTTGGCAATTATACTGGTCCTCAAAATTTATAATTAAATTGCATTAAGGCGCAGTTGATGGTACATTGCACCTGGTGGTTTGCATAATAGACGTTCGGTTAAGGTCTGTATTTGTAAATATCTCCTAATTAAATGCTTGTTATTTGCAAAATTAACTAGTATTACTAGAAAACTGCATGGCGTTCAGTAATCTAGCACCATCGAATGCATTGCTTACTACTGGATTCCATTCGATTAAACTGAAAGATACTACATTTATGGTATTGCTCAAATAATCATTCCGTTCTGTGGTTTCGAAGCACCACGTTTTTAACATATTTAAACTACGCAATGAATGTCCCACGTGTACAACCATTTATCAATGCACGTCTGTAAGTCAAAGCTTGTTAGGCAATATATAGTGTAACCAACAGCGCAACATCTCTCCTGAGCCACATTGTGAATTTAACATTCGACCCCCAATTGATTATACAAGTTCAGCATTGTCTGGTTTCCTATGTTCATAAATGGACGTTTGTCAGATGCATATCGGTATAATTAGTAGTTCATCTGTTTTACCAATCATATCAAGCTGCACATTTGCGTTGCATGGCGTGTTTGTATATGTTCATAATTAATTGTTTGTTATTCATCCACTATCATGTGTATTACAAACAAGTTTAAAGAGCGATATCGCAAGGCTTCCCTCTTGTATTAATTGGTGGAATATAGGGTCTTATGGCGCGCAGCTGTGGACAAGTGGTAGCGGTTGTGCGATGCCAACTGGACCAGTCGCGAGACGATTGGCAATACGACCGAAAACAGCTACATTAGTCCTCTCCTTCGTCCACATCTTCATTGTGTGTTTGTTTAAGCGTCATATCTGCCGTCTTTAAAACTATTGTTTTTTCTAAGCCTGATAAATTCGTGTATGAATCCTATCGACATCAGATAGCCACCTATATGGCTACCAGGCACAGCAACACAATGAAAGCAATCTTTTGTTCTTCTTTCACATAGAACATTATATTTATACGTCCATTCGTATAAAAAGATTTATTCAACAGCCTCGCATTGTACTGCTCCCCGCCACACATCGCGTAAGTTTGCATGCACTCGTTAGGAATTCTGTAAGCTCATGACCGCCATAGTGATGTCAGCATGTACCTGATGTATACACGCAAACCAATGGAATGTCAGCACGTACCGCCAACACACCCTTACATCCCGCCTTCTTCAAGTGATGACCATATACACATTGAAATCACAAGAGAGTGACCCGATATAATGATGATGTCGAAATAAAAATTGATATCATGGATATCAGTGTGTGCTCGTACACCATAGGGATGTTGATAAGTACACGTATATCATAGCACATCATATACTACTAAATTGTGCCATCGTAATACAGTAGCACGCTTCTGTATGCAAGGTTTAAGCTGAGGCACACACCTGCCGCTCTTGTGTGACCATCAGACATAACCAATATTAGCGTCCCCGAGTAATTTATTATTTTGTGTCCTATAAAAAACATTAACACGCTAAATATAAATGGCTTCCACTATCCTGGAATGATGTATAATGAAACTGACCTAGTTCACAAATTAACCCTGAAGCAATCTTAATAAATAAACCACGGAGCTGCATCTTCTGTTGCGCACCATGTCATAGTCGCCTATTTTATTTCCTTCATTAAACTGGGTGAATATATACCGGGGTATCAAACGGCAGAGACAATAAAGAGCTCCGGTCCCCGACAGAAAAGAGTATAAAAAAAGGAAGTCATGTTCGTGGATTTAATCAACTACCCGAAAAATTATGATATGCATGGTACGTAGTTGACACGATGAAACGTTGGAGTTGACGAGGAGTGGGTAGTGTTGATGAGGAATTAGTGGAGATAATGAGGATCCAGTCAGATTTTTGTGGGGTATATATTGTTGGCATGGAGTTTATACGGAGATGATGGAGTTGATTAGGAGTTAGATATGTTGATGGAGAGTCAGTGGAGTCGATGAAGATTGGGTAGATTTGCGGAGGAGTCGATGATGATGAGGAGTGATCGGTGGAATTATAGAAAGTCTTTATGAGTCAGGCATTAGTCATTACCAATTGCCATTACCGGCCAAGCGCAAACACGCTGTGAATACACCTGGGGTGAAATCCAGTAAGTCGAGTCAGATTCCAGTACCCTCGTCAGACTTTGGTGAGATATACGAGTGAATTCTGTGGAATCAAGAACCTGGTCGGTATTAAAGGAACTAAAATCCATAAAGCCTTTAAACAGTTCCTTTCCGTCATATTGGATACTCGTGTTGAGATAGAGACACACATTTTTGACATCAATGGTTCCCGTCAGATATTCTGCACACTTCGTACTTGCTAGCGGTGTGTAAGACTCATAAAGCGGTATCTACTTACAGTTCTATCCGATCACAGTACAGAAACCTGAGAAGAGGTGGCCAAAGAAATCATATATTTAAGAATAATATTTGAAATCCGTACGCAAATAGAAATAAGCTAGACAAAGTATCTGATTTCCTTATTTAACAAATGTACCGGAATACCATCACGAACAGTAAACCAGCTTCAGCACTGCGTCGAACACTACTGGCTCTGCGTCCTCCACCACAATATCACCATCTCGTCTTGCCGTCAACATGGCCTTGCATACCGGCGACCCACACACCAGCACAAATCTGGGGGCGGCAATATTCTCTGGATTGACCTTGCCTATCTTTAAGGTCACATCACTGGCATATCTACCCTCGTACATGAATCTTCGTCTCTCCTGAAGGGACAGTCCAGTTCCCCAGTCACCTGCTTCTTCTGATGCCATGGTGTTACGCTATTCACCTGGCAATGACAATCATGGCATGTTAACAGCGGATGATTGGGGAAACTTAAATTAGGTAATGGCATGTCATCTGATGCGCGAGTTCGGGTCTATGTCGGGCGATTGAGAGGGACAGCCAGTATCACGCGTGTAAATCATAAACAACCCGATGTAACCTAATCTCGCTGAGCTTTGTACAAATATGTGTCACGAAGTTATATAACAAGCTCTACTCTTGACTGAGACATCCGCGATAAAAGTCTGTCTTATAACGACCATCAACTAGTTCATGAGAGATATAACGCTCAACGTAAATCGTGATTTATGTGCTTATGCTTTAGTGCGTGTTCGCACCCTAATGAGCGACCACATTTACCATTATTGACGAAGGATACAGACCTCCCAATTAGCGTGAATCTATGTATGGTTCCCATGGCCCTTCTTCTTGGCTCTCCCCAGTTCAAGGTCGACTTTGATTTGGTCTCCCTCATTAACTTCAATAACGGGGACCAGCTTTCGGAGCTCATCGAGGTGACATGCGTGCCTGAACTGACGGGCTATTATTGACTTATTTGTTGTGTGTTGACTTTATTACAGGAAGCAACCCAGGACCACAACACTTATTACAATGAAACAATATCTCGGCATACAGCATACACATCTTTGACGATACAGCTTTTACAATATTCTATAATTCAACATACAGCAAACGGTTGTAGCTTAAACTCACCTGTAGTATGAACGACTCGCTGGTCAAAACTGCTACTCGTTCTGTTCGTTCGCACTTCTTCGGCAACAAAAAGCGAATCTGAAAACGAAGCTACTTCTACGATCTCAGCAATCGCGTTTTGACTTAAATGCACTGATAAGGGTCATGATAGTCCAGCAGTAGTATAGAAAATAGCGGTACTGGTGCACCGTACTTAATTAAACCAACGGGGGCCAGTTCCGCTTATACAGGGTTTTAGATTTTTGCTCCATGTCACTTTTATTGTGACTCCCAACAGGGCCACACGGATGAAAGGCGGGTCGGGTCCTACCCCCAACTGGCCGCTTTTTAATTAACGTGACCATAGGCTAAGTTGCCTACGTCGCTCCTGCCTTTCAGACAAACGGAGAGAGTGACACCTTGATGACGTGTAGCCCAAATATCATGTGACCTTCACTGTGTTCATCCCATGGTGGAACTGCTTCTGTGATTAACAGAGACTGCGTATTGCGCGTGGTGTAGGTGCTTCTTCACTACAACCTTATTCACTTCCCCTGCTTCCTTTCCCAGCGTCAAAAATCGGGATCGAGTACATATTTGAGCGCGAGCCCAGGTACTCCTTGTTAGGCACATTGGTGCACATTGTTGCAGTGTGTGATTCGGTGAGTAGTTGCTGGTGTCAGGGTGGGTGAGGTCCGCCTGCATATTTGCGTACACGTCAGCCGCATGGATCTCTATAAACATCGAGTCCGTGGCGGTGTATGGCAGGCGCAGATTGCTACCATATCTGGACTTCATTGTGTTGTAATAGATGTCGTACATCAGGTGCTTGGAGAGGTCGAGTATGCACATAGCTACATACACCCGGCGGTTTAGCACCAGGCGGGTATATGCAGGATAGCCAGAAAACTTTGTAACGAGCATAGGTGGGACTGGCCAAAAGCCTGCATATATTTTCCTCTTCGGAAATTCTTCATGGTGTTGTTCAGCAGCTTGTGCTTTTTCTTCTCAAAGTCCATGGTGGCATCCTTACATAGGTTGATCCTCATTCTAATGCAGGGCTCCATCCATGGGCTTTGGTCGAATGATAGCACACAGTGAATCATATTCAGCTGCATTCTTAGCAATAGGTAGAGTTTGAGGTTCTTGTATTGTTTCACATACTTCTCTTCGTTGCGTAGTTTGGGTACCAGCTTCCCACCCTCCGCGGTGCTCCCCAATGCACCCAAGAGATCATTCTGGTAGCCAGACTACCATTCCGTTATACACAACCATTCGCTGTGGTGCTAGTGGATACTCGTTGTGCGTATCGTGGATCTCTGCCATATATTCCGGATCTACTTAGTATATATCCGGTTAATTAAATGTCGGACATAAGGAATTGAGACTATCATCATACATAACAACTATGGCAAATCAAACTGATTTAACTTTGATACTTTGCATGGGAAAAAGTCTACAATCAAATGCCTGGTAGGATACAGGTAATTGATAAGATGACAATTATTGTCATCATCATAAGCCTCCCTTTACGCCTTCAATGTTCTCCCAGAATCACGTCTTTGTCGTTACAAAGCCTGCGTCCCGAACTCCATTTCACGCTCTCCTTTTCTTTACGTTTGAACCCGCTGTTCCCCTTACGTAGATAACGCCCACAAAGAGTTGTCTATTACCATGCAGAAAAATAATAGATAGCGTTATGACGGTTGGCTTTCATGCATAATCTTACAAATAAATGTAATGCTGCCTATTATCTTATGGGTAAATGGTTTGCGGTTGAGTTGTCCCATTTATACTTGTTTTGTCTAAACGTATCTCGTCTTGGCTTTTCGGGAAAATTACCTGGCGGAAGTTCAATTCGCCATGGAATCATTCCTCTCTTTCGGCATAAACATCCATAGCTAGCGGCCTAACAAAATGAATGTCCTTGAATACATTCTGCTGTCGACTATCATCAAAGGATAAATGCATTAGCTTCTTGCAGGTATTTGCTAAATTACGGCACGATGGGTAAGTGAAAAGCGTATCCAACACGTGTGTATTTCTACCATGGTGTAGAAAACCGTACCAGTTATGTGTGAATTTGACACAGGCCCGCATAAACCGCTGCTCATTAAGTCAGAACATCACACTTATCTTATTCGCCACTTTTATCGATCCGGCTGTTTCTGTCTAAAACCGCGTTATTAGATCAATATCTCGCACTACAGTACACACCTTGCCTCTTATTTGGCTGGATCCCACATCTAGAAATCAAATTGGTCGTTGATGACATATAATCAACATAGTTATAATGCTCATTCTATCATTTAACTCAGTATTAGTGCTGATTATATAATAGCCATGTGTGAGGTGAATTGACTGAGTAAATACGTTCAAAAAACCATGCGCAGTATTAAACCATGCAGAATATGAACCTGGTTATAAAGTTTTTTGTAATAACCACACGCAGTGTTTAGAAAACCTGCTGATTCTAATAACCAGCCTATTAATCAGCCTAGTTGTAATGGTCATTTAAATTGCCCCCAACATTCGTAACTAACCTAGTTCTAATGCTCATTCCGCCACCGGGCAGAGTATTAACCTAGTTATAATGTTCTTTCTAATAACCAGACTCAGTATTAATTAACCTGGTTATAATGCTGATTCTTATAACCAGCCTATTAATTAGCCTAGTTGTAATGGTCATTTAAATTGCCCCCAACATTAGTAACTAACCTAGTTATATAGCTCATTCCACCACCAGACAGAGTATTAACCTAGTTATAATGTTCTTTCTAATAACCAAACTCAGTGTTAATTAACCTGGTTATAATGCTGATTTTAATAACCACGTGCAGTATTTACCAGCCTAGTTGTAATGATCATTCGAATTAACCAGCACATTATTAATTAGCCTAGTTATAATGCTCATTGTAATGACTCTGCGCAGTATCAATTAACCGAGTTATTATGATCAGTCTAATAACCACGCCAAGTACTAATAAACCTAGTTATAATGGATTTCATACGGTAAATGCAGTATTAATTAACCTGGTTATGATGCTTCTTCTAATAGGCGCGGGCATTATTAATTAAACTGGTTTTGCTTTTCATTCTAATATCAATGCATAGTATAAATTAACCTAGTTATAAAATGGAACTGAATAATAAACACACAATGAACATCACCGAAAGCGAATATATCTTTGCCATAATGTGAACCTCTTTTCAGTCGTCTGTAAAATGAGGCGGTCGTTAGAAATATGAAAGGCAATCAGTTGGGAGAGGTCCGAAAATACATCTACCGGAATACGTCTAATGTAATTTGATCGAATATTAATATATGAATGTTTCGATTAAGCTCATTGTTGAAAAAGCATGACTCAATCACATTTTCCTAATTTTTACGGTTCCAGTTTCTTTAGAAGTCATAAGTCAAACAAAATAGCACAGGCTTTTGACGCCAAAAATCACTTGTATTTCATCAGGTCGGTCCGACGGTTTAAAGGGGCTTTCGAAATCGCTCTTAATTCAAGAGCCATGTGAGTTCGTTACTTGTTACCTTCGCCTCCAAATGTGTATGATGGGAATGTTCATTTGTCCATACAGAATAAGACTTCATGGATAAGATGAACATCATATCCCAAATAATAATGAATTCCTATCAGAAACATATCATGTAGACGTTTGCGGGTGTTCTTGGTGTAGCGGGAAATGGCATTCATTGTCTGTACGCTGCCAACTGTGCGCGATTTAGTATGCTATTCCGCAATCTTTATAGTGTAGTTTGTGTGTTTGATCGACCAGATTGTATTACAGTTAGTTGAATGTAATTTATATGCATAAGCAATGATAATCAACGAAACTAAATCTGTTTGCATTATCAAGCTGTGTACTAATGGGGATTCATGAGGAAAACAGATTTCTCGTTCAATAACCAACGTAAAATAGGGGTTGTAATAGTGCCACAACGAAGATATTTCAGAAATATCATGCTAATTTCAGATTTAATTTTTCCAGGGTTGAACCTCGTATTACTTTGCGAACAATGATGGTCGTTGGTTATATGCTACAGCAGGGATATAAGTATGTAAACTATGAGATGAAAAGCTGCTGAACTATTGTTGGAATGGAAGAGCATCCAATACCTAATGGGCCTGAAATACTCTTCATGAGAGAAAAGGTCGTGGCCGTCAAGTATCAGCCATAACCGGAATTTTAGTGAGTAAACCATAAGATAAAAGGCCACTAAACATTTATTGTCCCAGTGCGCTTAAGGCACTTGAAGTGAAGCAGTTAATCCAAGCGCAGTAATCCACAACTTAGTGATTCCTATCGCAAGCAACGAAGACGGCCAATTCAAACAGCGTCGTCACAATACTGTAACAGCCGTATTTCACTTGCGCTAACTCTTCTGATGGTAAGTTTACACATTGTTTTTAATATAACAATGCCAATCCGTTAAGAGCCTGTTTGTATATACTGTAAGAGTTTAGTTAGTTCCTGACAGACATTGTAAAGAGGTCGGTTTCTATTTATAGTACCTGTATATTCCTCTAGTAGTGGGTATTGTCTGTTGCAACAAATTGTACTAATAACTCACCAGGTGTCGATCTTCCTTCACCAAGAGGCACAATAAACAGCTCTCCTTAATCTCTATCGCTCACACAGCATGTTGTTGGGTATGTACATCCCTCAAGATCTGATGCACCAATAACAACACATGAAGGCCACGGATATACACTGGACCAATAACAAACAAATTCGTTGAACCATTTCGAAACAATCATCAAAATGATATCAATGTGTGTCTTGCAATATGCATTAACCATGTTCACCGCCCATTTGCGTAATCCAAGACCCAGTCGAGGTATTATTTGGTTGCGTATGAGTAGCTCCAGAGTATGTTCGACTATGCTGAACGTTAAAGACTGCGTTATCAACCAACTGGAGGCTTAGGTGAACATTTGTTTCTGTTGCAATGAGCCCAGACGTGCAGACGATTGAAGCGTCAACAGTGTCGTTTACAACATATTTGCATAAAAATGATACGACCTCCATATACGTGGGCAGTGAAGTCGAAAGATAAACACCACAATAACAATATCCGTCATAAGCGCAACCACTCGCCATGAATGTGTAACGTCAGTCTCATACCTACAAGTTTCTGTACATAAACTCTTCATCGAAAATGGTGGCAATTCGTTGATGTATTCATGACTATAAATAAGATGCCAATTCCTGAAAGTATAATTCGACTTCAGGAAGCTCTTAATGCGGCTGGGGGTCATACATCAGTTAATTATGTCCTTGCGGAAATCCCAATTAGTGTTTGTCATCATTTCAAAATATCCAACAGAATGCAAATTAATTTCTCTGACATAACAAAAACATAAATAGATGAGAACTTGTGATATACTACAATTCAAAGCACTCCCGTTAATGAGTTCCATGACAGCGAACACTTAAGAGCCCCATCAATAATGAATAACCGCATTGAAGTTATCGTTTCCATAAAACGCTAATATTTGTCTCTCCATCACAGAGTTATTGCAACATGAAGCTGTATAAGATAAGCTGATGACGATAGGAACGCACCGCCTGCCACGAATATTCCTCTTCTGCTTGGCTAATGTGTTATATGGCGCACACCTGTTAAATTTGACAACGTGCTGGGGGTCATACATCGGTTAATTATGTCCTTGCTGAAATCCCAATTAGTGTTTGACATCCTTTGAAAATATCCAACAGAATGAGAATTAGTTTCGCTAACATAAAATAAACATAAATAGATGAGAACTTGTGATATACTACAATTCAAAGCACTCTAATTTAGTATGTAGTTGCTCTATTTGAAGCAAATTGTGGTTATGGCGATAGTGTACGTAACCTAACTCCAGCACTATAATCATAGATCACATAACTTGGTTCAAGACGGTTCCTTTTCAGCACCCTTGAGTCGCCTAACATTTACGCATTGCAATATATTGTGCAATTGTCTGTTTTCAAGCCCTCACACTCGAGTTGGATTGTAATTATATTCTATGTCATTAGTATCGGCTAATTCAATAGTAATAAAAAAAAATTGCCCGACCATTCACTCATGCATAGCGACATGCATGGCGTTATGAGCATTAGACGTGTGCTGTTACATTTTGCTCAAATTTTACTAATCGCGTATTAATATAACCGTAGACATGTTTTCTTTTTTGCCATATGTTGTGCTCAGGCATGGTTATAGCTGAACTCATCTTCATTGATTCAGTTGACTCCTCAATGACAATTTCTTGCAAATGCATAACAAATCGCCTACTAGTAAAGTTTATCCACGACTGTATCCCCCCAAAAAAACTATCCATAATTATAGACTTTATGTTGCGGATGATAGGCGATTTTATGAGCAAGAAAGGGACCTAGTGGACCTGCATTGAGTCGAGATGCTAATCGCACAATATCGCGCAGAAGTACGGCGTTTTACCTTTCATACGTTGATAAGATATGATTACATAGTTTATGTCATGATTAATGCCAACATTTGCTATGCAAGTCTATGATAAATGGCCAAATTTTGAATGTTTGAATCACCTAAGGAACTGATCTGCTACCCAGAGGCACACATAGATTCTTTGTTGCTACTTGCAACGGCTGCGATGGTCATAGGCGGCTTACTTGGTGTCTACTGCAACACTCTTTGAAAGCAACCGTTAAACGTTTTCTATTTCATTGTTTCGTCTGGCAAATATTGCTGTTCTTGACTGAGTCCATAGCAAGCGAACCAATGACCTTATTAGTCATCCTATCTGCGGAGTCTCAGTTGACATACAGAAACGGTTAGGGTGAATATCTGCACCGGATGTATGTACAGAGCTTACAGAATCTATTCATGTGTTCTAATAGTCTCGTTAAATCCAGACCATGATATACCTCGGTTACTGTTTTCCAGGTATCTGGGCAGATGTTGGAGTAATCTACACTGTCATACTCATTTACTATATTGTCATCTTTGCTAATTCTCAGACGTTGGTTGTTGAAAAACTATTATAGTAGTATAGGTAATAGCGGTTCCAGAGCACCCCTCCAAATGGGGACCCACCCACCGACGATAATGAATCCCCCCATCGTTTACCCACTTCGATTATTATTTTCGGGGTCTAAGGTCTCAAGAGCTGGCAAGAGCTGGAGTCTCCCTCTGGCGGACTAACAGCGGGGAGCGTATCGGAGGGCCACAAGTCACAGGGGGGCCATGAAACGCAGGGGGTAGGAGAGCCATGAGTCGCAGGGGTAGGGGGAGGGGCATCCATGAGTCGCAGGGGGGTGCGGGTAGGGGACGCCCACGAATCGCAGGGGTAGGGGCAGAGGGGACCGCTATTACCTATACTACCAACCTTCTCCTCGCCGTATATTGATTAAGACTCTCTCTCTTGGTTCGCATTTGATGAAGCCTAACATCTGGTCTGCATATAGATGCAGCCTATTTTTGTCTGCCGAATAAACAACAAACCTGGCAATCATCATAAGGTACCCCCTAAATCATCTGTTTTATGGAGTAACACGCCACAGCTGATATGAATTATAACCCTCAGCCTCCCAGATCCATTGGTGACATACTGCGTCGTCCGCGATCAGCATGAGATTTATACAGGTGCTGGGGTATTTGCTGATCCGGTGGTCTATGACGGTTTTTCCTATCCCAACCAAATACGTTTAGGACTAGGTCAAGAACCTTTTCGATTATTCTAGCGTGGTAGACGGGGTAGGTACGCCACACCTGAGCCTTTTAGCTTATCTATGGGCCACAGGATGTTGAATTTGGAGGGCCGATGTGGATTCTGGGCAGCTGGGTGGAGGGCTGAGATGATGGTCCATAGTATGCAGAAGTTGTCTCGGTTCTTTACATTTATGATGGCCCCTTTGTTTGCCAGTGGTGGCGGTAGCGGGAGGTAGGAGCCGCCTTTGAGTGGTTGATACTTCGTGATGTCGATCCAGATGGTTTCTACCGCCTCAAAGACCCACCCAGAACCTAGGTTAACCCACTTCTCCAGCATCTCCTGAATTTGGGGGTCGGCCTGGTTTATCGTGGAGTCAATGTCTTCTGGGTCTAGAATCACCCGCTGCTTGTTTCGTTGGACTGGCTCTGTGTACTCCGTGACACCATCTTTGTCGGTCTTGTAGAGACTTATTATGACTGCGAGCTGGGTTTTGAGGCCACCTAGCCGGTCCAGCTCCTCTGCCAGAACTTTACAAACCTGGGGTTTCACGCCTTTCTGGAAGGTCAGGAGGTCTGGGGCGTAGGGGTGAGTCTTGGAAACGTTCATGACCCAGCTTCGCAGTTAGTTGCTGATGGCCCACTTTATTTTTCTGAATATGAGGCGGGGAGTTGGAACTGGTCTGAGGCTTGCTCGGGGAACTGAAACCGGCCTTACGCGGGGTAGTGGTTTCCTGGAGGTGGCCCAGGGGTGTGGGGCCGTTACTTTTGCCACTTCAGACCAGAGTCGGGGGGATGGAGTTGGCGGAGGGGCTGGGTCAGCCATGTTTGTCATTCTTGCATACATCTCCATGTACGTCCTGGCGTTTATCTTGATGAGTGCCGCGAGGGGGACCTTCCTCCGTGGATAGCGTGGCAGGGCCTGGCCGTGGATTTCAGCATAGCCGGCTTGAGCCTGTTTCGCGCGTTTGTGGTGGGGCGTCATTACTTGAATGTTTTATTAGTTCAAAAGGGGGTACAAATGACACAAAATCAAGTTGCGACGAAATACCCACCTATGACTAGTGACCTGCTAAGTGGTTGTTCCTTGAACCTTGCGACTCGTGGCTCCCTTACCCTGCGATTTCGTCGCGACTTGATTTTAGTCATTTTGTACCCAGTGACTCATGGCTGCCCCTTCCCCTGCGACTCATGGTGTGCTGAGAGGGTCACAGCTTAAGTAGTATAGGCAATGGTGGTTCCCCTGGGATTTCGTTGCGACTCATGGCTGCCCCAACCCTACTCACAGCATACTGATAAGGTAGCAGCTTTAATCCTTGGCCAGCACTTGGCAGCTTTTGAGACCTTAGGACCCGAACGGAATAGTCGAAGTGGGTAAATGATGCTCTGAAGTGGGGGGATTCCTTATCGTTGGTGGGTTGGTCTCTATTTGGAGGTACGTTCTGGAACCACCATTACCTATACTACTAATGTAATCAACTAGTCAATAAAGGTATATAGCATTCAATAAAATAAGGTATCACTTAAAGAGTTTTACTTTATCTAAATCAACTAATACTGCCATATACGAGTTTGCTCCTTATCGTGGACGAAACTATGCAATATATGCGACTCTGCCTCATTCCCTACACTGCTGTCGCTGTGATGTGACTGCCTTACATGAACACATATCTGCAGCTAACCACTGGGTTGTAAAAGCTGATTAACAAGTGAACGGTACAGTTAACCCACAAAGCACTCTTTATCTAGCCCGGGCTCCTAACTAATCACCTCGAACTCTCCCCTTTCACATATACTTTGTTATGGGTTGTGCATGTCGTCCCAAGATACTATAGTGAAAGCCTTAAATTCTATAACCTCATGGTTGTCATGGGCACAGTAGGAAATATACTTTAGCTCGCTCAATTATGTTAATGGTTAGCTTCTTGAATAGGTCCCTTTCAATTACTTTTCGCTCAATTATGATTTGTTTGAATGGTTCTGCCGCTCCCTCAAGTAACTCTAAATCCGTCGGGCCTTTGACACCTATTAAGTTGCTGCATTTAAGTCTGCAGATCGTGCAAGAGATGTGTGTGGATGAATTGCTCGGTCCAGCCCAAAATGAAATGCAGATGACAACCAACCTTTAACCCATTACATCAATAGGCTTATATCTACCAACTTCCTCAACTGCTATCTGTGTTTACAACCATTCCGAAGAAAAGACAAAGCCGCGCGAACAACTGTGAGTATAAAATAATTGTTGTGATTTGCAAGACTGACCTTATTTGCCGCATAAGTATAACTTATATGTGTGGCAGTTAAGTCTCACGTATTTGGTAACATAACACATATCGTACAATAACTAAACTTGACTTTCCCCAATAATTATAGTCAGCCAGATCACTTGCAGATGATTTCCCGTTTTATTTGGGTTGAATGTAACACGACTGGCAAGTTGATCAGTAACCAAACTACCCCAAAAAGCCCACGGAAAATCAAAGGCTTATACCAGACGTGATGCGTAAATGTGTTCAAGTCGAAAGGCTACAAATGCGGCAGGTGCCTACAGACTGTAGATTACAATAGTCATCCCAATGCATGTGCATATGCATTTGTGTGCCATAGATATGTCATATCGGACATAGTCTCGTCTAGTTTCTGGGCCAATTTATGTTTGGAACACCTATACGAGGAATGCCACCACGCTCAACTCACCTCGGCCGATTCGTGATGTTTATTGCTAATTATACTGCCCCCTCCAGCACGCCAACAACCCCGCCTCCCCCCACCCCCCCCCCAACCGCTGGATTTACTGCAGATATTTTGTCCTTTTATTATTACTGTGTTTGCCTCAAGCGAACCGCGTGTACCGCACTCGATTGCCTGCAGCCCTCATTTTGACCATTGCAGCTGTGGTGTCTTTATACTCGCGATTACAGGTTAGTAACTAGAAACAGCCGTGGATCACTTAGCTAGCTAAACGGTCTGTCGTCAATTTACTTACTAAGTTAGCAACTAAATGTTTTGTTCGTACATTACCCGCCTCGCGAAATTATTTCGGCGTTTAGCTTGAAAGCTAATTTAAAATATGATGTTTGGTGCATTGGGCTTATTCTAGTTGGTCAATTACCTTTTATATTGAATTGTGAAAAAATAAGTATGCCATAACCTTTTTGGACACGTCGAGTTCTCATAAAGAATAGGTTCAATTTTACAGTGTTTTCAATTTGACAACTAAAGTATAATTTTTTGTATGTTGAATCTGTCCCGATATACAAGATTTCCCATACCATAACACTGTATTCCGTTATCTTATCAAGTTGCACGATTGATATTATCTGCAAAGGCCGACACACACAAATAAAGAATTATATACGGTATGCTTCAAAAGAGCATATGCCCAAGTCTTCTAACAAATTGGGCTCGTACGCGTGACTTGTGAATTAGAACCACGTATTTACTCATGTAGTCGGAAATTAAATGGGAATGTTTTATTTATTGGCGAAATATATTTAAGCCAGTATTGTGGGCGACGCATTACACCTTGTGCCCAACATTGGACGATAATATTCTGTTGCCCACAGGAATTATCAACTTGTGTCGAATACTGCAGAACATTGGGCCGCGTCTTGTGTATGAGGTGCGTTATTTAGCTACAATATTTGTGCTACTTTGCGCGTTGGCTTGGAGACGACATATTAACAAAGGGAACGTTCCCTTTGCAAGTGGTTGTATTATACCGTTTACACTGGACGATGGTTCTATCAAAAAACAATCTTTAGATTAAGTACATCGACATTAAATGATGCCACTTGCATAAAGTAGAGGCTATAAAAGGTGCCACAACTATTTCCTGCGTAATAAGCCGTTACCACATTAAATAGTCGGATGTGAATGCCTTTATTTTCTGTCGATAAGACAATACTATGTTCTCTGGTGAAGAAACACATTGATTGACTCTCAGTGGTATGGTTTTCGTTGCTGTATTCTGTTAACATATGGTTGCTTACTCAACACATATATTGCTAGTATTAATTGTGCTGAATGATATCTGGATATCAGCTGTTTCGCTACATGGAAATTTTACAACTTCCCAAATAATAGTAAAGGGGCAACTGGAAATATTTGATTTCATACCAATCGAGATAGGCAATAATGAGAGAGCGTGTACATGTTTTGATTTTGCCATAATACGTAGAAGCCCTAATACATGCTTGAAACTTGTTAATGTTGTATGCATCCTCTCAAAATGATTAACATTGATGACCAGCTTAGACTGCATTTATACATAATATGTAATAAGCTAACTGTCTGCCTGACACCAAGCAAACTATTAACAGCATGTTGCATGTTGCATGCCAAGGCTGCTCCAAGATGTTTTGAAGTAGAGTAAGACTGCAATCGTTACGGCATACAATCCCTGGAAAGTCCACAACTAGCATCAAATGACACTGACATTAATGGACAGTCATTGGCTGTTAGTCAAACGTGCCATACAAACTTGTATGCCAACAAATCGACGTAATGGTTGCAATATGCTTACATTCGCAGAACTCAAATTTACAATAAATATTGCCTTATTAATGAGGGTTATTAGTTTTTGAAACGATTTGTCCAGTTGTGTGGCACATAAATGTTATATAAATCTTAACGGCGCGTGGCGGTATAAGGCTACGACGTCATGATAGGCGGCTACGCATAAATACACTGTTATTGATTGCCGTTACACATCGCACCGTTAACAATTATTGTATTGTATTTGAGCAAAGATAAAACACCTCACAAATGCTCGGGAATATTGCAATTTGATTACACCTATTAAGCTCGGAGACCTATCGTGGACAAATGCAGAATGCAACCAGTCGATGCCACCTGACCTGAAGCAGCCCATATGCCAAATGTCGGCATTTGCATTCAATGAAGGCAAACCTGTAGAAGGAAATAGTTTTGATCCAGCAAACAAGTAGAGGACGGCAGTTGATATATTTGAGCCGATAATTTATGTCCTTGTCGCATGTTACTTGATGGGCAATCACATTGCGGCAACCATTTACCTATTTACATTATTGATTTCCACAAGTCGCATCATTTGGATGCGACGACGTGCACAGTGTAAATTACTAAATATTGGTCGATGCTCTGAAAAATGTCATTAACACATTGGTACAATCATAACCTTAGCTACTGGTCTCCAGACCAAAATATGTCATCATAATATTATTGTAAGGATAAGCATGCTTTGCCATATGAGCATGCACACTGCACACGTTTTTGTTGCTTATCCGTTACAAATATTCCCCGGCTTGTGCATCATGAGCATGTTAGGTTTATGCTGATACAGCGCCGCAGTCACAAGATAACAATCCATCCGATATGTCCAACATCCTGAACAAGGAAGACACGGTCGATACATTTTGAAGAAGCGATATGCACTTCATTCAAACGACAGCGACTGGTGCACCATTACACTATTGTCATGGTTATTTTAAAAGGCAAGTAACTGTTCCAGAAGCAATTTCTTTTTACGGTATTTTAACATAAATATATTATGCAACTGCCCATACAATTATGCAGATTTTCTGCAAACATATAGCACTTCACTGCATTGGTCTTATACTGTCATAAAAGAGTGCATTTTCATTCGGCGAATACTCCTCTACCAAGACTTTTGGAGCAGGAGATATTATGTTGATCAATTTTTGATACCCGTAATCGATCCTTATTCTACATATGCTCGTTGCCACGCTGTGATCGCAGCTATCGTTCAAATATATATAATTGAGCGCTGGTTTAATATATGGTCCCCCAACGGGCTACGAACTAAGAGCCGAAGTTTCTCCCCCTTGAGATTCCTTCACTTACGTCTTGACTTTTCGGATGCCTTCGTTTCTTGGACATAACTCGGAATGTCTTGAATTATAAAAAACTTGTGTTAGCTGTTATGTCGCGTCCCTCGATGACCGTCTCGATAAACATCCAGGAGCGTGAAGAGATTAATTGATTATTTTTACCGATGCGTTGGTGGTCCATTTTAGACATTAGAATAATATAATAAATGCCAGTCATTGCTTTTCTACACATTAAATCTACTCCTTTATAAGTCTAAATATTATCTGTATATATGTTGGTGTCCCAAAGATTCATTAGTAGATGTGCCTAATAAGTGTCTGGATGGCCTGTTTCATGGCCACATGGCGGAAGGTCCAATCAAAGTACACGAAGGAAGCTTTTCAAATATATAAACCCCTTATTAGTTGTCAGACAGTCCATCAAACGCGCTGGCTGATTTTGTCATTAACAGAAGCCGTTAGAGTCTCTACAATATTGTTGCTTATAACTTATTGATTGACTGCTAGATGATGTCCTTTGGAAATAAACAAATAAAGATAAAAGATCAACTGATAATCAGTAGTTGTGTTTCAATATATGGCCCCATCCGTCGCAAGGCGCGTGTTTCACTATGTATTAAATTTTCATGGAACCTAATTCTAATTTAATATCTCGTACATAACTTAAGTTTGTATGTTGCAGCAGAACGCAATTATGCTGCTCCAGAACATCCTTCAGTTCCTTCTCGTCTTCTATGGAGAGCTTGTGACTGGCATCTCGGAGGTCTACAGATCATCCAAAAATCTAGTCGCGTTAACTGATATGCCAGTTAATGTCACAGAAATATACCTAGATCATAACCTCATCACCTCAGTACAGGACAAGGCGTTTGCGCGCTATCCATTGTTAACGAAAATTTCATTAAGGTACAACGAATTGAAACAAGTATCAGACAATGCATTTTCCGGTACCAAGTTGATTTCCATAAACCTCAACAATAACAAAATGTCACATGTCCCTTGTATAGACCTACCAATGTTGCAAGCACTCTCAATGAACAATAACTCACTTAGTTATCTTAACTGTGATTTGATTAATTCATGTTTCCAGTCGCTAGAGGTACTTGACTTGAGTGACAACCACATTGGAGGAATTTTTACTGGCTCACTTAGACTCCCTAATTTATCTTCACTGCTTCTTTTGCGCACTAATAAACGAAACATCGAAACATTGATCAGTGTCATGCAAAGCATATCTTCTTTGATCCTGGGAGGCAACGCTATATCACATGCAAACTTCTCGAATTATTCATCGTTGAAATATTTGTATTTACCATCTAATAATTTATCTGTTCTCGCATGTCCTTCCCAGAGTCCAGTTGGAAGGATTAATCTAGGTCGTAATGCTTTTAATTCACTTATCAATCTTTCTTGTTTGAATAACACTCTAAGACAGGTAAAGCTAGACCACAACATGATTTCAAGCATACCTCAAGATGCATGGACGAATTTCTTACGTCTTACATATGTTAACATAACCACAAACAGAATTGAGAAATTTCCATGTAGTGCAGTTAACGGAACGATAATTAGAACCCTTGATTTATCTCATAACATTTTGGGGATCATACCCAATCTAGACTGTGTAGGATCGACATTGACCTGGTTGTATCTAGGCAACAATGAGATCACCATGGTAGAGCATGCGCAAATAAAGCTGCTGGTGGAACTGTATTTCTTCGATCTGAGATCCAACCGAATCACCGTTATAGAGGAAGTAATGGAAAGGGTCAAGTTTGATGCCATATTAGTCCAGAAAACCCAGATTTAATATTCAACTTGCCTTTTCAGCCTCCTGATTTCTTACAATCGGCGTCATTCGTTTTCACCGACAACCCTCTTTATTGTGATTGCGCCCTGACGTGGATCTTTCAAGAGAGCTGGAAGGCAATACGCTCAAGAATTCCCGATACCCAACTGCTGTGTGCTGGGGGGCCAACTTCGTTTTCAACTCTACCATGGGTCAACATAACAAAGGCTGATATATGCTCATATCAAGGTATGGTAGCTTGAAACTTATGACACTACAGCAGATTTAAGAAAGACTTCGGCTTTTGGGAAAGCTGCGTAGGAAGATACAAGTAAATATTTCAATATTGGCTCTATCATTGCTCTTGCGCACCTAAATAGCTGTCGTGGCCCTCTGGCCTGCAGATTGCGAATCATACTCAAGTCGACCGTGATTAGGGATCAACTGGTTGTAACACAAACGTCGTTCCCCACTGAAAATGTTCTTGATTGCTGGATGATATGCACACTTCACAATACTTTGTGTACTGCCGTCAGTGTGACCCTAACTGACTTGTCTGTCACCTGCTACTTGTCAAGAGACGCGGTTCCGACGTTTGTCCGAATGCACGGAGCTCTGACACATGTCTTTGTACCAAGATACTGTCGTCTGAATGATCGCATGGTAGAAATATAAGGTTCTTAGGAAGCAGGTGTTATCAAAACCAAAGCAAATATAAATTATGAATCAGTACATCCCGTATGTTGTAAAAGTTTGCGTGAAAAATATTTCTGTATTTTATAAATATTAAAAGTTATATTGGTCCTGCCAATTTATAATTAACTCGTATTGAGGTGCTGTTGGTGGTACATTGCACCTAGTAGTTTGCATGATAGACATTCGGTTAAGCTCTATATTTGTAAATATTCCTCCTAAATAAATGCTTGTTATTTGCAACATTAGCTAGTAATACTAGAATGGCATTCAGTAATCTAGCACCATCGATTGTATTGCTCACTACTGGAATTCATTTGATTAAATTGAAAGATCTTGCGTTTATGACTTTGCTCAAATAATCATTCCGTTCTCCATGATTTAAGAGCACCACATGTTTATAACAGATTTAAACTAAGCCAAGAATGTCTTACTTGTACAAACATTTATCAACGCACGTATTAGCTTGTTAGGCAATATATAGTGTAACCAAGAGCTCAACATCTCTCCTGAGCCACATTGTAAATTTCACATTCGACCCCTAATTGATTATACATGTTCAGCATTGTCTGGTTTCCTATGTACATAAATGGACGGTTGTCAGATGCATATCGGTATAATTAGTAGTTCATCTGTTTTACGAATCGTATCAAGCTGCATATTTGCGTTGCATGGCGTGTTTGTATATGTTTATATTTATTTTTTAGTCTTCATCCACTATCATGTGTATTACAAACAAGTTTAAAGAGCGATATCGTATTCCCTCTTGCATTTATTGGTGTAATATATGGTCGCGCTGCCTGTGGATAAGTGGTAGCGGTTGTGCGATGCAAACTGGACCAGTCGAACGACGATTCGCAATACGATGGGTGTAGTAAGGCGGTTAGAGGCTCACTGATGTAAAGCCAGTTGAGTCACCGCAACGCTTGTGCAGCATATGATATGCCCCAATCATGCCGACTGAAAGCGGGGTCCATTATACCACAGTAGACAAGGAAGTCCGATTGAGTTATCAAAAGAAGGCGATGTTCGTATCTAATGCACATCAGGCTACTTGCACACCTTATATCTTCTGGCGTGGCATGTATTGTTGGATTCGCGCTCCGCAAGACAATACATGCTGATTGCAAAAAGCGCAATTTGTGCAATAGTCATTATATATGCTTAGAAAACAAGAGCTTCGAGAGATGTCTCGAAATAACTGATCTTAATTGTTGGGATAATATGATCATTCTAGAAGGACATTAACTGTCGCCGGATCCTTAGTTCAATAAGCATAAGTAACAGTTGCATAGATATCTTCCGTTACATTATGACCAATGACTGAAGGGCTATTTTTAGATCGCTGTAGCATTGGGTAATTAGGTCAGCATTCGGACATTGGTTTTATTAAAATCTGTGATTGTTAGATGTAATACTCAGATAAGACTGCTGAGGTACCCATGTCACCGGTTAGGTGGCCATAGTTAGTATTATAAACCTGTTGGGACCGATTTGCTTATGAAAGCAGTAAGAAAACAGCTGGAATATAATTTCACATTTATGAGAATCCGGTACTCTGATTATCAAGTCGCAAAGTCAAAGGATCTAGTTAATAGATCTGTGTCCAAGTCAGCTCAAAATTGCAGACGACATCATCATTAGCAGTTATATGTTTAATTTAGATATGTCTAAAAGGTGAGAAATAGCGACAACGCTTCCAGCTATACCGACTGTGATTTAAGTAGCATATTATGCTATCATTTAGGACGGATACACTATCATATGCTTGAATCATCGCATATGTCATTAAACCTCAACCATAATTCTACTGGCAAGTATATTAATACACATCTCTATCTGGGTATTGGCAGACTAATGTAACAGTTGGACTGACTGGCTGATTCCATCAAATGCTACATAAAGGGACAAACATGCTTATGGTATATATCGAGATTCATTTGAACATGTGGATACTTTCAGGCTAATGTTACATCACGTGTGAACAATCACGCCGGTATTTAATGAGATATTAGTCAACTTGAATGAATTTAAATTCATAGATTAACGCATATTCGTCCACAACATTCAAAAATCGTATCTTAAGCTGCCCTGAAAGCGCCAGCATCATTGTATCCCATTTAAGACAATAATTGTATTTGTACCAGTCTGATGAGAATTATGTGCGTCAAAATTGCTCGTCTAATTGCACAACGCTTAGATTGCCTCTCAAAGAAAACATTGCCAATCAGCGATACTCAAATAGCTCTGCATTGAAGCTCATGTTATGAACTAAACATGAATTTCGAATTGGCGACAAGCATATTGTAGCTTCGATTTTACCTGATTTTTAGTATCTGGGGACGCTGTGAGCACCTTATTTACATCTGCTGCCTCGTCCTCTGACGTGCAAATGAGGCTCATCACCCAGGTAGTCTTTATGCATTAGGTAGGGATCATCTCTTTGGTTTGGGCATGGGTAAAGGTTCTATGCAACTATACACAAGTTGCATATAGTGAGATGAGATCGGGAAGCTTAATGTGGGATCAAAAGTCCGTGTTAATGTCTCGCTATGTTTGTGGTAATGTCATTACTTCATTACTTTCCTCATCACGGGAGATAACGCCTGACCTCATATATTGACCCGATTCCTTTACCATTCTACTGTATCTTATACCCTCACCTCACTTATTTACCCCACGCCTCGACTTCAAACCATGAACACATTTCTTAACATTGACCGTGACCCCACTTCTTGACCTTACACCTTTAAGCTACTCCTTCACACCAAACTTTAACCGCACTACGCAACCACCTCGACCACACTTCCTAATCTCACTCTTTTCATATCACGTCAAGTTTGATAAAGGGATCATTAATCTCCACGTACTGCATACATGTATATGCTAATTTATATGCCAGAAAGTCCCTGAGCTTTCACCACGTAAGTTATAATGTAACCTCGCTTTACGCTCATTGTAACAAACAGGGTCTTGTTACCATATACACAACATATTCTTCTGTTATTTAAAGCTCTTTTGAGGCGTCAATGTAATAAGGCTGACACATCTTTCACCTTGCGAAAATTAGAAAAAAACACTTTATGTCCATGATAGGCCGATTTTTGCATCTGGCCAAATACGGAACATTTCCCTAATTCCTGCCAATCCGATTTCATGAGATGACATCCACCAAAGATATTATCAAATGCGTATTATTTTCCCTGCCGCTTCGATTCCGTATATTCTTCGTGAGTTCAGGAAACAAGTGCTTGGTACTTTCTCGAAGGTCTATCTTATTGGTGTGTTCTGTGAAACATTACACTATACAGAACCGTATGTTAAGCCAATAAGATGGATATACTACAATCTAATCAAAGTGAGAGAAATCCGAAAGTAAACTGTCTCTAATTAACCTTGAGGCATGAGACTAGTTAATTCCGCAAGGGAAATTCGGTTCATTACACGGTAGTGAATGCTTTCAGTTCTGGTGACGAGTGGAGCATTATTAACAATGGGACAGATATGTACTTTGTGGTGAGATGGTACTCGAATAACGTTATATTCTTTAAATTAATTGCTTGGGTACTTCGCGATCAAGGTCAGACATTCCCCCGGTCGAAGATGTAAACAGGGGTGGTCAGGGAGAGACGTTCTACAGTACCACCAACTGATTCAAGCCAATCCAAAACGACATGCCCTGACTATTACTTGATTTACTGAAACACCATATAATCGCGTCGAACCTCGCAGTAAAGTTACTTCAGTGTCGATGAATGAGATTCCGTTATTCGGTAAAAATGGCCATCATCATGACCCGAAACCCTGATAACTTATGGAATTGACAAAAGCGTTCATCTGTGTTTTGCATGATATCAGTTCATTGTGTTGCAAAATGTCACTTTTGAAGAATATCACGCGTACGATAACACGTCTCGGATCTACAAGGTCTATTCGATGGGTTGTATAGGTCGTTCAACGGGTGAAGTTTGCCCAAATAGTCCCACATTCATAACGAACCAGGTTTGTCGAGGGCATAGGAGGGATTTACCTTTTGTAGAATGAAATCGAAGTGGCAACAGAATGCTAATGATAGAGAAGTGTGGGGCAGTCCATCTTCGAGGTTATTATGATTTTAAGGAAACATTGTAATCACTTCTTTGTAATATATGCGCTTTTGAAGATACCTTCATGAACTATCTCAGCTGCTATTCCCACAATCCTAATACACCACCCGTAGTTCATGTTTGTGCAAATCATATATATCCAGGCGTAACTTGTACTCATAATGTGGGTATGTCCTTACCTCCAATGCCATTATAGTACGTTTAGTGAATGAATTAGATCAAGATCTAGCATCACTAGAGGCTGTTCACCTTGTTGACCTGCTGCGGATATGGGTACCATTTTATTGGGTTCTGTAAAGAAAATGACACATTGGGGGTGATTTGGGCAACAATTAAAGTCAGTGGCAGCTTGACGTCATGGTTAGACGGGACCTCTAGATTTATCCCCCCATGCTAATGCTGAATGCCTTGGGGCTGACCCCGAACAAATATTGATGAGCGAAGTTCTGGGGGTAGGGGCGGTCAGCGGTATTATTCTGCATACAGCCAACAGTAGATAAGAGGATTTATCATATTGGTTTCCATAACTCATTCGCTCAACAACATTAAAGTAACTGCAGCTATACAACTTACAATAGACAAAGAGAGAAGCGACCACAATTGAGTACAGTATAAATATTCTGAGGTAGATCTTGTAGCATACGGATACCTTTCCTCGATGTTGACTACGGACCCATTATATTGCCTCAAACAGCTGTTAGTGATCTTCGTAAATTATTTGTGACAAATTCACCCGACGCTGTGCTTGTACAATTATTGATAAATATGTGGCGAATAGATACCCGCTTCCATGATTTAACCAATGCGTGGCACATCTATGAATTATAGCACAATGTCAGCGTATCGTTTTTATGGTAATTTTAACCATAACATTCATGTCAATGTTTACCTGTCAATTCGCCCGTCTACAGAAAATAACACAAAATGCTCTACAATCAAAATTGCAATCAACTCTACATAACACCAGCTGGCCAGCAAGTAGTTTTTGATGCATCATGTAATGGATGTTATCTACAATCATTGAATCGCTGCTGTGTCAATTCGATATTCACACCGGAACCATTTAAATGTGAAATACACGATGATTCGAAGCTGAGGTTCGCGTAAATTGAACTTGGCAAGCAAGCTTCCTGATTGAGGCGCATTTGTATCAACAGTTATTTTATGGCGTTATGTGACGTTAAACATTGGATTTGTTCACTCCGTGCCAGTTGAAAATGTCAAGGGATGACCAATCAGATCTGCATCCAATATGGATACAAACATCAAAGGAGAATCGATTAACACGCTATGATCACTAACATATGATTAATTACTCCCCAGCAGATGAGTGACGCAGGTCGCGAATATAATCATTGGTATTTGACCTTGATTTACAGTAGTCTTATTGCCAGGTGTCTTTCGGAACATGAAAGTCACGCCTCCATTCTATACAGTCTCTTGTCCATCTGTTCCATATTGATATTGTCCACACTTATATTCTGCATCATTGGTTTCCACGAATGAGAACGTTTTCAGGGAAACGGACACAAACAAGGAGGTGAGAGTTGAGCAAAGTGAAATCGGATCCATACTTAGCCACATTAAACACCATGGGCCCCTTGTACTCATAACCGTGTTCACGGTGGGCGATGTATTCCAAGATCTGCAAACGCTCGTCGTTAGTTAGCAACTTAGATTCCTGAGTCACTTCTGTGAACTCTTTGATTAACATATCAGGGAAGCGTATCAGATGCAGACAGCTCCCTAACACAGCTCGTCTAATTAACATCATAAACAATAAACCAACTTCAGCAATGCGTTGAACACTACCGGCTCCACATCCTCCACAACAATATCATCCTCTCGACATTCCGTCAACATGGCCTCAAATACCGGCGACCCGTACACCAGCATAAATCCGTGGGCAGCTATCTTCACTGGATTGACCTTGCCCACCTCTAAGGTCACATCAGTGGCATATCTACCCTCATACATGAATCTTTGTCTCTCCTGAAGTGACAGTCCGGTTCTCCAGTCACGTGCTTCTTCTGATTCCATGGTGTTACCGCTATTCACCTGGCAATGATAATCATGGCATGTAAACAGCGGCTGATTAGTGTAACCTAAATTGGGTAATGGCATGAAATCTGATGAGGGAGTTCGGGTCTATGGAGGTCGAGTGATTGGGACAGCCAGCATCGGGCGTGTCAATCATTAACAACCCAATGTTATCGTATCTCGCCGAGTTTTGTGCAAATATATGTCAAGAAGTTATATAACTAACTCTACTCTTGACTGTGACATCCGCGATAAAAGTTTGTCTAATAACGCCTTCAACTAGTTCATGCGAGCGATAACGCTTGACCTAAATCTTGATTTATGTGCTTATGCTTTAGTGTGCGTTCGCACCCTAATGGGCGACCACATTTACCGGTATTGACGAAGGATATGATAATCAATTACAGACCTTAGCTCTTCCAATGAGCGTGAAATACGCAGTGTACATCACACAATACGATCCGAAACTATCTATGGTTCCCATGGCCCATCGTAATGGTTCTCCCTGGGTCAAGGTCGGCTGTGATTTGGTCTCCCTAATTAACTTCAATAATGGGGACCAGCTTTGTGAGTGCATTGAGGTGACGTGCGTGCATGACCTGACGGGTTTAGCGATGATCTAGTTGACTTACTTACTCGTTGTGTATTGACCACATTACTCAGGACAATCATTATAATGAAACTTTATCGTGATATACAGCATACACAACTTTGACTACACAGCTTTTACAATCTTCTATGATTCCACATTACAGAAAACGGTTGTAGCTTAAAATCACCTCTACAATGAACGACTCGCTGGTCAAAACTGCTACTCGTTCTGTGCGTTTGCACTTCTTCTGCAACAACAAACGAATATGAAAACGAAACTACTTGCACGACCGTAGCAATCGCGCTATGACTTCAATGCACTGGTAAGCGTTATGATAATCCAGCAGTAGTATAGAAAATAGCGTTACTAGCGCACCTTAATTAATTTAACCGAAGGGGGTCATTTCCGCTTATACAGGGTTTTCGATTTTTGCGGGTCCGACCCCAAAAGGCGCTTGTTAATTAACGTGACCATATGCTAGGATGTCTACACCGTTCGTGGCTATCCACCGATTTGGGTCAAACGAGGAGACTGAAACCGTGTTGACGTGTAGCCCATATATCTTGTGACCATCACTGCAAAGCATGTTCATCCCATGGCGGATCTGTTTCTGTGTGAATAGAGACTCCATGTATTGCACGCGGTCTAGGTGCTTCTTCACTACAACCTTCTTACTTCCTTTGCCCGCGTCAAACAGAGATCGAGTACATCTCACGTACTCCATGTTTGGAACATCGGTGCACCCATCCTTCATTTTCCCCAAGACCTTGTTATTGGTGCTGGTGTGGAGTGTGTGATCAGGTGAGTAGTTGCTGATGTGAAAGTGGGTGAGGTCCAGCGGCATGTCTGCGTACACGTCAGCTGCGTGGATCTGGCGCAGTACATAAGGTTCGGCAATAATGAATGAATAATAAATGATGCCTCAGATTTTACAGTGGTACGTAAACATTAATTTCAGGTATTTTACCTGCTCACCATATGTAATCATGCCTATCATTTATAGTAATCAGGATCTATCGCGTTTCTGTTAATATCATCGTTCCAAAACTATTTTATGCCATTGATTTCTTAATATCTGTATCATAACGAAATGTACTTCCTTGAAATTTTTCGATGGGAGTACAACACAATGTTCATCAAATAATCAGCTATCTGCTTGTATGTCATATGATTTATTGTGCTCTTGTTTTATCAGCGTCTGTAAGCAATACCCTTTATCATTGTTCTGTGACATTATTATATAAGTCCTATGCCATTTTCTCAGGGTGCACAGCGCAGTTTCAATTAGATAAACTGTTTTAACATTTGTATCATTGACTTGTCTTCCACATTGTAATGCAAAGGTAGACTTCAATAATTGGTACAATGATTAAACCTCGGTTTCGACATTCATCGCCAGCAGTTACTATGTCCAATAGAATGTTTATCATCGACAAACGACGCCAATATCTCACTCCCCGTCGTTGCTTCCAGTGTAAAAACGAGCTGTATAAGATAAGCTGAGCACGACAGGAACACACCGCCTGCTGTGGGCATTGTTGTGCTGCTTGTTGATATACTGAATGACGCGCACCTGGGCTAATTGACAATATAGCAACAGGTGCGATACAGTTGATATGTTCTGTGGGAGCACAATAACTTATATGAAACCTTACACCCATCTCCGGCACGATAAACAGCGATCATATAACATTGTCCTAATAGATTGTTAACCATCACCTCAGAGCCCCATTACATCTGTTCACCGCAATGCATCGCGTGTTATTCTGCTCTGTAGACATCATTTAATGTGGTATAGACTATACGAAAACGAAGAACAGGCATCGTGTTGTATTGATCAGTCGCATCTTTAGCGGCACAAGGACACAACAAAAATGGCGCACCTTACATTGATAAGATAAGATTAATGTCCTATTCTATCTGTTTTATGCTGCGCGAGACGTTGACGAGTCTCTAAGTGGACTTAAATTGGCTCGTGGCGCAAGGAGACTATTTGATGAAAGGAAATGAGCTTCCTGAATGAAACAATCGTGGCTGACGGGTATATGATAAAGTAGAAATATAGGTATGTAAACAATAAGATGAAATCCCCCTTAACATTAGCTGGAATCAACGAGCCTTTCTTATGTTATAGGAACACATACTTTAGAGGTTTGAAGTGGTCACATAAATCGAAAGCGCAATTAACATGCTGCCAAACACACTTATCAAACAACAACATGACAAAACAGCACCAGCCATTTTTACCTGGTGTTACCCTTCCCGACAAATATTGGACAGAGGCGGATCTCAGACGGTTTTAATTTACAGTTCCCGTGTATTGCATTATTCGTGGATAATTCCTGACGCCATAAATATTACTGCACTATCCTACTTCCAAGAGGAACTATAAACTGCATACTTATGGGATCACAATAACAATGTATTTACGAAAGGTGAGGTCAAAATGACACTTGACTGATAATTAAAAAAAAAACAAATAAAAAAATGAAAATCATCCAACTATATCAATAATGCTTTCATGCACAAAACTCCGGTGAACGATTAGCGATGTTAGATTAACGTTTAGTCAATTATTCATCCTTAGTGTTACAATATGCATGGCTGCGCGTCGCACCAATTTTGAATATGCAAAGAGAGACCTTTGAATCGTCCCCTTTTCAGATGAGCAGTTCAATGACATGCTTCAATGGGCAGCTCGTCAAACGACCGTGTAATCGCCCAACTGGAGGCTTTGGAAAACAGATTTTTTTCCCAATCAAACTCACACTTGCAGAAGACAAAAACGTTAGAACTATTGTAAGCATAGTAATTTGCGCAAAATTTCTTGCTCGCCCATTGTGGCATCTGTAAATAAAATTATTGCTTGATTAATTTTATGGCGAGAATGATTGTGAAGTTGTAAACCTTTTGTTTACACGGGAAGTGTCGTCCAAAAATCAACGCCATATACACCAATCTAGCCATATCCAACCTGATGGCCATTACAAGTACTGCCATTGGGGTTTATCATAGTAAACATTAATAACCATATCACGGACTAATTAAAGGGGGCAACTGCTAAGTTATAACTTCATGATTTCCACAAATACTGTCATGTACCGTCGCCTGGCAATATATACAAGTAGTAGGTACAGAGCTATTGTTGTTCACCCACAATGGTTGAAAAGCAAAGGGTTGTGGTTTCAGTTTGTAGTTTGTATTGTTTATGTGATGCAGATAGTGGATGTGAAGCGTGATTCCAGCTTGTTCCATTATTGTTGCATGCATACTAATAGTGCAAGCAACATTACTTTATCCATCTGCGAGAGAGAGGCCCGTCATAAATTTATACTAGAGTGACGTTAAGCCCCGTTGAACATCACTAGCCTTGCAATATTCATTGGGAAGCATGCCACATTAGGGCGTCACGTGCATAACTGCTATGTCTGCCCGTCAAAGCATGTAGTCTCATTAGCACGACGCATTCTAACCAAACATGACGTAGAGGTACACTCACCATGTTGATGAAAAAGCGACAAAAAACAACGATATCCTCGGGGCCCACTTGATGACCCAGAATACTGACAGCCAAAAGAAAGTCACCAATCCATGGAGAAGTCATTCTTTCATGGTGAATTTATCAATCTAAGAAGAAGTCATTCATTCACGGATAAATCATCAATCCATGCAGAAGTCATCCACGCATTGAGAAGTCATCAATCCATGAAGAAGTTATCCGTTCACGGAGAGGTCATAACTCTATGTAAAAGTCATCCATTCACGTAGAGGTCATCCGTCTAACATATCCTATTTTGATTAGCAACGAAAAATGCAGCATAACGATCACGGGATGCAACATTTAATATACTCGCTTTATCTATCACCCTATCTGTATCCACCATACTCGCCATATCCACCATGTCAACAATACTCGCCATATCCACAAATACTCTTCATATACAATCTGTTAGTCACATGCAACAAGCTTACCCTTCGAATAGCGTTCGTCCAAGTCATTGTGTAACCCTTTACTCCGACATATTTCAGAGAACACCTGCTAACAATTAATGTGAGGATTTCCGTATCCTCCAATTCACATTCCTCGGCTTATACGGGCGAGCACCAGATGAGACAATCTGCACCGGATGTATTTACAGAGCTAGAGGAGTTACCCATGTGTTTTAATAGGCTCGTTAAAATTAGACTAAGATATGACGTGTTTGCTGTTTCCCAGGTATCTGAGCAGATGTAAGAGATTACTATAATGTCATACCCATTTGTTATATTGTCGAATTGGTCAGACTTTAGTTCTTCAACGAGCTTATAAGTCAACCTGCTTACCGCATATTTATGAAATATCTCGTTGGGTGCACTTATTGATGCAGCCACTCATTTGGTACGCATATTGATGCAGCCTCCCGTCTTGTAAGCATATTGATGCAGCATCTCGTCTGTCAGCATCGGGAAAAAAGTTTTCCGGTGAGAATTGCGATCACGTTAACAGTCCTTGGTGCATACCGTTGTGACAGTTCATAAGGTCGCTGCTTTGTTTAGTCGGCATTCAAACCGGAACAATTAACATGCATGAAACATGACGATATTAAGCTAACATCTGCTGGAAATCAAAACGTGTTTGGCTAGCGGGACCCATGATTTAAGCGGATTCATGACAATCCTTTTGTTGCTGAATTGAATACATCTAATGTCATGTAGGTTGATTAACTGAATATCTGTATCAATCATGTGGTGTTGGAAGAAGGGCTGAGGCTGAAATGTTCATTGGCAATGCGATTAGTAGGATCCATGTAGTCGCACAATTTTTGAGAATAATTCCTTGAACACCAAACGTCAATAGCTTTCTTTCCCCCAGACATCATAGCATCAAATTCAAGGATGCGTTTACTGATACAATTGGTATTATCAATGACTTTTATCTCAAAGCCACGTATATGTGTCAGTTTGCACTAACTGACTGAACGCAAATACAATTATGGAGCAATAAGGCTTTGATTTCGCTTATAAATTTTCATACTATGAGTGAAGAAGTAGTTTGAATGCTTATCAAAGATTGTTTGAAGATTTTCTCATGACTGATACTTGCAGCTTCATGGGCCAATGCCATTGATTGCTAGCTGCTCAAGACATTTCGATTTATGATACTCATTGCACACATACAAAGTATAACGTCCACGCCAGCTATAGTGAGAATAACGTCTGAGCATGTGTTGCAATATAACATTCCCGATCAAAGCACTAAACGATGGTCAGTCAATGGATACCAAAATTCTTGACCCCATACAGTGCGTGACTGTTGGTGTAAACGAGGTTTCGTTCAAGCGAAGGAAGCCTTCATTATTAACTTAGAACTTAGGCAGAGCTGATCAATTTCAGGCAGAATATGAAATTAGCGACCAGGATAGTCAGGATATCTATTAGCTATGCTACCAGATGCATGTGTTAACCCTTTTGGCTATTATCAAGAAACTTATATCAGGTAAGTTCTGCACCAAAATAAAACACCCATAATAGAAAGGTCGAATTCATTAGCATATGACATGCCTATTGTGTTGGGCGCATAGTATGCTGACCAATAGGTTTGCTTCCAAATCGGGCCATAAGAACAGTCAAATGGCACTAAATCGTACCCAATCGTAGCCTTGGTCAGACATATCAATTCATTCTCAAGATAATGCAAAGGCGCGTAACAATGTTGATCATTCGGACAATCTACGAGTAACTCAGTCTCTTGCATATGATTGATGAACGAATTCAAAGTTCGGACACATCTCCATGCTTGTAGTTCCTATAATTGATTAATGGCGACGTCTATGCAACAATCATATCAACATCCACTAGACACCCACTCTCTCATCACAAACATTTAAGTATGATAATCAGCAGTCAATATATATATACATATTTATATATATATAACGGTTAATACTAGTAGTACATATATGCTTGATATGATGTATCTGGTTGGTAGTGCTTTGGGTCGTGAAGCTGTCACTATGGATGTATTGGAGCAAGATTAACAACACTCGCTATTATGTATACTACTCATATGGTAATCAGAAGAGTAACTGCACAAAATCACATTGCATATGTTTCTTGTTTAGCCCCATGTTCACTCATGTTGTCGCGTTCATAAAATAGGTGGATATAGTTCGATATTTCTGTGAGGCCAGGGAATAAAATCTCCTGCTATTATCTGCTATAGTGCTTAAACCACATTGCTGGGTAATCGCTCGGGCACATCTGTCAGATTGGACTTGGACTGCTTTAAATACAGTGATCTGCGTATGAATTTTTCACACGTCTTAATCTTAAGTGCGTGAGAACAAACCACAGCAAATAGAGGCGATATAAACATAACAGCCAGTAAGTCGATAAATGCCTCCGGTGTTTTCTTTTCAAATAAGGTATCTTTAACACCCCATCCCCTTGTGAATATTATTCCATATCTACTTTGGAGCTGCTGGAACCAAGAAGTACTGGGTATACCTAATGACAGTATTTATCAAGAGCCATCATTCCCACGACGTACCATGGCCGCTGTAGACGTTATATGGCAGGCTCTTGTAATACTCATGTTACTTGGACATCTCGAAGGAAGTAAGTTACCTTTAAACATCATGAGTTAGTCCATGGCACTTGTTCTAAAGGCGCATGTCTTCTGTTAGGAACCATATTTCAGAACGATTGCCATAGAGACATGCATCGTTCTTTTGAGCAAGGTTGAAGCCCTGGCCTTCCAAAATTATATTATAATTTGCGCTAATCACGAATATCTCAGCAAATGCAGATTTCTATGTAACGTGTACCTATTATACCAATTGTCCATGTTTGTTTTATGAAACCTAATGAACGATGAAGTTGCATTTATTTTAGTTATGTGGTTAAATATACGAACAATCACCCAAAAATAACGTATATTGAAATATAAATTCGATTGTTCGGCACTCGCCGTCATTTTCAAAATGTCCGTAGTTTTTATCGTAAACCATCGCGAATGTTGAACGTGGTCGAGGTTTGAGGGCCACTTTTCCAGCACCAGCTGCTCATTCCCAGGGGGGGGGGGGGGGGGCTTAACGCTACACGGCCATGCAGATGCCTAACAATGCTTGAATATCTGCCAGATGATATTAACAATCATAGGAAAAATATCAAGCATCAAAATGGAGTATGTATGATGATCACCAGAGCAGGACCACAGTCCTTCTTCGTTTGCTGGAGAGGCGAGTAAAACAACATTGTTTTCAGAACCTGAAAATCACCACAAAGTTGTTGTTTATAAAACAAAATTATGTACAAAAGTAAATGCTAATCCAAGCAGCTATACTCGTTGATGGATTTTGGATAACATGTTGCGTTATTGTATTAGCAATGATTACAGGATGAGCTTAAATGAATCTATTCTTTTGATGCTTTCAAAAGGAATGGATTTCTAAACATTTATTTATAGTGGGGGCGTCATTTTGATACACTACAATACTACGTCAGCTCACCTTTTGGTGATCGCTTTTCTCCGCTGCTTAGACCTCCTGCAGTCCATGTAACACCTCCTGAATATGGAAGTAGCAGCAGTTGGGAGAATAATTCGGGAACATTTGTACCTATATCCTATTGCATCTCTCTCTGTAAGCGCCTGGTTCAAAACGCTCGCTAGGCACTACACAAACAATGTGTAGGTCGGAGGACCCGGCCAATCTGTGCTTGCACGCTACACTTGAGATAAACATTGCTTACGCAATGTCTCCTCCTAGGGTAGACTGAATCATCGAACGCTTCTGAAGAAATGTTTCTACAATTCACGGCCACACAGCGTTTCGGCATGATGTATCAAGACTAAACAATTCACGGTTGACCACGTGGTTTCCATGGAAGCGGATTTCATACATATGGGTCATTCCTGGTTAATCTAGTTTCAGGCATAGCTCCAAAGAACGTTAAATATCTCTTTTATTAATTGTTGGAGGCCAACAATTACGATCCGCATCGATTCGTTCAGTTTTCACTGATCATGTGACCCCATATCATATTGTCATAGCAAGCATGGGCGAGATTTAAACTTACGAATTATCAATGCCGTATTTTTACAGCGTGCTACAGCGGAGGCTCCAGTGCCTGTGTATTTCCTTGTAACTGCGCCAACGATGATCCATGTGACAGCCATACGGGCGCGTGTCCTGGTGGATGCAGAGATGGGCAACCACGACCGGCTGGAAACGAGATCCGGTTTGACTGGCGAGGGCCCGGATGCCGAATTGGTAGGTTAAAGAGAATCGGTTATCAATATCATATGAAAGGTCATTCTAAAGGCTCGAATGAAGATTAACCATTTACATAAAATGCCTCCTTTAACAGGAAATGTCGCTCTTCACAAAACCATCAACCAGAGTGGAGTGTTCATGAATTGGTTCGCTAACCACTCTGTGGACGGCAAGTTACCGTCAACTGAGAGTGAGGAGGGAGCATCATGCGCTCTTACAACTCACGACCTGACAGACTACGCCTGGTGGAGCGTGGATCTCAATCAAATTTATCATGTCGACAACATCACTATATTCAACCGTATATCAACATATAGTAAGATATTTTGCACTTTGTAGGCACTGAATGGCGATTTCTGGAGGCAATTCATAGTCGTCATCTTACACAAACACAAACATCACACATAAAACAAATACCAACATACCTACCAACCTAATGATAAATCCATCTATGGTTCAAGCATTTGTATATATATGTTGACTAATGAATACTAACACACCTTTAAGGCTTAACCACTATTTGTAGGTGCTCCACGTACAGGAAACGTAAACATTCGTGTTGGTAACAGCAGTGACATTAGCGAGAACCCCTTATGTCTCTACTATCCTGGTCCTGTTCCGGCTGGAGGCAGTGTTACACTGACTTGCACCTCGCCTTTCATTGGTCGGTTCGTCAGCTTACAGAAAACTGGTGGCCGGGATCCAGACATCATCAATATTTGTGAGGTTGTGGTGATGGGCTATGAAGCAGTTGCAGTTGGTAAGTTGCTACATCTTTATAGGTAAAGGGTCGCACACATGATCTACTTTGTAAAGGCGACCATATGCGTTATAGCTTTTACTTGTGATATTGCATTTGTCGACCAGACAATCATCAACATGTGATGGTGTCGTACCGACACTAACATTGCTAATTTGCATAATATAAACATATTAACGTGTACACCTATCGCATTTATTGCAGATTGCTCAAGATGTGACAGAGACTGCAATAATATTGTCGGATGCAAAGAATGCGTTGGGTTTAAACCACCCTTCTGCACTACATGTGCGTTTTATCGGTTTGAATTGGTGGTCATGTTATACTTAACACTCGCTCTGGTATTTCGGATTGTATTTGGTACTTATGATCGCTGTATCTCTCTTGTATACTTGGTTCAGCTTGTGAAGCAGGACTTTACGGGATAAACTGTGCGTTTTCCTGCACTGATCATCACTGTAAAGGAGGTTATATGACATGTGATCACGTTACTGGAGAATGTCACGATGGATGTCAAGACTGGTATATTCTAGTGAAATGTGACACGCACATCAGTGAGTCTACCATTAGTTAACACAACTACTCATCAGACATTCAATGATTAACCGCTCAGCTTTTCGAAATATGTGCTTGTTGTTTTTTGTAGATGAACTGGAATTTAATTCGATCCCATCTACCGACGTCATCGGAGGAACACAAATTAAAGTGGTGTGGGGCCCTGATGATGATATCACACAGCACTTTGCTCCGTACTATGGTTACCAGGTCCAGTTTAAAGTCAGTTATGACTCCGAGTTCCAATCAGGACCCAATGTATCTCATGTACCTGGTGTGAATGAATACAGCGCCGTCATCAACGGCTTGATCCACAACATCTAGTATACACTGCGAGTCAGTATATACAGACATAACGACGTCTTGTTTGAGGCATTCTCAAGACCAACACCAGAACGGATGGTTAAGACTCACTGCACCGGTAAGTCTAAAAACATATTAAGCATCATATTGGTATCAAACCATCCTTATATTACAATTTATATATATTCATATATATAAATGTATTCATATATATATATATATATTTATATATATATATATATATATATATATATATATATATATATGAATATATATATATATATATATTTAAATATATATATATATATATATTTATATATATAGATATATATATATATATACATATATATATATACATATATATATATTCATATATATATAGAGATATAAATTTTAAATGTATACCTATATATATATTATAAATATACATATATATACATATTTATTTTTATTCATTTATATACGTATGTAAATATGTATTCATGTACATATACGTATATATTTAGTATAAATGTATATAAATGTATATATATATATATATATATATATATATATATATATATATATATATATATATATATATATTTATATAGATAGATATAAATTTAAATGTTTATCTATATATATATATATATATATATATATATATATATATATATATATATATATATATATATAATATATATACATATATATCGATGAGCAAACCAGGACCAGTATATATATTACAATGCAAAATCGGATCATATTGAACATGGTATATCATTTGCCATTCCTTAATACCTTTGCTTTTAGATCCTGATCAGGTTACTAACTTGAGATTGACAACTATCACACACAGGTGGCCCGCCACCTTAAAAGTGGAATGGAAGGTTAGTCGCCCACCCTGCTGTTGGTGAATAATTATGCACCTACATCCGAAATTTATACTGTTTCCTCTGTCACCAGTCCGAGTCGTCCGGATGTGACAAGATCTCCTCCATCCAGATAATCTACCGTTCCAATACAACAGACGACTGGAAGGTACATGTCGTTGCTAATCCCTCCACTTCAACCAGCACCACTATCAGTGACGTCACGGATGGTGTTTGGGAGGTCAAGGTTCTGGTTGTAAATAACGAACATTTCTCTTCCGCGTCCAGTGTCAAAAATGTTACCGTAGTTAGTAAGTGACATCATTTCTTTAAATATAACCCTTTGGTACATATATATAAAGCGAATGAACCTTATCAGAATATTACATAACGCTCTTTTTATCGTAAACTAGATGTATTCTAATAGCAGTTATACACAAGTCACTATTGCTTCAATGTTTGAGGCGATGGTAACCTTGGAGCGATCTATTGGGACAAATCATCCGTTTGCAGATAAATGTATCGTTAATGAGAAACTCTGCTTCATAATATACATGCACTGCACCATAATGTTGTGAATAAGAGCTGAGACTATCTGTAAATACTGTGATCATGCTATTTTGCCCTACTCTGATTAAGTAATACATGATGTTATGGGATAATGGTTAGTCTGTGAGCTACCACTGTCAGCAGCCATAGAACATGTTATCTTCAGTATTGATCGTTTAATGCAATATAAGTGCAATGTTTGTCATTCTGCAGGTGGTCTTGGTCGCTGTGACACCTGGACAAGCCTTACAATTACACTAGCAGCACTCCTTGGAACTTCTGCTGTCGTTCATTGCGGCGTTTTAATCTACTGCGCATGGATTCGGATACATAAGAGAGTAACACCTCAATCCCAACAAAACCCGTGCAGACAGAGGAGACAGATACTGGTACGAGCAGTTATGAAGGATTAGAGGTGAGCTTAATAACATTAATTGTATATGTATTATGAGATGAAAGAAATTGATATGACATTAACAAACTTCCCCGAATACAGGGACCGACATTTGTGATGCCAGTGAAAATCCACATGGACGAAAGAAAAGCGGCGCAAACCAGGTTATGACCACAATTCAATGGCTGCCGTGTGGTGCATTGTAACGCCCGATATTGCTAAGAAAAACGTACCTATAGTTAGCATCACAATATGTGGTATTTTTGAAATTATATTCAACACGTTGCAATGCATGTTTCATATATACTTAGATGTATCTAAATTCGTCCAACATGCGCGGAATTTATAGAACGGAGCATGTTTATTCGCCTCCTCTTGGGTGGATATACTACAGCAAAAAAATGTACCTGGATCCTGTCGATGACATATCGTTCTGGTGTATCAACCACAAACCGGCCGTCAGTAGTAACATGTTTTACCACTCAAGACATTTAATCTTACATTTTAATGGAAGAGGTATGTTTTGGTTAATGTCTTTTCTGACCACTGAAACCGATGTGTGTAGCAAATATTAATACACAGCTTCCGATTAAGCCAAACAAATAAAAATTGACTCTAGTGGTTTATTGTTCCATTGTGATATTCGTACCGGCAAGTAAATGCACTATTCCATATTCGATGAAACGATTGTGCTTTACAATCCTCATCTTAAAAAGGACATTCAATTATCTACTATCACTTCTTAATGTAATTCAGGTCTGACTCATGACCAAACATCGCCAATAGAGGTCGCTTACTGTTAGGATGTGAAATAACTCATACTTTAGGTGTAAGATTCAATGTTCAACTAATGTTATGCGTTGATTAATTAAATATACGGACGCGACTAACTGTTTTATTTGTGGTAGATGTGATCTCATGATATCATATATCTTCATTTAGGATCATATTTAACTCGACAAGCGAATCATTCCAATCGTTGAATGAATCAAAAATACATTTGTTTTGTTGTTGTTGTATATCTTCTCATACCTTGAAATAGAAGATAATCAAACATCGCTTGAAGAATAAGTGGATCAAAGAAAGCTTGAAGAAGAGGATCCAAGGAATCCTGAAGAAGAAGCTTGAAGCAGAAGTAGAAAAAAAGCATGGAGCTATTCTTATGTTAATGATCGGCTTAACACAGCGTTATTTAAAAATATATTATTTCACTGACAACGGATTCCGTCTTAAATGTTTTAATTTCCGGTCTAAACCTTATAAAGGACCCGATCAATTCATCAAGAAACAGACGAGTTATCTTCTGAAATACATTGACTTGTCATCCCAGGAGAAGTCTTTCGGTGTATAAACAAACCTGTCTATCAAAGAAGAGTTTACAAAGGCAGCTTCTTAATATGAGTATTCAAACCTTCGCAGTATTGATGTCTGTTACATCATTAACCAACGCGGGTTAATAACACACTATACTGAACGGTTCCTCGCCAACCCCTCTATGTTCCCTAACCATCAATATATCACAATCATGATGATGTCGGCAACGCCAACAAAAGTGGAAATCGATGCCTGGCCGTTTGTTTAATATAACAACCCCTGTCAGAGAATAATATGATTGCTAATCATACATAATTGCAGTCCCCAAAACATTCATCGCTTGTGTTTTTTGTTTAATCCCTAAGCACTCAAGGCAGGCGTGATACACAATTTTGATGGTGCTTTGGAATATATTTTCATCGTTCAGCCCTCAACAGTATTTAAATCACATTACATGTTGCGCTCAATGGCACATCAGTCGAGCGGAAGTTGAAAGGATTTAAATGTAATGCTTTGTTTTTTCTATATGTCCCGTCAGCTCCCTGTATGAGTTTTCCCGAAGGCTTGCTCTGTGTCAGACTAACCCCAATCAACCGGCTTTAGCATAATGCCCGGGATATTAATATTTGCTTTTTCTTTTTAATCGTCTCTCAAAGAACCATTTGAATCATTTGGTGGGGCTTTGTAAATATAAGCTGGACAATTGCTTTAAGCCTACCTCAATGTCGTTTAAGCCCACAGTTATGCGCAAGTAGACGTTAAGCAAATATTATGAAGTATAGACTGACGGTAAGTGTTTCAGCCTGACAATTGTTTGCTCATGTCACAGGGAAGAAGTGGTAATCTTACATTTTAATTGGTGTCTAGGAATTCCCTCCTTCAAGCGATAGGTGCCGTTTGCGATTTTGTCGATTGATACCTCCAAAACTATGTTTGACCTTGGGTGTCTCTTATTTTATTTGGTAAATTTAAAAACTGAACTGATATAGTCCAGCAGTTTCAAAAAAACCAACAGATTGACAATTAGTGTGATTGTGTGTTTGTGTGTGTATGAGTGCGTAATTGTATGTGCGTGTGGGGGGGATTAGAAAGAGAGAGAAAGAGAGCGTGAGAGAGCGAGAGAGAGAGAGAGAGAGAGAGAGAGAGAGAGAGAGAGAGAGACAGAGACAGAGAGAGAGAGAGAGAGAGAGAGAGAGAGAGAGAGAGAGAGAGAGAGAGAGAGAGAGAGAGAGAGAGAGAGAGAGAGAGAAAGTAATGAAATACAGACGGGTTGACGGACAGACTGACAGAGTGACTTCATTCACCAACCTATGCTGTGACTTTAAACACACGTCTTCCTTTACCTTGTCTTTAGCCATTCGACGTTTTCCGGGTATGCAAATTTCCCCTCCATCCTGGTTTTTCACAAACCCAATACAGCAGACGAGTGGAAGACACATGAAGTTATGAATCCCGCGACTTCAACCGGCGCTTATATAATTGACGCGCAGGCGATGTTTGGAAGCCATAAAATCATTCCACTTGGGAATTAAGGTCGATATGTTGACACTGGTAGTGTGCCTGAGTACAGCAGAGCCATGCAGATTATTTGGTCCCCCATTATTTGCAACTACGACTAATGTCCTGTATGTAATGGCTGCCTAATATTGTCTTTGAATGACCAGGTCATTCCTACAGAAGTAATCCAAATGCAGGCGTTATTGCTGGGCCTGTGATTGCTGTCTTCCTTGTGACAGTCGCTGGTGTCACTTTTACCGCCTCAGGTTACGTTTTGCGACGGCACGCTTTTTATTGATTGATTCAATTCACACAAGTTCATATAAAATGTTGATCATCAGTTTTACACTTGGTGTGTCCATAATGAACAAAGCTGCACCAGCAGGCAGTTACGGAAAACTCATATTTTGACTAATTAATTTCTCCAAAATCCATCACGGACGAGTTAAACAGTCGCCCTGGTAGCAGCCGTTGTAAGAATTGCCTTCATTTGATTAAATGTAGAGACAGGTTTACTTTTTGTAACAAGAATCCATGTGGTTTGGTTGATTGTTGTGCAGCATCTGCTGGATCAATTAACGAGCCCGTAGGCACCGTGGGGCAGGTGAATAAACCGGAAGTGCCTGCCAAATCCCGGACTACACTGGTATTGGACATTGCATTCGATGACCCCTAGCTACAACAAACGCAACAACAGTATTATACTCCATCAGATGTGACTACTGAGCAGTCTGCGACAAGCTCACAACCTGTGAGTGCCATGGTGCAAATCTCAGCGCCCTCTCGAAACAGGTCCACAGAGTCAGGTACAAATGCCCCGATTTTATCGGCTCGTCTGAAGGCCCTTATCACTCAACTGTATTTTCTATGGAACCTTGGTTTACTTCAGTTGATGAAACACGTGTTTCACACCCGTATTAAGGCGCTGTTGATGGTACTTTGCACCAAGTGGTTTGAATAATAGATTTTCGGTTAAGGTCGATATTTGTAAATATTTCCCCTAATTAAATGCTTGTTGTTTGCAAAATAGCTTGTATTTCTTGAAAACTGCATGCCATTCAGTAATCTAGCAGTTTCAGAGCACCACATGTATTTAACAGAATTAAACTTTGCAATTATTGTCTTACTTGTACAACCATTTATCAACGCAAGTCCGTAAGTAGAACCTTGTAAGGCAATATGGAGTGTAACCATGAGCTCAACATCTGTCCTGAGCCACATTCTAAATTTCTCATTCGACCCCTAATTGATTTGAGTGGTCAGCATTGTCTGGATTCCTTTTGTACATTAATGGACAGTTTTCAGATGCATATCGGTATAATTAGCAGTTCATCTGTTTTATGAATCACATCAAGATGCACATTAGCTGGCGTGTTTGTATATGTTCATAGTTAATAAATCGTTTTGGTCTTCATCCACTGTCACGTGTATTACAAACAAGTTGAAGTAGCGATATGGCATGGCTTCCCTCTTTTATTAATCGGAGTAATATATGGTCCTATGGCGCGCAGTCAGTGGGCAAGTGGTAGTGGTAGAGCGATGCCAGCTTGGCCAGTTGCAAGACGATTTTCAATACGACATAAAACATTTTTCCTCTACTTCGTCCTCATCTTCATTGTGTGTTGGTTTCCGCGTCATATCTGCCGTCTTTAAACCATTGCTTTTTATCAAGCTTCATCAATTCGTGTATGAATCCTATTGCATTATATATGATGAGTTACCGATTTCGAGATTTTTTCAGAAGCATTTATTTTATCGCTGCCCACACAATCCGACAGTGGCACGTAAGTTTGTGCGTTATATGCCGCACATTACTATCAATCAGTATGGAATTATATCTGATGCTAAGAGTGATACTCTTAATGCATATTTCAGCGTCTCGGACAACGGGAGAAAGGCGGATTTGAATTTTAAGATATTTGCTTGTTGTGTCAACACGATCTGTCCTGGTATTGGAGGTGATACGGTGCCCCTCTTTTGCAGGCATTCTGTCGTTTTACAGAGACGTTTATGACGGTCGATTTGCAAATTGGTGCTTGCAACTGGACTTGATGAAAATATGCAAGTCGTTTCCTGTGATTAGAAATTAGTGAAACAATCTTTGTACTCGTCTGCTACCCATGTAAGTTCATCGTTGTGAAACGCAATATGATATCTACAAAAATGAAGAGCTGTAGTTTCATCATAATTGAATTTGTGTCCGTGTTTATGCTACGCCTGAAACCTGATGTGGAGCTTCGTATGATGTTACACACTACTCAAATGATAAATACAGCAAAACATTGCTACGTATTTATCCAAGTTAAGGACTTTCCTGTACCACTGAAGCACTTTCTGGTATGATGTGCATTTGCTGGTAGTAATGTTTGGTTGCAAATACTGGGGATCACAGGGATGAGCTCGATAAGTTTGATCAATTGCTAAGTAGTGCGTGAGTTAATCGAATATCTGACTGACTTTTGTTAACAATTGGCATCTCTGTTTTGTTTACGCTATGAACTCCTTCATATTGTATCTGTGCTTATTTACATTTGGCAATGTTTGTTATATTAAATTCGTGCTAATCCGTCATGGGCATTGTGTTCATTAGTCGCTGCAATAGTATCCAAGCATGGGCATCAAGACCTTATTTTTCACATCACCCGAATCTGAAATCAGACACATGGCCACATGATTGGCTGCTTATAACACAGGCACCAATCTTCATGCTTAACGTTCATGCGGTTTTTCTTATGCGCCTGCTTCATCAACATACACAAAGTTTAAGATTCTAGAGCAAAAGTTCATAAATTTCGAATCTACAAGCAATACATAAATAAAAGCCAAAGTAAGATATGACTGCCACTGGCCAAATATTTGATCTTGCTTGTATACTTTTCATATGGTGTCCTGAAAAAAAAATAGTCCATGCTGGTTCGTTGCCAATAAGGTTTAAGGGATGTCGGCTGTAACAAGCAGGCAATATTGTAAGAAGAAAACTATGAAAAAATAAAGTTATAGGCAGTAACTTCTCCCTTAGTGGTCACCTGCATGTAACGGACTCATGTAACATGTAACACACAAGCTCTCTGTATTAAGCGGACATCTGTTTATGGAGACAATAATCATTAGGCGGATTTCTGTATAAATCGACCTCCTGCAAAAGTATAAACCTACACAATGAAGTTTTCTTCATATCGCGGCCACCTGTATACAGCGGTCGCCTGTTCATTACATCACACACGTGGGTGTCGGTCAATACCAGGCACCATTGGGAAGCGGACGTGCAAATAAACTTCACGTCAGCATTCGTAGGTAGACACATAAAATTAATCTTGCAGGAAGCAATTATACCCCATTAATGTCGTTCTGTTTCTTCTATTGCATTTAGTGCTCTGTGATCAGGCGGAATATAGCTGTTCCTATACGATTATATTGCAGTTCTATAAATTGTGTCTGGGATTTATTTGATAGAAACTCCATTGTCGCAGCTTGATATCTCGCGTACACTTGATAACAGATAATGCATAATGAGGCTAGCCTACAAGGCCAGGTTTGTGAGTTGAGATTCAAAATAATGGACGGGCATCTCTCTGTGTGCGTTTGCGTTATTGTTTGATGCACTCCTTTGATAACAGTGCAAACCTTTAGAGTAATCACTTTGAAATTTGCTTGTTGAATTCTTGCTTCTTTGTTTGCGGTGATAAAGGTTATTAAACCTTATATGTATTGCCATACCTAGACTACGGTTGGTCTTGGGTCTTTCAGCAGCTGCTTCTCATAAGTATTACTGTCTCATAAGACTCTCTTATTGACGAGCACCAAGGCTTGACAGCGCTATACATTGCGCCTAAAGGATGGTGTTAACTTTATTTTAAACTATGATGATTCAAATGTCGTATCCACAGCAGTTACACTCATTTATTCATCCAAGACAATATTGTCTGTAAATGAATTCATCCTCTGCTGATGAGGTGAAACAGTTGAACTCCTAATAACGCAGATACCCTTACTTTGTACACATTCGTGAATTGGCGAGATTTTCTTCGTTTAAGTCGTCTTTGTATTACGACGAAATAGAACGCTTGTAGTCACCACGATATTCAATCGCCTCGATGGACTGGTTTGTCTGTAGAAAGCCTACGAATCCACTAATCCGTGTTGTATCGTCACTTGTGAATTTGGAATAATGGTGCACCCAAATAAAATTCATTACGCCTAAAGCATATAGGGAGGTGACACTTTATTACATAACATGCAATAGTAGGGCACTGTGTTACACACTCGTAGCAATAACATGTCATAATTTATGGGGTAAAATGTTGTCTGCTGTGCCTCAAATTGTCGGCGATGCAGTTATATTTATGCCCAAAAAGTAAAAGCAGGTTTTATTTAAATGACACTGGGTAGTAATGGAACAAAGCATAATCCGTGATAGCTAAGTGAAGATGTGGGCCCCTGCTTCTCAAATGGTAGACAGATCAAACGTTAGACTAGTAAAGTAAATGCTACCACGCAAGATATAGTCGGTTGTAAAGGAAGCATAAGTGCTTATTTTACACTAAAGTCTCTTTGTTGAAGTACAGTGGCTCACAGCAGAGACTCTTTAAATGATGATAAATCCACGGCAGATTCCATAATAGCCGCCAGGAAGATGTTTTAATAGAAAAATATAAACGCGTAAATGCACCAAATGATGAGCAATAAAGAGTTGCGTGAAGTTATGTAGAAATTTAATTAGTCCAAATCGAACAAAACCTTCTTTAACAACGGTATATCACTGCAGCCATGACAACTATTTATTGGCTTTTGACCCTCAAGTTGCAAGTATGCACATCTTTTATGCATAGTGTAAGCTGCTGTTTTAGTGATGTTAGGCCAAAGTTGCACCAATGAATCGCTAGACTGGTAAGCAGCTCCTTTTTACGCAAATTTATAGTTATAATATTGAGCGCTACTACAAAACCATTCCTTAGGATTCAATTTGTTAATCTGATGTGTTATGCTAAACTATTGCTAATTTAATATTGCCCGCTGATCATGAATCTGTAACAATTTGTCTCACAAGAGCAATTCATTGATGGCCATCACCCTGTGGTGTGCATTCACTTTGTACTGATGATCAATAGTCTTCAGCAAGCAGAACAGTAGCTCTACAGAACTTACCTCAACAGTATTATTGATTTTGTGATCTTTTCTGCAAATAATGTATAAGTATACCAACCAAACAGTCGAACAATTGGTTTATGCAGAGGCTTTGGTTTGTCCTTAATTGTAACTCTTTTGGATTGAAATCATATCAAAATTTAAATATAAGAAAGTGATTTTATCACCAGACACTGTCGTCAATCAGCACCCGAAAACTCTCGTCATTTTACCAACGTTATCGGTGTACCAAAATAATTCTTGCTTCAAATTTATAATTCTGCGCATTCACTGATATCTTCCAATATATATCATTGGTTGCTGTTCGATAATTGAGACAGAAATGGCTTCCAATGCAAGATCAATTGCGCCTACTTTTTTTTAATTTTTGTGAATCAAAATGTATCGTTTGCATAGTAAAAAAAATTAATCAGTTTGTATAGTAAAAATAAATAACAGCATCAAATATAATTGATTAAAATGTGTTGTCTTTATTGCGAAAGATGATATATATTTCCTTTAATCGTCAAAATTGCCATCTTAAGTTTTCTTATAATCTGGATAAGACGGCAAGTAAAATCCACACAAATTATATCAGTAACGGCAATAGCGTGTCCAATTTATCATTGGCTAGCCTCGGGCTGTTAACGATTTGAGTGAACATATCATGTGACGAGAGCCATAGATGATTAACGCTTGCCTCACGTCTAATGCTGATGTGAAGAATGTCAAATGAACTAACAAGTAGCAACCTGATGTAGGTCCTGTTGCCATTAACGAGATACATCAGAGGAATTAAAACCATCTTACCATCTCCTCTCAACAGCCGGACTTCATTGCCACCAAGTGAGATAAAAAGAACAAGTGAATCCGATTAATATGAATAAGCTATTTTGTCATACACTATTACATATAACTTATAACGGTCATAAATACGAATGAAACTGTCGTTGAAGGTGACAATATAAATAAATACCATAAACCAGTGAGAAGTAATAGAGATTGGTTGACGCCGAGGTCAGCCGTTCGTTTGGTTGTTAGTTCGACAACTACAAGAAAAAGCTCTATATTTTGCACGATTTTCACTTCAAAGAACAAACATTGATGGTCCAAAGCTTCAACTATGGCCATCAGTTAAGTAAAAGCTTATGTTGCATCAAACAACCAATGATCTCGTCTTGAACTTGCTCGATCGAATATTTGATGTATTGAAATCTTTGCTTAGGCTTCCAGATGATATATGCTGAAAAGCTTCATCTCGCGGATTAATTGCGTTATTTTGTTATAAATTGTACTGGCTAGATGCCTCTTATCGGGACCAATGAACAATCAGATTCCTTCTTCTCGCCTTGCTCATGTGTACGAACGATGATATAGGGGATGTGTGACGCTTCGCAAGCAAGCTTCATAATTTAATAATCTTATTAGTCAATGTATGAAATGGAACTAATGTTAGCTGCAACATTGGACGGAAAATAAGCTTTACCTTCGAATGCCTGTAAGATGCAGATAATTGACAAGATGACAATTCTTTACAAAGTGCTATGCCTCTTATCTGCGCCTGTTGTCTTCGCCTCTACGCCTCAAATATACGCCTCTCGCTCTCGCCTCTCATTTACACCTCTCATCTACGCCGGCATTGTCCTACGTGATTCGCACCATAATAACTACATAACATTAACTCTATTCAAAGCTCAACATTTGTTCACTTGGACCCGCTGTTCCCTATCGCATGTAACGCCCACAATGCACTAGTCTACGGCCATGCATAACTATAATAAACAGCCTGATGTAGGTTACAAGTATATCAGCATGCGGCGTCCATTCGCAAGCGTACAAACATTTGGACTACCCCAGCAAATCTACTGCGTAAATGGTTTAAGGTTGAGGTTGTATTTGTTTTCCCCCAAGCTATCTCGTCTTGGCTGTTCGGAAAAATTGCCTGGCGGAAGGTCAAATTGACATGGAATTATAGCCCTCTCTTTTGGCGTCAACTTTGTAGACAGCGGCCTAACAAAATGAACGACCACGAGCATATTCTGCGGTCGACCATTATCAAAGGATACACGCATTAGCTTTTGAAAGGTATTTGCTATATTACAGCCCAGTGTGTAAGTGAAAAGCGTCTTCAATACCAGTAAACTTCAGTCACCTAAATCATAGTGTTAATTGGACACTAGCTCACATATACCGCTGCTTATTAAGTCTGAGCATCAAAATAATATCATTGGCCACTTTTATCAGTCCGGATATTTCTGTTCATAACCTACTTATTGTATATCCGGGAACAGCAAGGCATATGTTCAACCTGGGGTCTGACAGGCATATTGTTTATCTGAAGAAGGACAGGATTATATTCCATCGGGATTCTGACGCTCATTCCACCATTGAACCCAGTATTAGTGCTAATTCTAAAGTAACCACGTGCAATCTGAATTGACTGAGTAATTATGCTCTTTCTTAAAACCACGCGCAGTATTTACCTAGTTCTAATGCTCATTCCGCCACCAGGCAGAGTATTAACCTAGTTATAATGTTCTTTCTAATAACCAAACGCAGTGTTAATTAACCTGGTTATAATGCTGATTATAATAACCACGTGCAGTATTTACCAACCTAGTTGTAATGATCATTCGAATTACCCAGCACATTATTAATTAACCTTGTTATAATGCTCATTTTAATTACCGTGTGCAGTATTAATTAACCAAGTTATATTGTTCAGTCTACTAATCATGCTACGCACTCATAAAGCTGGTTGTAATGGATTTTAATAACCACATACAGTATTAATTAACCTGGTTATGATGCGCCTTTTAATAGACACACACATAATAAATTAACATGGTTTTAATTTTCATTCTAATATCAACGCACATTATAAATTAACAGAGTCATAAAATAGAACCGAATAACAAAAAACACAAAGAACGTCTATAGAATGAGGCAGTCACCGGCAGTACGGAAGGCAATCAGTCGGGAAAGGGCAAAAAATACGTTGCACGGAACACATCAAATGTAATTTGTTCAATCAGACCTTATATGGAATATATCGATTCAGCTCATTGTTTTCAAAAAGCATGACTCATTCGTATTTTCCGAATTTCTACGGATCCAGCCTCTTTAGAAGTCATATGTCAAACAAAACAGCACAGGCTTTTGATGCCAACTCTTTCTTCTATTTCATCAAAGACGCCAAGGGGGGTTCCAGATCGCTCTTTATTAAAGAACCATGTGATTTCTTATTTGTTACCTTCGCCTCCAGGTGTTTGATGTGATGTCTATGTTGTTTTTGGTTGATAGTCCATACAGAATAAGACTTCACGAATACAATGAACATCATATCCCAAATAACAATGAATCTATTAGAAACACATTATGTAGACGCTTATTATGTTTCTATTAGTAGGACATGTTCGAAGAATTGCTGCTACGCGCCTAAAGCGATGTACGTCTGTGGTAATACTAGGCAGTTTCGTCCAATGACTACGCATAACAGATGTGTAAAACTTATAAAGGTCGAGAGCGTGAGATTTCTATGGAAATGCAGATAATATTGCGAGATTTCTCAGATAAAGTCGGGAATTCCAAGCTTGATGGACCTCTTTCTCGACACTACCCCGGGGCAACCCAACGCGACACGTGCAGACAAATTACAACACGAGGAACATATTGCAACCGCATTCGTTCGCGCACAAGCTTTATTAGAGACGAATAAAAGTTCAATTAGCTTTCATTGCCTGCAGAGCCATAGCCAACCAATATATGGCTGCTCAAAATTCGTCTGAATGTAAATAGACGAGTGAAATCTTTCGTTAGTCGATGGAAGGGACACAGTAGATCACGATGATTTTAAGATGTGAGCGTTAGTAAGAGAAATGACGGGGCGGGCAGGGCGAGTCGAATCATGTATCCTCAGCATATCTAGGGAATTCTATCGTCCATGCGTTCGGATGCAATTGGACCGTTCTAAAACAAAACCATTTTATATCTACAGCAAAATAAATCACTCGCACCTCGGGCGCCCGATAAATTATGTTTCAATAAACATCAGCGCATTTTTCTGCTAGCAGGCTGCTGGCACTTTTCTAATGATTCGGGGGGCGAGGTCGTCTCGACAAATTAGTGGACTCAAGAGGTCAATTGCGTAGGCCATAACGACCACCCATCATCCCGATTCTGTCAAGGTGAACCATTAAGTCAATTTGAGCCATTGTTGGAAAGGCCATAGTTGGAAAATCATGAGCCTCGATGTTAATGTATACAAATACAGCATTTTGGTTTAATGATTATAATCAGCGTATTGCAATTTTGGTTTTGGTTAACATTACTCTTTGTGTTTTAGAGAAGTACACACATTATGGAATGACGCCCTCTAATCTTAATCCGACCCGATGGTATATTGAGGCCTCTTCTATAAGACTTAGGTCACATAATCAATGGTTTCTGAAGACTTCAAGCAAGCATTAAGACACTACGCTCGCTGTTATTTCATATGAGTTCTAGAGCGAGCAACACAAGTCGCCCTGCATACCCACAACACTCGCCCCAGACCTGTCAATACTCTAACAAACACCTAAGAGTCTATATGATAAGAGGTTCGTCATTGACTCATTTCACGAGTTTGTAAAATTGACGGCATGAGTAGATTGTGAACAATGCTGGTCGCAAAAATGAGATTAACGAGTCTTGCAAGTGAAATATCCCCAAGTGCCATAAAGTATGTTTTTTCCAACCGTATGCATCAACGGGAGAGGAGATCAAGAAGATTGTCTATAGGCCTAGAATGCAAGCTTTTTTGCGAAGTAACCTGAAACCTTATGAATGCTATGTTTGAAATTTTATGTGGAAATCATTGTCAGTTATAGTTACCTCTAAGATCAGTACTTTTATCAAAGAGGTCATCAAAGCCAGACGCCTCAAGTTGAAGATCATGCGAACAGGTTATTGGATGCAACATAAGATTATGCTCATGCTAGTCGAACTCGAAGCTTGATCCTTCATGATACATTGTAGAGTTGTTTTGCTGTTAATCTGCGATTTTGGAAAGGTAGCAATTATCTGTCGCCCATAAACTAAGCTCCTCATTACCAGACGATTGGAGCAAGGATGATGCCGTGATTAAAAATATTAAAGGGCATTCGAAGTTAACTGCTGCAGACAATATGTCATAATAGGATTTTGCAAGCCTCGAAAATGTCTTACATATAAAGTATTTCGTGTCATTAGCCAGTGCTTGGTTCAGTCACTTGGTTGTAAGATAGAGAGACCCATGCTGAAGCTTTTGATAACCATGGACCATTTAAGAAATTTAAGGGTTCCTCAACCCAAGCGTGATAATTCCACGTACCTCATGATGCTTCTGTGCTTGGTCTCAGCCCATGACCGATAACGGAAGCAGTAACTTGCGGTACGTGCTTAAGTCCACTGCCACTTTGTATAACCGTGGTCGGTGTTCTGCGTCTTGCAATGCACGATACGCAGTAGACACTGCTCTCCGCGGTCTTCACTATGGTCCGATGATGGCTGTGGTATCCCGCTGACGCTGGCTATGACCATGACCCACATCAAACCAACATATCTCCAGTCAGCAATCACGATAACGATCACATCGGTTGAATTCCGCGGATTATATCAATCAAATAATTGCATGTCGAATAATGCCAGAAATAAATATTGTCTACACAATGTGTTCTATTTGTTCAGCTTTCATGCAATTGCGCTCACGCACATATTATCAGACAACAGCAACCTGCCGACGAGTGTGTTGATGACTACTTTATCATTGTTCCATGCTGTTAGGCGTATATGTGAACCGACACAGATTATGACAGACACGCTTTGATATATGTATACAGTGATAGACGATAGACGCACATGAAGATAGATATCAATGAAGATGCGCATATGCACATATAAATGGAGCTAGACTACACGTTGAAGCCCCACATGCTGACGTCACTAGTCGCATCTGACACCTGCTATCGTTGAAGAACTAAATGACACCATGTGTAAGTGATGCTTCGAGCTCATGTCACATTATGCTGATGGCGTACGTGACACCATATGGTAAAATTAAAAATGTACGTTACATAATTAGTAATGACACACTGCATATATAATGTAAGCGTACATAACAAACGTCATGGAGCTATAATGATCAATAATAGGTTGAGTAATGGATGGCACGGATGCTTTTTTTGACTGAACGCACAGTTTTCGGGTTAATCAATCATCTCTCCGACTTCTAAACGCACTGATGTGATTGCCGTTAAGGGGCAGACGGCTGAACGAGGTAGGCCTTCGTTCAGAGACATCACATAGCCCAGTTTGACTGATACTCATTATCGCAAAATACAGAAACAGGTTTTATTTTAAAGGATTATAATAGCAGCACATTAGTTGATCGACGGAAGCGTCTGTTTCTATGTTAATTATTGATTAACCATACGAAAATGCAATAAGTTGCTGGGGTCAGAGCAGCTTTAAGGGCAATACGTGGATGTTTGTACACTACCTAGCTTATCAATGGTGGTACACTTCCATATACCCTTAAGCTATAATCACCACTGATCTTCAACAAGGTCAACGCCCTTGATAGAGTTGCAGTCACCAACGATTGTTTTATTATGCTCTACGCGTCATTTTGTATCATACCCCGTCATCAATGTGGCATAGGACGAGTACATTCCACTCCCTGGTTTTCTCCAAGAGCCTCCCTTTTCAGCGGAAGCTTAAGATCCCTGAACACGAAAAGAAATAATAGACGTGCAATGAAATTCGAAAACTTGTGCGTGACATAGTCTCATTAGTGTTACGCAATGTCTCTTTCCGTGGTGAACACCCACTCGCCTTTTTCGATAACCAAAGTTGATTTGAGAGGTTCGACGAGTTGCACAACGAACACAGCTGACTTCATTTTGCCTTATGTTACTGATCCCGCGGCCTCCTGCTTTACGGATGACAAAAGGCAGTTTGGGGTACTGGTGCGGCCTAGCCGCTCTCTTAAATCTAAGCACCATCAGTTTAGTTTAGGGGAAATGTGCTTGGGGTTCGCGATTAGCATACAGTTTTGCAATTATATGCGCATGGAAGCGTCGATTAGAAAAGGTCATGGGTAAACAATATATCATTTTTGTGATGTACATAGTTAAATGTGACAATATCGCAGTAATATAATAGCATTATTACCATATTCTTTAACACATTGAATCCTTAGTTCCAGGGCTGTCTATGGGTATTATATTGTTCAATGCACCCGACTTAAATATGAATTGCTGAGCATAATACATGCATCGATTCTTTTAACTTAGATTATCTACGAAATTTACTACGTTATATGAGTGAGCTAATTACATGTGACATTACAACCGTACATTGCGGGATGTTGGCAGTTTAAGCGTTACCAAGTTTCAACTAATATCTTTTCGAAACCTCTATATATCCGACAAATAAAGTTTTTTGATAATGTTGAAACGATATTGTCTAACTATTGCAAGTGTACATGTTGTTAGTAGAAATTTATCACAAATAATTAATTGTCGTAAAGGAATATCTATCGGTCAATTATTTTATCGTTGTTCCAGACTGAGTATTACAGCCAATTGGTAATTACATGTCAAATAGAGCCAGCCAATGATATATTACATAATTTATAAATGTTGGATATATTATTAGCTTGGAATATTTAAGCTAGTCTTCACGTCATCGACTGCAATTGGTAAGTATGCTATCATGGCAGATAACATATAACACAATGATAAGCAATCTAGATATATGAGTCGGTTGCTCTTTACTCCAAATAACGGCGTCTATTAGCCAAGGTGGAAGCAATTTTTGTCATCCTATGTGAGACTCTTATTACAGCAGAAAACAATTCGCCTGGGCCGTTTTACATTAGGCTGTTGTGGTTAGCGCAAACATAGATATAACAAGTACAGCTGTCAATGTGATAACGCCTCCATCTGTGTCCTTTCAATGAGCTTAATTATTATCAAACAAATAATAAATCTGCGCATTCATGGCTGCCATGAAGCAATCAGCAAATTATAAGAAATACAAATGTTCTACAAAGACTTGCTCTTGATGCTGCTTCATACAATACAGTTGCATTTGGACAAAGATAAAGTGTATAAGGTATATCATTCAATAAATATGTTGATATATGCCTACCTCAAAGTGACAAAGCCTCGCTTTACGGACTACATCACAAGGCAATAATGCATTTGATTTCTGTTTTGAAAAACATTATGCCACGTAAGCAGCGATGGAATCGCAGTTGTCGACAAAACATGCCGCATGCATGCCATACTCACAATCGCCGAATAAATCTGTTTTAATAATGTTTCTATTCAGCATTGGAAATAGACAATATAGAATACATCAAAAGCAGGGTGCCCTTAACAAGAGTAACTGAGGAAACATTTTTTTCCGATGCGGTGTATACATGAGACTGCATCAATCTGCGAGAATGGGCAGATTCAGGAACATTTCAGAGCTTGTTGAATTATTAAATTCCTTCACCGTGTGATGAATGGAGCGATTAGCACGCCGATGTCAGCCTTAATTACACGTTGTGTTGCCCTCATGAATCCTCATTTGTACAAAGTTCAATAGTGAAGCAGATTTAGCGTAAAGGGGTCGTTTTTAGGGACGAATGGTGCAATCTCAGCAACATTATACTCAATTTTATTATACTTTGGGTGCATCATTACCTGAGACGTAGGTCCATTTAACATTCACTAATTATATATATAATATCCTGAACAGGAGCGGCAGCATCGGTAATAAAAGGCTACGGTTCACAACATCGGCTTTTGGCGCTGATCACATGGAATGCTGCTACTTCAATTAGTCTATGATTCAACTTGGTCCCCAAGTTTTATTCCTCAGTATATATTTACTGCCTTACAGATTGATCTTTGTTGAATTTCAATGCTTATGCAGACAAATCACACTCATTACCTGTATTTTGTTTTTAGAACCGCAGACATAACCAAAGTTTTCACCCATGATTAATAATCATTGAGCAGAATAGAAAACGGTCGACACAAACTACGCTATAAAGCGTGCGGAAGTGTAAACTCGCATAGTTGTCAACGTACTGGCAATAAATGTCATGTCCCGTTGTGTCGACTCATTGTAAGACAACATACCTCATTCATTTGCAAATATCCCCGCCAGATAGCAGCATAGTTAAACGCTGTACAAAGACAAAAAGTACAAGCGCTAAATGGGTTTCCGATAAAACTTCACTTAAATTTGGGATGTGGTATTCGTCGTATCCTTTGACGGCAAAAACAATATGGCCATTCCATCTAACACAGCACCCACCTAGATGCAAAGGTAACATGACATGAATCACAAGGTCTGGCAATTAAGAGTTTTCCCCAACCATGTTTATGTCCTTTGACTGCGTCGGAACATGCTGATGAAATAGAAGTAAGAGTGGGCGTCGTCAGCTTTTGATGTTTTGTTTGATATATGACTTTTAAATAAACGGAATCCGTTTGAATTAGGCGAATGCGAATGAGTCATGTTGTTTTCAACAAATAGCTGAATCGAAATGTTCCACATAAGGTCGTATGGAAAAAAAATGCGTAAGACGTGTTCCGTGGAACTAATTTTCTATCCTTTCCCGACATATTACCTACTATATTACTAACGACCACCACATTTGGTGGTATGAAACATTATCTTATAAAAGTTAATATTGCAATTCTCAAGGCGAGGATACTTAGCGTAATAATGATTGCAGACATGTTTTTTACATATCTCATGCACAGGAGTATTCATAGGCATCGGAAATAATATCGACTTCTAGAGAGTATATAACCAAACATAGAGTAACGTAAATCCCCTAATGCTATAAATTTTTTGTTTTCATTTTCAACTTCAAAAGTCATCAGACGACTTCTTTATCCATTTAAAGGAAATTTATGGGCGGCAGATAAACTTCAATATGGAGTAAATCAGCATTATGCGGGAAAAATCGCCAATGTTAGTCAGTCAAAGATAATTAATCCTTTGTGTTGATGCACCTATTATCGCGCAGTATTAAAAGGATGTCTTTATTGGATATCTGTGACAATCTGACCACCCATTTAACTGCTTCATGTGTATGCGATTATCAATAAAGATGAAGCCACGTTAATGCTGCACTCTACAGATAAGCGTGTTATAGTTCGCCCCTCTGTCTGTATCCATCGCTCCTCCTAAGCGACCGTGAAAGCCAAGCGATGCATGATCATGCTGATGTAGAGAGATTTTATATTTGTTTCACCACTAAGGTCAGTCGTGTATGTCTACAGTGTGCACCACAGTTTTTTGGATATCCTCGAATGTTTCAGTGGGCATCACCCTAATCTCCGACATGCCATCCCTCACTTATTCCCTCTTTTACGCTTCTGAAATCCCCACAGGGATACTACTCTTATCCCTGTCGTGGTAACCCCCGTTATTTCCGCAATGCATGTTCTAAACAATAGAATAATGTGCTCTGCTCTCCTGTGATCCAATGCCAGTGACATTAAATATGCTAAAGTTACGTAGAGGTAACCTCTTTTGATATCATTAGAATGCTCCTTCATAATTTATTTAATAGACATACACACATGCATGCACCAAGTCATCAGGTACACCATATGCCCCATGTGTACCGTCAGCCTGTCAGTCCCCATTGAACCATCCGCTGCCAGCCCCTACGTGCTCCATAAGCTAGAGAGTCTTCAAATGTATTATTCACCCGACAACCGCAAATGATTTAGGCTATCTGTAACAACGAGAGATTTATCCTCCTTAAATTTTGAAGCAGCACTGGGTAATTGTTCATCAATGAATGATTTGATTGCAATAGATTGGTTTAAAAAATAATTCCTCTTATGACAAAATAAACGGCAATTTCTGGGTTGTCGTACGGGTTATGTATTTAATTGCATTGTAGCAGAAGCAAATAGCTGGATTGATAAAAGTTTATAGTAGAGAATAAGAATTTGCTTTTTGTCCGACTTAATGAGTAACGGTATATGAAGATTGGTGTAAAATTGACACTTAGCTGGTATAGTCAGTACGGTGGCCTACACCATGGTGGAAGTGCACTCATGTTGGTGTTGGAGATGCTGTTCAATTTGCCGTAATTTAACTAATACCTCTAATAAACTTATGCGTTCATCCCTTGCAAATGATAATCATCGACAGCAGGATGTTTTCATGGAAGTTCATTTAGCATGATCGCTGGCTACGAATGCTGACGGCCAATGAGGACTCTCTCTGTGAGCTAGAATTCCATTTCAATTCGAACTTCGCCAGGCAATTCCCCCGAATAGCAAAAAGAAAGTGCAGCAAATCACAACCCAAACTAAACACGCTGAAGATTGAGTGGTACAAAAGTCGCGACATATATATGACCCCAGTTTATGTTGCGGGCTTTAACAAGATAAATATTTAGCTTCCGACCGGATGTGATAATTCTTTTCAACGTCCGACGCCTCCCATCCTAACTGTCGCTGTCGCCCTTGAATCGCATCTAAATCACTGCATAGCCTCTTTTTTTTCGCCTTAATTTTGAAGAGCAAATTTTCTTTCAAAGAATCAAGGTGATTTTAATTTGAAACGACACTTTTTTCTTGTTGTACTGACGTTCTGAATGTACATTGCTTCTGACATCAATATGAGTTCCCTGAGTAGCGAGCCTAATGTGCAGACTGTGGTCCATGCTAACGAAGCGACATCCGTATCATCAATAATATACTTATGCCTGACGGGAGAAAGAAGCAGACCGATTGATCAAAGAGGCTTCTATATGGAGCTTTCAGGCATGTATTTAATAAATTCTGTCGGGGAATCTTAACTAATGTCAAGTTCCTCATGCATGAAATATTCTGTAAAGGAAGTTTTAAAACAGAGATTTCCCAATTTAGTTGTTGGATGCAACATATGCTTCTCCTTACATGCAAGCCATATTCGAGGCTTTGGCCCACCAAAGTGTGTTTTTTGATTGGCGAGATTGACGGCGTCTTGATATCTGCTTGTTGTCTTTGGTGCATAATCGTCATTGCTGGGTAATTGCAGCTTGTATAAAATATGTATGGGGAAGCAAATCTCATTACTTCAGTAACTATCTGCCACCATATTGCCTGAATAGTTCTTTGAATCTTCGACAGGGTTGCACCAAACCAACCTTATGAAGTCTATAGTTATAGGATGCACTTGTTAAGCTAGACACTGCTGATTGCAGTATTGTGATTATGGAATCATGCGTAATTTTTTTTTTATCAAGAAAGGTTGTAAGAGCATTGAATAGTGTCTGTTCCTTGCTTATATAAAACATGATCTCCATGTATGGCAAGCAAAAATTGTCTGTATTTTTGTAATGTGCCAGTCACGTATTCGCCTTTAATGTAATTATGCAGTCGTTGATGCGATCGCCGACATGCAGTTGGTCTGACAGCAATTCCTGCCAAACTGCAAACCAAGCCTCTCATCTCAAATAGAGATAATTAGCAAAGGGAGTAAAAAGGTAATTGTGCTTAAGATGATCCCATGGTTCGTTTTACCAGAGTTGCTTCGATCGTATTAAAAAATGCCGTCGCTCTCGTCAAGGTAATGATTCCTAACGTGTTGGGAACGCTCTTATCTGGAATAGGTAATGTAATAGGCGCTTGGAAATGCCATGATCAAATATCCCTAATGTGATCGACTCATAACTATTCCGAGGCAAAATACAGTGCAGCGAAACGACATCGATCCGTCTCAGACTCTTACACCCAGCACCTGCATCTTGCAAGGGGAAATAAAGAGGCTGTGAGGATTATATGGTAACGTTAAAGTGACCCATTGGCTGCAGAATTGAAAACTATAGAGAATCGAAAAACCACCCCACATTTACGAGCCTTACCATTTATCTGTCAGTGTTAGTTAGGTATCAAGTTTTGGCCCATTACAACTCATCATTGGTCCTCAGTAGAACACTTATAGGCTAACGAAAACAAGACGACAATGCAAGGTAGTCGCAGGGCACAGTTAAAAATGATCTGTTACACTGGATCGATTTAAATGTGCGCACACACCCAAACATTCACTCTTAGAATATCCGATGGGGTGGGGGTTTGTGGGGAACACGATTGATAATGAATGTCATGGGTACATGGGATTTAACTTCCGTGGTCATCTGAGGTATCATGAGGAATGTGATGTTATATTCCAATGGCAACGCTTGCTGACACTTGTGCTGACAATTACATAACGCAAAGCCAAAAATGTAGGTTACAAGGAGTGATGGGTCACAGCTGGGCTCTATTTATCAAATGTTATTGGCAATGAGCTGTTATGTTAATTAACAAAAATGGACAATGCGCATTAAACAAATATCCGGATGGTATGATTTATCCCATTCATGTAACGACGCTTGAACAGCAAAACAGCCAGCGGTACTTCCGCTATTGTCGTAAATATGATTAATAAAACAGGCGGTGATAAATGTACAGCTTTCATCCATGTGGCCGCACGCAATTTGTCAAGAGCAACCCGAGGTTATGAAGGATTTCAGATGGAGAGAAAACAATGAATATGTTACCCCGTGTGCTTAGGGGTCAGCAATAGGGCTTATAAAAGTCCAATACAACTGTTACAACCGCTTGTGTAAAAATGGTCAAATAAATTTAATTGGACCTTAACTTCGACCCACAGAACCACGTGGTGTCGGTTCCTAGTTTATACTTGGGCCGCCTCATTTGGTGATTAAATCGCATTATAAAATACCAACAAGATTACTTTCTGTGACGTACGCAATATTTGACATTTAGGACTGTGGTACATTAAAGATGTATTGAACAGCAGACCGATGCATACAGGTGGCCGCAATATGAACGATCTTCCATGTGTAGGTTTATACTAAATGCAGGCGGTCTATCTATTAAGCAGTCCGCATGTTAAATATTGTCTCTATACACAGATGTCTACTATGTAAAGAGGGTTATTATGTTCAGGTGACCGCTAAGACAGAGGTTACTGACTACAACTATTATCATGGTTTCATAATTTGAATATTGCCTGCATGTTGCAGCCGACATCATATAAACCTTATTGACAACGAACAAGCATCGTCTATGTTGTTTCAGTGCGCTATATGAAAAGTAAACAAGCTATTCCGCCAGTGACAATAATATTCAAACTTTGGCTGTTTATGACGTATTGCTTATCAATTCGTACCGAATCACACATAGTCGCTATTTATCGATGATAGATAACCTCGATTTTTCGACCGACACCATCAACATCTAGGTACGTCATTAGTCGGAGTTACCTGAAAATTCTGCCACAAGGTTGAGACATATGAGGTATTCAACGATGAAATGGTAGTTAATATGGCTACTGTACGCGCTACTGAAGACGTGAGAGTAGATAATTGTATTTATTTGGGACTCTATATTTATCACATCCCTTAAACTCTCACTGTAGATTCAATTTCATCCAGGAAACAATTCGACCATCAAATCAAACTTAACACCCGTCTGGAGACGCAGGTAACACGAAATAAATAACATTGTTCTAGCAAACTTGGCTGGAATAGTTTAAATGCCCCAGAACGATATCAATATAAATTGAGGACAAAATAATGAGAATGTACGTCATAAACTTTGATCAGTGATAGATATCTTCTCAAGGAAATGAATCAGTTGGAATCAGGGAAGATAAAAACGATACACACCTTTTCAAATTGAGACATGTTCTATATCACGTAGTATGCAACATGTGCCACTTGACTATTATATTGGAACTAAAAGTCTTAACTTTACGGACATATTGCCATTCTTGGTGCCTACAAGTGGCTTAATCGACTTACGACGATTATCCAATCTACATAAGTAAAAGATAAAAATGTATTTGTTCAAGGTGAGTATTATATCTAGGTTAGTAATAATTGTTTGAAGCTTCGACTGCCTATTTACTGATGGCTGAAACTAGATCTATGTACAATAAAACTCCATTCCATATGAGTAAACTCTGATTTGCTCTTTTTATAAATTGACATTAAAACAAAGGTTACCCTAGCCTAAAAATGGGCTCGAAGATGAACATAAAGAGACAAACAGTGCGTTTTATTCAGTTTATTTTAATCATGTACCATTTGATTATTTGAGCAGGGTATTTTCGAATATTATTTGCCATAGTAAACGTAGGCCTTAGCTTTACTTTGCTCGTGTGTCTCAACACATGCAACGCCTGAAGTTGTTTACAAGTACATATATATATATATATATATAAACATCGATATGTAGATATATATATATATATATATATATATATATATATATATATATATATATAGATATATATATATATATATATATATATATCTATATATATATCTATATATATATATATATATATATATCTATATATATATATATATATATATATATATATATATATATATATATATATCTATATATATATATACTATTACATGAAGAGTATGGTAGATGTGGTGAGTATGGTGGCTATATCGAGTATGGTGGATATGGTGAGTATGGTCGATACAGATAGCGTGGTAGATAAAGCAAGTATGCTTAATATGGCATCCCGTAATCGTTATGTTGTATTTTTCGTTGGAGACATTCGGGAAAGAGCTTACAATTTATATTATCGGATACATCAACGAGCTGCCTTCAGGTCCGATAAAGCGTTGTTTATAACGCCTTGTAGGTGTGAGACTGACGTGACACAATCATGGCGAGTGGCTAGCGCTTTTATTGTTACATTGTTTTTATTGATAACGGAGTAAGCCTGCTGACGTACGTTATCTAACAATGGTTGTGGACAGTGATGTCCAATGAAGATAATGTTACACGACTCCTGGTGGCTGCGTGGGTGTATTTAATGGCGTGTTGATCCATGAGCCGTTCCGATGCCTCGGCGCCATGTTATGCCTCGTCTGACGTCTATCACTGTCATAGAAGCAAGTCCTTTGAACAACACGGTTCCTTACAAGTACTTCAGTCTCAGTATGGACTTTATTCAGTTGCTCTTTAAAATAACAATGATTATTTTTACATTGCGACTGTCAATTTAGCTTCCAGTCATTTTGAAACGTTGCTTTTAAGCTAAATAATTACCCCGATTTTTAGGCTAATTAAACAATTCATGTGTTATATCGCTCTATTAAACAGACCTCAAAATATTGATTAAAATCATTAAGCAAACTTGCTACACTCATTACATTATTAGATATTCTCGGCATGAATGTCAGGCAGCCACAGAGCCGATTCTATAACTCCAGAAACCAGTCAAAAGGAGACGATTAAAAAGTGTCCATATGTCCATAAAAGGTTCGATTGTAATGGTCACAGTTTTATTGGGGAAGCAATTTTCCGATGCGGAAGACACGCAAAGTTGATTCAATATGCGACAACACACAGATTCGGGAATATTGCTGAACTTGCAGAATGATTAATTCCTCCACGATGTTACATGGTCGTTGCAATGAAGAGAAGCAGACTTATCAGCCTCATTTACCCAGCAACTTCGTAAATAGGAATATAAAGAAAATTACGCCTGGCTTTAATGAGTCTACTAAGCATTTGCTCTGTACGTGCTATCTGTATATATAGCGAGGCTTCTGTTCACGACAGTACTTGAGTACTGTGGAAATCATTAAGTTATTACTTAGCTCCTATTTGTCCGTGATCTGGTTATTAATGTTTACTTTGATGAACCCTGATGGCGGTACATGTAATGGCCATCAGGTTGGATAAGGCGAGATAGGTGTATATTACGATTATTTTTGGACGTTACTTCCTGTGTGAACGGAAGGTTTACAATTCCACTTTCCGACATTGGCATACTAGAGCACGCTGTATCTGCCAATACAAAGCAGAACTTTTATCTGCCATGTTACCGTGGACACTGGAACAAAGCAGAACCTTTATCTGGCCAGTTAAGCGATTGTGATGAACACTCGCCGCTGATGTCACCTTGTTGCCATACGAAACTCTGAGGAGCTTTTAAGAACGTCAGCTCACAATTGATGTTGGAAGCGATGTTACTTGCAGGTGATGTAATACGACTCACCAGGGTATGTTTAATGGTATGTTGATCTATCACGAGCCATCACGATGTCAAGGTGGCATGTCACGGCATCATGGCGCCTTGTCTGGACGTCACGGCACAATGTCATACCTCATCTGTCTTCTGTCACTACCTCGCAACACTGTTCATTCTTATCACCTATCTCGCAATGATATTTTTATTCTGTCCCTCTATGACAGCGCCATGATTATATTTTAGTGCATCTGCGGATCCAACGACCTGATTTGTTCATCTTTTCATTGTGAAAGAGAATAAAAAGTTGCGGTTAACAGAAATTATTACCTCCTATTTATAGGCTAGTTAATTAAACATTTCTTATAATAAATCACGCTTACAAATAAACATGCGACAAAATGTGGCGCAATCATGGCGCCTCCTTGCCACACGCATGAGCGAGTGAAACGCAATTGTCGCCAACCCATGCGATCTGTAACTACACATAAACGTTGATTACATTGCTAAGTGAGCCCGGCGTGAATGTCAGATAGCCACATAAGCGATTCTATTGTTGTAGGAAACATCAATAGCGGTCTGCTTCCCACAACAGGTAGCAGGATCAAGCGAGTACAATTCTAACGTGGAAGCAATTATCTCCAGACGCTCGGAGGTATCTTAACTTGAGCGTGAGAAGATGCGGGTAAGACACTGGAACAATCAGAACTTTGACCTGCCAAGTTACCGTGGACACTGGAACAAGCAGAAACTTTATCTGCCCAGTTACCATGGACACTTGAACAAAGCAGCCTTTATCTGCCCAGTAACAATGGAGACTTGAACAAAGCAGAACCTTTATCTGCCCAGTTACCATGGTCACTTGAACAAAGCAGAACCTTTATCTTGTCAGTTACCATGGACACTTGAACAAAGCAGAATCCTTATCTGGCTAGTAACCATGAACCCTTGAACAAAGCAGAACCTTTATCTAGTGAGTAACCATGGACAATTTAGCAAAGCAGAACCTTTATCTGCCCTGTTACCATGGACACTTGAACACAGAAGCCTTTATCTGCCCAGTTACCATGGACACTCGAACAGAGCAGAACCTTAATCTGCCAAGTTACCGTGGACGCTGGTACAAAGCAGAACCTTTACCTTGTTACATTGGACACTGAAACAAAGCAAAACCTTTATCTGACTAGTTACTGTTGACCCTGGAACAAAGCAGAACCTTTATGTGATTTTAATGAGCCTACTACACAACGTATGTAACTTTCCGGGCCTATTATATGATTCTCTGTGCTACAATATGTATCGACTGTGAAAAACGTTTATCTTTTAGTAGGCAGTTGCTCAATGCAATTGTCCCGTGGCGTGGTTATCTTTGATGTTCGTACTTTACTTCATTAGACCAGCAAGTTTAATATGGCGAGCATGGTGGATATTGCGAATATGATGCCGAGACGAGTATTGTAGCTCATGGAATAATCTGCCCTTTTCTTTGCCCACGATCAGCTGTTGACGTGTTCATCTCTAATTGCAAATAATACATTATGCCCAATGAAATGTATTAATTGACATTCCGGCTAAATCTTTACACCCTTAATTGGAAATCCACTATAAATCCCATTCGATATCACAGCACAATTCTGAGGATTTTTTAACAATTATTTATACCCTTTATTACCATCCTGCGATTGTACACAAGTTAACATCTCACTACTTAACCGGATGTTAACATTCTTCTTCGCTGACTTACAGGGCTGTGATCATTCTTCTTTTGTGACAATCCAAAAACAACTACAACATATGCAACGGGTTTAATGTCCTTAAATTCAAAACATGCCAATTACCTCAGTTCTCTGTTTGAGGGGCCATTGTTCCGCGGGAAAAATACATGGCAGGTGTCATATAATGAAAAGAACTTAAATCACGAGAGTAGTCGCTTGCATACGTCCGAAGGATGGCTGGCTGAATTTTCGTGTCTGTACAAACAATAATATAATCACGATCTCAGAGAGCAGACATGGTAAATAAGCTTAAAATACGCCCTTCTCTCTGCCCCCAATCTCCCCTTCTCTCTTTTCCTATTTTATTTCTCACTCACTCTCCTTCTCCCTCTCTTTCCGCCAATATCTATATCTCTCTCTTCTACGCACTCTTCCCTCTCTATCCTCTCTCTCCATCTCTCTCTCCTTCTCTCTCTCATTTCCTCTCCTTCTTTCTCCCATCCGCTGCCTTCTCTTATCCCTTTCTCATTTTCACTCACTCTCTCGCTCTCTCTTAATCACCTTTCTCTCTCTATCTATTTTTCTCTGTCTTATCTCTATTTTCCTCTCCCTTACGTCCTCTAGCTCCCTTTCTCTCCTCTCTCTCTTTCTCTCTCTTTCTCTCTCTCTCACTTTTTTCTCTCCTTTACTCTTTTTCCATAAACTCTCTTCCTTGTCTTTATCCTGATGTCTCTCTCCTTCACTTTCCATCCTTAACCCCTCCCTATCTCCGTATCTCCCTCCTTCTCACCCCTGCTGTCTCTCTGCTCTTCTCTTTCCTTCTCTCTCTCCTTTTCTCCTCTCTCTAGGTTCATCATCGTTCATTTAGAATTATAACACATTATGACTAACACCATGTATTGTGATCGTAACGTTTGATGAATGAATACGCCGACTGATCTGGGTCAACTGCGAGATGTTGAGCTAATCGACATCAAAATAAGTCCATCAGGCTATGACGTTGACAGGGAGCAAACTTAAGTTATGGTTGAAGAACTCTCGTCTAGTATCGCATTTGACTTCTACCGCAACAGCGGAAATTGGTAACTCAGCAAAGCAACGTAGGTGTGCCCCATGGGTGATTGCTCAGATGCAAATCGTCACAGCAAAGAAATCTCCTCAATGTTGATCACGAATATGGACTTTTACCCCGGACAAAATAACGAAGCTTTGTTCATTAAGATACATACATTGATGTCAAAGAATACGCCAAGTACCGGCTATGAATGTCAATGGAATATACCAGGTGGAGAGGATGTAAGAAGTATTTACCTTTTTCAATGGTTAATTAACGCGCTGGCGTGAGCTCCAGAGGCGTTGTTTATGGCTCTTTGTAGGCTTGCGGCTGACCTGGTTGCTATAATAAAAGACGATGGCGCGCTGAGGAGTGTTAGTTCACAATTGATGCGGACAGTAATGTCCAATGCGGATGATGCTACACGACTCGCCTGGGTATGCTGTCATGATGTCATATAGTGCCTCATTCGTATTTTTATACAGTGGGGAATCCCCGTTCAGTGGCGCCGACTGGCGTGTCCCCAGCCATAGGCTGTTGTGAAACAATCTTTTGGGCAAGACGAAGACGACTGTGGTTGACTTTATCGAACCCACAATCCATGCACAATCCTACCTTATTATTTTTTATAGCCTTCTGACAACCCGTACAAAGACGATTAATAACACCATGTTTTATCTTATATCTGTGTAAGTTACAAAACTCTTGCTCTTGCGTACAGGGCCTGTTACAGGGGACTTTCTTTCCGAGCAATATCCATGGGCACTTATTGTCAAATACTACCATTGTTATATATATAGATATCTATTAGTCTAATTGATAATACCGTCTGGCGGCAACTGGGTATCAGACGGCACCACAAGCAACTCCTCCTTTACAAAGCCACGGAGAGGTCCATCCAGCAAATAGTATAGAACAGGCTCACCAGATTAAGTGACCAAACGTCCAATCGGGTAAAAATTGAGTGACCACACAGGGTCAGTGGCCTGCCGCAGGTGGTCTTGCTCGAACTCACCAGGCTGGTAGAGGTAGCAAACGCCAACATCAGAGGGGAACTTTTGCCCTTCGACCCCCAGCGTGCGCCCTAGTACGACTGAAGAGGGCTTTTGTGCAAGTCGCTTTGCCTTTATAGCATCTTTATTTGTTTCCCAGTCAAGCGGGTCACCTCATTATTTATCGCAGAGACTACAGCCTGCAGTCGAGAAACCCACTCAGTCGATCGTTTTCCAGTATCCCTTAACTCTACGGCATACTGGTGACCAAAGAGTCGTTCAGCAAGGGTTCGGTTAAAGCGTTCCACTATACCCTGGTCTCGATGGATATTCACATGGCCACGCCTGACTGATACTCCATGTTTTACTAACAGCTGATTCGCTGCACCCATAAACTCCCGTCCGGGGTCCACCTGAAGTAGTTTAGGCCAATGCAGCGGTCCTCGTTTGTATATCCTCTCAAGTGCACCTGCGACCTCCTTAGCCTCTTTTGCAGTCAATGGCTCAACCGCTTTGTAGCGCGAGGCCACATCAACCAATGTTAGGGCATACTTGTAAGTCCGGCGCTTCACAACGTCATGAGGAAGAAATAAGAGATCGGCTTGGTGAACCTCATTGGGGACAGGGACATCAAACTTTGGCCTGGGAATGTGTTTTGGCACTGGCAGGTAGATTTGCCATATAGCTTGCTTTGTTAGCCACCCCCTGGCAACTTCCTCAGAAACCCTCGCTTCTGTTGCAAGCTTCTTGATAGCAGTAATGCCTTTCCAGTATCCCTTAGGACTATAGTAGATATCTTGCATGCGACGATCCATATACAGTAGACGTTCGAATCTCCAAATGACCTAGTTAGCAAGCCTGTATGCAACCAGCCCAGTCGCAGCCATACCCAGTATAATGAATGCCACCTCACGCCCCCTCTGTTTATCTGAGGGCTCGTAGAAGTCTGAAAGCTGCGGCTCAGAACCCAGCGGGTCGACGGTTTTATTCGTAATTAAGGCGTACTCACGCATAGCCTCGTCCGCATCCTTAAAAGTATGCTCGGCGTGGCCCTGGCGGCGCAGTTGCTCATTGATGAAGTCTAAGCGCTCAGTTCTCTTCTTGGCCCATGCTGCCTGAGCAGATTGAAGCTGCTCAATTGCCATATCATGGCGTTTACGTTCCGCGTCCACTTGGCTGCCTCGTAATTTAGAGAATAAAAAGTTGCTCCCAGAGAATGCAAGGGCGTTAACAAGAGCACCCCCAAACAGTAGCGCGAGTGTGGCCATTACTTCAGTATATCAACTGGTAAGATTCCTTGTTTAATTAGCATATCCTTTGTGGCCATAGCTAGTGATACATCGGCAACAGCCATAGCCAGGTCCCGTGGGGTGAAATCAAGACGTGGCACCCCACCACCCAGAGCCATCTTAGCAAGCTTGGCATAGCCTATTGAAATACCGGAAACAACTACACCGTGTTACAGAGCGTTGACGAGCATTTGTCCATCATTAATTGGTGTTGTCATCTTATTCCATATAAAACGGATCCTTTAAATGAGCGTCTGGAGGCTTTTGTACCACAACCTGTTTAGGGTGTGAGGCTACCATCTGGTGCCTGTAGCAATACAATGCCAACACGCCAACACCGCCGACAACTAAAGGCACAGCCCATGTTGGCCACGTCCACCTTTCCATAGGTTTGCTCGTTGATATTGGCTCGACAGCTTCGTCTCTACCATCTGTAAGCGCTGCCTTAGCCTCTCGGAGCTCTCTCAGAAGCTTATTTTGATTGGCTTTTCGAGCTGCAGCACCCTTTCGTCCTGCCGCAACCCTTTTAGCGTTTTTTGTCACTGACGTTATCTCCACCTGTGTTATCTCCCCTTGATTCGTGTTCGTTTCTTCCATGTTTACTTACTAAATTTATTTGTCCAATTGACAGCTCTTAGTAAGCACCTGTTATAGCGGAGTTAAGCACATGCTATAGCGGAGTTACGCACATGCTATAGCGGAGTTAAACACATACTATAGCAAGGAAGTGGTGTCTTCCTCTCCACCGGCCCCTGTTGTTTCGGTGCTTGTTTTTCCAAATTGACAGTGCTTAACTGTTGTTAAAGCCGCAGTTAAGGGAGCTAAAAACATACCATAGCGATGATATAGCTCACAAGTGGCAGTGCTTAGCGCGTGTCCAACAAACGGGTCCGTCTCGAGGTCTGTAATTAGCCTTGGCTGGTGTTCTGGTGGAATTGGTAGAAAGATACAAGCAATACCTGAGTACAGCTGTAGCAGTGTCTGACCTAGAGTACGTGTCATGCTGGCACCTAGCCGAGCCTCGTATTTCACATACAGCTTTATGATCTCTTCATCAGACATTGATTCAACCTGGTCAATTGTAAGGCCCTTCAAACCAAGGTACTGACGGCCCTGACCTCCGGCTATGACGGCAGCAAGCCTATCTCTCTTAGAAGACATATTTACAATAGGGGTGCAACTAGGTTCCGCTCCCCCAGACTTTGTCTCTGCTAAGCCAGTCGAGTCCTGTTCAAGGAGTTTATCAATAATGGTATCAGGATCCATGAATATACGTATACGCCTTCGAGCTTCAAAATACTGCACCGCTACCCAGATAAAGAAACCTAAATTGATTACTGAGGCAGCGGCTGCTATCAAGGCCAATATCACTTCAATCGACGGCATATGCAGTAGGCTGATCAGTCTTCAGCAGCATTTTTGCGTGCTTGGTCTTTGCTAGTAGTTGGCGTACTGTGGCACGTTCCTCCTTTGTTGGAATTACATCATTTTCACGTAAGGCGTCTTCAAACGAGTCACGGTCCTTGGTGTGAAAGAGCACCATCCAGCGAGTCTGCTCACGTAAGTCCGTCAGCACAGAGTTGTACTTTTGGGTGAGGACCCAGACACTTTGTTGCGCATGGCGGCCGCTAAAGGCCAGTTCGGATAACATGTCTTTCTTCTTGGTTAGGGCCTTTGTTGCCGAACAGTCATCAATAATGTACAGGGTTGGCTCGCCCTTAAAACAATGGTAGAAAGCCCTCAGGTGGTCATGGAGCCGCTCCCTTGGATCAACCACGTACACCTCTGAATCATCCCACACCCATGACCGCGTCCGATAGGCCTCGTTGAAACGTATGGTAGGGCATAGGATTACAATATGCTCGAAGGCACCAAAGAAGGGCCCTTCAAGTAGGTCGAGGATGAATGCGGTTTTCCCACATCCTGTCTGCCCACAAACAATTGCCAAACAGGGGCCATCTGGAAATGTAAACTTAGTAGACTGCGCTGACGAACCTGCCATCTTTAATGTTAAGCTGTGCATCCATTACAATATACATATAAACGTTCAATGCACCGGCCGCCTCTGCCTTTTTCGTGATCTGTATGGTGATGCCCTCAGACGCATTCTCCACAGCCCTGCCACTACCGTGCAGCTGGTCGTCATCACTCGTCCTTAAGTCGAGCCACAGAGCATACTTGGTGGTTAGGTACTCTCCTAGGGATACGTCTGACAATGCCAAGTCTTTTGCAGCTATTGCTACACTGGGGTCTCGTTTACACATTGCTGCACAGGCCTTCTTCACCTCGTCCCACTGCTGGTAGCCACGCATGCCCTGGGCATAGAGCTGATTGGGGATGCCCTCAATGGTCACCTCGACCTTCGTTATCTTTGGGTTGTAGAACGACTCTGTTTTCCTGGCGTATGAAACATTGGTCGGGTCTTCAAAGAGCAGTAGGATGCCCTTCATGCTGCGAGCCGGCACGTTCAGGTTGATGTTCCACAGTGTATCTCTTTTATTGTATACAAGTTTCCTGTGACGAAGCACACGGTCATACAGAATCGAGAGTCGACCTGTGTACTGGGTGCGTATCATGCGGGCTAACTCTGTTTGGGTAACCATGTCATACTCCAGCGAGATGCCATCAATTTTGTAGCTTGCAGCGGTGTCGCCTGTTGCGTGAATCACGCGGTTGTAGTCGTTGAACGTGAGCTCGTATTCCAGTCTGTCATTAAGCGCGCTCTGGTAGAATGGCATGTGGCTCTCGAGGAGTTCAAAATCAAGCGGAACGTAGAACCTGTTACCATACACATCGGCTACCGCCTTGTCCTCTTCCTCGGTATCAACCTTGTCTCCTGCCCCCACTCGTATCTTAGTTGCGTTTCTGTCATCTGATGTGTCAATGCCCTGATACTGGAGGCCCTGTCTCTCCTGTGCAGTCCGCCACAAGTCGTGGTAACAGTGGTACACATCGCTGTCATCAATAGACATGACCTCATTGCCAGAAATCTTGATTGTCAATTTCTTAACCACGGCGCGGCCCAGGTTTTGCACAATGCTGCGGTTAATATCAGTCGAGGTCAGCGTGATTGTAAAGGCCAGCCGTGCTGTCCCTGGAACAATGACGTCTTCTGCACCTAGATTGGGGAAGCGAACCAGCAGTTGTTGGTTCTGATCAATAGTGCTTGGATTGTTTGTAATGACTACAGATTGTCGCACGCCCTTTACCCCAAGGGGTTCGCGTATCCGGCGGTGTGGGTTTAGTTTGCGTCCGTAAGTACTCGTCATGTTGAATGTTTAATTACACTTATATCTTTAACACACAGACATGGAGTTTGATAACCCAGCATTTGACGACCCAGAGGAGGAAGGCTATGGGAGGGGATAGGAATGAGACTAGCTTTGATGATGAGGAGACTAACCTGATTGACGAAACTTTAGATACATCGTACTCGACTATGCCACCTTGGGCTATTACTGAAATGCCTGTGGGGTTAACAGAAGATCAGGTGGGTTCCAAAGAAGAAACTGAAGTCTTAGTTACGAGGTGGGAGAAGGCAGTGTCTAAGCATGGGCTGCAGGCCACTCTGGAGTTTAGATCGTCTCAACAAGGTGACCTTTGGGTTAAGTGGGGCCGAGAATGGAAGCTTCTTACATGGAAGAACAATCCAAACAAATTCCTCTCTCCTAGGAGTATCCTAGATTACGGTGGTACACAGCTTGCTCGGGCTCTTGGAGTGACCCCTGAACTATCCACAATGGCAGCAAAAGCCCTACAAGGCGTTGACGAAGCTGCTGCTAAAGCAGAAGCTGCACTTCCAGATATGTTAGAAATGAGCAGCCTTGAAGCTGTGACAGAGCAAGGTGGTGTGGAAGAAACAGGATTCATAGAGGACGTTCATAACACCATCCAAGACCTAGGTACACAAACAGACAACGAACTACCACTCAGAGAGCTTATAGGGCTTGACAAGGCTATGCAGACCCAGAGGGGTGAGCTGGTCAATAACCTAGCTAAGATAACTGAGATAGAAAGGAATATCAAACAGCGGGAAGCTAAAATGGCAAGCCTGGCGGAGGAAGGGAGGGGTGATAGTCGAGCATGGAGATTCCAAGCAAATGAGCTTGCAGAGCTGCAGGACCTGCGGAGTGCCCGTATTGAGGCTGCCTCGGAAAACCGTAACCGTCTAAGGACCCAAATTAACCGCATCAGGGAAACGATCAACAGACTTCTTAACGAGGACACAACACTAGCTGAGCGTGTACGCGACCTGTTCTGGGAGCAGGGTATAACAATCGCCTCCATACTCACTGCGATTGGATTGGCAATCTCGACCCTTGTAGTTGCTTTGACGGGTGGAGGGAACACTAGTCCAACCCCGGCACCAACGCCGAAACCAGCTGATAAGCCTGGTTTAAAGGAATGGATTAAAAAACAGCTGAACTCCTTGGCAAACGTCCTGAAGGGCCTAGCCGGTAAGGCAGCAGCTGCCCTTCCAGGAATCATTGGATCCATCGTATCATGGGTGCTTACGTCAGCTGCAAAGGTGGCTGGTTGGATGGCAGAACATGTATGGGCCGCAGTTGTGGCGGTGGGGGGAGTTATCCTCCTGATACTCCGTGACATACTACATAGCAAACCAAAGCACAGCTAAGCCTATAGCGATTCCGCCTACAATAAGAGCGGTTTTCTCATCCTCGTGCGCCCCACGCAGACCGGTCTCGGCCATAGGGGCGGGCCCTGGAGAGGAGAGTTCTATATCTGTATCTGGCGGAGGGTCAAAGCTTCCTCTATCTGGAACCACCTGAACCGAGTTGACATCAGCATTGCTGCCGATCTGCTGCTCCTCAGTGGCAATGGTAATCAGATTGTTGTACCCAGCAACGTCTCCAATGGCGAGGCTCATATCAGACGGAGCCATGTACAGGCCCGTTCCAAACACATAATCAACCTTTGAGGAGGCATTCTGGAGGACGTTCTGATACCGTCGGATAGATGACGGAATATCCACTGGGGAGTTGGTGGCATCCTCAACGTTAGCCTGAAATTGTTTTTGGGCATCAAAGGACGTTCCAACACCCAGTATCTCTGAGCGGGTCTGCGCCTGAGCACTAAGAATGGCCCAGACATAGGTCCGAATGCTGTCGTTATTTCGCTCAACGCCAGTCTGTGTAAAGCCCTCAGACGTGTCCAGTATGAAGGTACTCCAGGCCTCATCTGCTTCAGGTCCCTGTGCTAGATGTAAGACAGCACCCATTCTCTCCTGAAAGGATTGTAGGTTTTTCGCGTGAGCAAAACCTGGCTTTGTATCCTTTTCCGCCTCAAAGGTCATCCGTGTAGGGTCACAACGAACGTTTCGACCAGCAACCTTGACGACACTCCCGTAACCATACGCATCATGTGCATATAAGATACCAAGACCACTATTAGCTACGGTTGCCTTCTGGCGCCAGTCTGTGTTTGGTTGAACACCAAAGTTAGTGCAGAGTCTCTCATATTCCCTCTTGTCATATATATTGTTATAGGGGTCATAGGCATGATCCTGAGGTAGAGGCGCTTGCAGTTCTGCTAATAGGCGACGCACTGTGTAATAAAGGTGAAAGGTGTAGAGAGCTTTCACGAGTGGAATTCCAGCCTCGAGGTGGTCCTGGGAGGACACGCCGCAGCCGGCTGATGCACACCACACTGCAAAGTTTAACTGGTTCTGCCAAAACTGCATTGGATTTGTCAACCAGTCTTTTACTACTTTGTCCGCTGTTACCGGCGGCACCTTATAGTTACTGAATAGATCAGGAAACTTTGCTGTGAATGTACCACCATTGTGAACAACTTGAATTGTTTGTCGGGTTAGTTTATCTCCCACACCATATGTGGCTGGATATACCCCGCCCGCACCATATGGGGTAGCTTTTCTATTGAAACTAAAGGCTTGTTTATTCATAGTGCTATGTATCACACTCTGTCAAATGTTCAAAGCGGCGGCGCTGTGTCCCTGCAAAAACCTATTGACAACACTGAGGGTGATCTATGTGTTGGCCTAAGGTCAATCACGTATACTGTGGGCTGGTACAATCTCGAAACAAACGAGACCATTCAATGGCGGTCAAGGACTTCAGGAGAGAGAGGAAAAAATTGTCTCATTAAAACCGGGCCTCTGGAGTTTCAGCCTTCTTCGGGAGCAGATTACACCATTAGGTATCGGTTTGGAAGTTGATGCTGCAAATGGGTTTATTACCCTAACAGTTCCAGACAATGGGGTTGTGAATATATCAGACGGAGTGTTAAAAATGTTGGGTCTTGATGACGGCCTCGGGTGGATACCTTCAGGTACTTACACCGCCTACCGGCCCATCAACTTTAGCATGTTCTACACATTATATATTCACCTCGATCAAGTCAGCACCACACACACACATGCTAGATGGTGCACCCACTACGCTTCTTGAAGTTGTTGGCTTAGAGGGTGGCTCTTTCGGTGATATTATAACCACGAACATAACTAATCCTGTATGTAAGCGTGTCACTAGTGGAACAGTGCATGAGTTAAAGGTTCAGTTACGTGATAATAAAGGAAGGCTATTGGATAACCACGACTTACCTGTTAGTGTTGTTCTTGAATTTACAAGATGTCAATAAAAACGAGTATTTATGGACCTAAGCAAAAACCGACAGACACTGTTCAGGGCGCCGACCTCTCGGAATATGCTACAAAGACCTATGTATCTATTGGCGACTCACAAAAAAATGGATAAAAGTGGCGGTACTATGACTGGAGACCTTGAAATGGGAGATAATAAAATCATTCAGTTGGGAGACCCAATATCGCCAACGGATGCTGCTAATAGAAAGTATGTTGATGACAGACATAGACAGCATCGCAGGGACCTGAGAGAACACATAAGCTCCCAAACGAAACATCTCATTACTATTTGGGCAGAAGCAAGTGGCCCCCTTCGCAGAGGATATGAGTGGTCGTTTTGGCCATGGGGCTAGGGGTCGAGACTCACAAGACTCAAGCTGTGGATATACCATGACATGTGGTGGTAAGATCATTCGTATGGGGTTGTGTTCTGGTGTTGGTGCTGATACTGCTGCTATAACAGTCGTTCCTGTTATTAATGGAACGAATCAAGTGGTAGGAATAAGTAAGCCTGCTGACCAACGGGCTGTTGTAGTATATTTAGAACCGCCTTTACAGCTGGAAGAAGGCAACGTTATTAACTTTTATACAACCGCACAAAACAGAGGGGCGACTTGGTTTGTAGCTTCATTCCTAATTGACCTTGATATATAGACTTATGTATACAAAGACAGTATGAAACAACAACCAACGACTGCACCGTTAAATCCGGAGCCTCCTCCATGTGATCTGGGGCACTCCTATCGGCTGAATGATATCAGTCTTAAGAAGCAATACCTTGAGAAAGAAAAAGAAGATTATGGTGCTATGTACAAAAAATATAGGTGTGCAGTAAACTCAGTGGACGCTGTAGACACTGCTTTAGTTGCTGTGGGTATGTGTCTTGGCGCAAGTGGTGTAGGTGTAATGTCTACAATAGTTGCCATTCCTATTGCCACAGTGTTGGGTGCTACTGGAGCCGCTTGTGGGCTACTTGTAATTGCTGGAAAATTCATCAATAGGCGGCTGACCATTAAGTTAAAAAAAGCATGACAAGATCCGCATTCTCACTCAGAGCAAATTGAATACCATTGCTGACATTGTATCGGCGGCGCTTGAAGATGGGTATATCTCAGATGATGAGTTTAAGCTCGTTTCGGTCGAGATCATGAAATATAGTCAAATGAAAAGTGACATTAAAGCAAAATGTTTGCAAGCGGCAGAATCGCCCCCTAGACCTGCTAAGGTATGACCCGGACAGTCCATTTGAAGTGTGGGGGTTGCTAGATATAATGGAGGCGGCGATAAAATCTTTCTGCAACGATCATACTGGAGTCAAACAAAATACGGACCAGTGGGAGACCATGAGGAAGGGCTGCGTTGGAGGAAGTGACTACTCCGCTATCATAGGGCAAAACTACTTCAGCAGCTATAGCAAGAAGCTGACAGAAAAAACTAGCAACGGGGGTGTTCGCTTTAGCGCACCCTGCCTCTGGGGTACGACTTTTGAGGAGGTTGCAATTGCGGTATTGGAGAAGGTGTACGACACCAAGGTCTACGGAAATAATATCTATATTGATGGCGGCGCGACGGCCTACTCTCCGGATGGCTTTTGTGTGCTCCCAATCCGGCAGGCTGGAGTGGATGCTGTCTGTCTGGGGCATCCTGAGGAGGTTGTACTGCTCGAGATAAAGTGCCCCTACACTCGGAGTCCTGGGAGGGTGATTCCGAATATGTATAAGCCTCAGGTTCTGTTGGGGTTGCACCACAGTCCGGTGGCGACCATCGGGGTGTTTGTCGACTGCGTTTTCAGGTTGTGCTCCTTTGAGGACCTGGGGAGAGCTGAGAGGTATAACCAGGTGTATCACAAGGATCAGAAGAAGTATAAGGAGACGGTGGCTTGGGGGTGGGCGGGGGTGGTGGGGCTTGAAGACGGCGACTACAGTGCAAATGGGAGGTTTAATAGTTGCCTGGGCTTGGAACAGGAGCATCACGGTCCTTGGTTGGGAAGACCGAGTGGGACCACAGAGAGGCCGACGGGGGCTTTCTACTGTTGGAAGCTCTTTACGATGAGATTGATAACCGCTCGTCCCGATCACGACTTTATCGAGAAGAACGACTCTAAGGTTGCCCAGTTTATACAGGACCTCAACCGCGTGAAAAATGGAACTTACAGCGACGGTCGCAGATATTTATCACTCAATAACCTCTACGGTGACTAACTACTGGTGTGGGCCTATACCATAGGGGCTGGAAGGGCTGGGCTCATATGGTGTGGGGGGAGGTGCAAGCGGTTCGCTGGCTCATGTGAGTCACCCTGTGTGTTTTCTGGGTTGCACCATATGAGATAGGTGTGTCATAATCATATGAGACTGGTGTGCCAGTATTACTGAACTTGAGGGTCGTGTAAAGGAGTTGATATTACATACAGAGTATATGAAAGATGAAAAAATAGTTTGCATCTGAGTGATATGGAGACTAAGTATGATGACCTTGTGAAACTGCAGGACATGGTGAGAGATCTAGAGGTTAAGAACAATGATCTTATGGAGCGAATGGAACACCTAGAGGACCTTGTTTGCAGGTTGTGAACGACATACTAGTTTACCAACAAACTAGCCCCTCGGCCCCGTTTGGGGGTCTGGTCCGAGGGTCCCTAGGGTGAGCAAATATCTTGTATAAGCCGTACAAGGGTCAGTAGTATATATAAAGGAGGTAGGTGTGCCTGAACCGCGACATAAAGGTAGCCGAAAGTCGGGTTGCTCTGGAGTAAAAGAGCGCTTCTATAAGATAGGTGTGACAGAACCCATATGAGATAGGTGTGTCATAATCATATGAGACTGGTGTGCCAGTACCGCTCGCATATGTGAGTCAGCCTGTGCGTGTGTGTGTTGCACCATATGAGATAGATGTCTTAATCATGTGAGACTGGTGCGCCAGAACCGCTACTCCCTATACTACTACAGAAATGCATATTGTTACATGTGAAAATCAGTTTCGTGTTCGTATACATTGAAAGATATTTTAACTGTCTAAACCCCAGCTCCACTGTATTTGCATGTTTTCTATATGCTTCAAAAGCTTTTGATAGAATCAATCGCAAGAGCTTGAACACAGCATAATTAAAACCACTGTGGAGCGTCTCATTTGGTCCCCCTGTTGACGGCATGGGTTGGTGGTGTTTTATTGCGTGCTATTGTGATAAACCAGTTTCTCGCGAGCGACTAGGGCACGTGCCTGTCCTTCAACGCGCAAACAAACAGATAAACAAAAACTGTGGCAGGCGGTGTGTTATTGTTGTCATTCTCTTGTCTAAAACATTTCCTGGTTGCAATAAGGTCAGTTAAGGAGAGGCAGGCATTGGCATCGTTGTTGGACGCAAAACGCCATATTGAACATTGTAAATGTAAGCGATAAATGTTGGTGGGTTCCTCATTTATCAGAAATAGGCCCCTGTTTGGCATATTGAACTTATGTGGGGACATTTGCGCAGTAATACTGAACAGGTGGGGGACATGGACTAGCAATAAAGTGCCTTGTAATTGCTGACGTCAAGCGATTCGCAAAACAGTGCATTCCTAGGGCTTTATCTGGCACTATGAAATGGCAATGAATATACATTGCAATAACCGACAACAAGCTGCTCGGGATAAGGTTAAAGCTGTCATAAATATCTACTATAAGTAATACGATTCGCACAAGATGCACAAGATTCCGTGGAAATCAATTTGCTTTTTGCTGCCTACATAAGCCAACATACATACATAAACCACTACAAGTGGTTAATATGGCGACAAAATCCACTTTGCATTAGCTAACAGTGATTAGGTACCCGGTTATTCGAATAAGCTTACACTAAGCTGAAAGCTTAAAGACCTGATTGCTTATTGACGTATTCGTGCAATTTTTTTTTTCATTTTTTTTACAAATCATTAAGTTGCAATTTCCTGCTGTGAATTCTAAATTAAACTGGTACCTAGAACAACTCATCTTTGACTATCTGGCTTCCTTCATCACGTCATCATTATCATTCATTGTTGCAAAGTGAATGTCTGATTTTTTAGATAAGAGGACTCCAGTGATGCTGCGTACATGCGATGTTTGACTATGATATGTATCGTTAGCAAATCCAGACTAGCAGGATTGTAAAACTACATTGCGCTGGCATTTTAAATCTCAGTTAGGAAATAAGTCGCTATGATCCAACAGTTGAAAGAGATTGTAGGGTTATCCAGCATTCTCAATGTCTGTCATGATGACACAGGTAATGGGACGAAGCGGATTTACGTCACTTTTAACACCGAGGTGGTATCGGGACGGTGACGGATGAGGATGATAGCGATGGATGGACAGCTTCCTGTCGAGTGGCGTCGCCCAATTGGCCCAAACATTCCCATATTAGGCATGCGCAATACCAGGCTGCTGGAAAGTAGGTCCAGCCGTGTAACAAGAACCATCTAGTCATGAATCACCAACGTGGTTTTTAAATCGAACACCTGTTGGTCGAAAGGCGTCGCAGTATGCCACTATGCCATGGGAACCGGCTATGATTTATAATGTATGTCATGAAGATCCAACATTCAAAAGAAGTTGATCCAGTCTTCCGAAGGTCGGGCATGTAAACGAATGTACAATATGGCAATGATTGACTTTGTATTTTAGTAGTTTCGCCTGCTGAAAAAGTTATCCTACATAGGTCACAACTATCTTACAAACAAACAAATATATATCAATCATACAGTTTGAAGAGATTTTCTCCAGTGTCTTGTGGCTGTAAAAAACAAAAGTTTCAGACATGGAGATAATGTGCGATATTGACACCAAAAAGCTAGCATAATAATCAGATCGTGATGATCTGAATATAATTCACTGCAAGATTTGCCAGTCACCCGTGTCGATTATTGCAGCCGCTAATATAGGTACACGACCGGACTAAGGAGTCGGATTGCTATTTAGCCAAGAAAGGATATTCTAATCTGAAAAATGATACGTTAAAACGCATTTCATCATAAAGATAAAACCATAAGGCAGACATTATTCCAAATGTTCGATCGAAAATCTTAGTCGGTATTAGTTTTCTCTCATGTCAATTAATATGTAAAAAAAAGCGTTATCAACGCCAGCCTCATGTATGAGCTCACGCAAATTAGATACGACACAAGCTAATTGAAGGAAGAAAGGCGTTGCATTTCTTATAAGCTGTTCGGCATGTTTTGCGCTTCTTTGATTTGTCTCTATGGTGCTGAATGGTGGTAATATCAATCCGGAAAATTCGAATGACAAAGAGATAATATCGATGGGGAGCGAATTGCTACTGGCCAGAGACCTAATATGATGTCGTAAGCGCCGTTGAACTCCTTGCCAGCTGTAAAAATAATAGTTTTCTTACAATTCGTCCCCTTCCTAATTGAGGGACGATTTCTTGCACCGATGATTTATAACAAGCGAGTTGTCTGAGCGACCAGTAGAACTGGATATATAAAGCCAATCCCCGGTTTTGAGAGGCTATTTTGCTTGCGCTTCGTTTTTCTGCCTATAGCTCATCGCAAGTATGTCATTTATATTCTGAAGAAAGCAATCTTTCATATACAGGGGTTACATCTATTAAACGGAGCTTCTTGCTATTTTTGTAAAGACGTCATTCTCTTGCACAGTTGTTAGCCAAATAGAACGCTCATTACTGAGGTCTATTCCTACGCTTATGATGCCGAGGAATTTTCCAACTAATACCATCACTGTTTCTGTTATGGAACATTTAGGGCAACTATTGTATGTTAAAGTAGCTAAATGACAAAATGCTAATGGTTTACAATCATATTTCTCTCTATGTCAGCGCTAACTTGTGGCCAATTAAAAATGCTTTTTTGATTCTGCTCTACTTCATGCCAGAGGTTACTGCAACACTCTCGTGGTCATACGGCCAAAATGACACTAGTTTTAATCACCAAAAATAATCCGATTGGATACTGAGTTACATCAACCTTTTTTGTAATGCAGTTAAGAGTACGTGATTTTGTGAGAAGGCAATTAGAGACAGAAACAGCCAGCGACAGCCGGTGAAGGAGAAAATGAATGGTAGTAAATAGAGATAGTGTGTCTATTAAAAGCAGCAAATAGATACGAAGAAGTGTTTTTATGCCATCACCCACTCGTTCAACAGACAGTCATTTTATACCGCCATGCATAATCAGACGTTTGAGATCACTGTAATAGAGCAGTCGCAAAACCAACATAATCACACGATCGTTCATCTTCATATAATGTGTGCATGCTGCCTTTGTAGTTTAAGTATGCAACTATCCCCACCTACAACAGCACAAGCAATGAGTGCCGCCATATGGCGAGACTAAGGGGTTTTCGCTATAGAATGCCGGCGGGTTTGTTCATTACAAGTGGAACAACGCGCCCATTATGTTTGTCAGAAGGAAATAAAGTTACTGCACACTGTACTCTGTTCTCGCGATCTAATTTTCAGATTGCGTAACTGTACTGCTGAATAAACGAGTCTATACTTGCTTTTTCCCATCATCACTTAATTGCCGCATTGTGTTTGACCCATATATATATATATAATATATATATATATATATATATATATATATATATATATATATATATATATAGATATATATATATAACATATATATATCCCATATATATATATATATCCTATATATATATATATATATATATATATATATATATATATATATAGATATATATATATATATATATATATATATATATATATATATATATATATATATATATATATATATATATTTATACCAGTGGCTTCACGAGTGATTAACAATCGTATCCTATCACTCCCCACTGGGAGTCGGTTAGTAATCAAAGAAATCAAAACGCATCTTCCGGTATATCTGCAAAATGCATATTTTGGGCTGAGATTTTGCAACAATATCCCACAAAGATAGCTCTGCGATCATTTAAGCTATGCGATTAGGCCTCATTTATCGCATAAAGCTTGGCAGACAGCAGAACCTTGGACTGGTTAATGCGCTAGTTGTCTCCAATGAAGACTGCTCACATAATCAGTGCCTCTTGTCAAATCTAACGAGTTTAATATCTAAACCCGTCGTCCAATAGACAAGCATCGCATCAATTAAAACTATAGCTGATATCCATCAAATGGTTATTTATTGAGCATTACTCGACCTGAATAGATTAATTAGCAACGCGGACTGGCTCAGCTCGATTTGTTGGGCGTTAATAAAACATGTACTGTATACACACTCGCAGAGGCTTAATGGGTCTCGAAGGAGTAAATCCTTGTGCCCGCGCACACTGATCTCTGCGTCAGCGTCATTACAAACGACAAACATGCAATAAAAACAATTATTTGGCAACCACTAAATGCATATATATCCCGCCATAAATTCAATTTTGGTCTTGCGACAGAAGATGCACACGGAGACAACCATGAATGAAGAATGAAGTAAAGGTTGATAGACGCTAATAATGACATAGATGAACGACGATAGACGCAAGTGACATAGTTTTCCAAGAATACAATTAGTCAACCAACGGTTTTGGAGCTATCCTTATATTCCAAACACTAGCGACCATGTAGAATGATATTTTGCCATTCTAAGATATTCGCAAAAGTTCTTAAATTAATGTCTAGCAGTTATGAAAACTGTCCCTGTGTGGTTTTTGCGCTGACTTTGATAAACCAGCAAAGGTGCCAAAGATACATATGGGAAGCATGGTCAACATGGTGAGTATCGTGGCCTATGCGAATATGGTGGATATGGCGATTATCGTGACCAATACTGCTATGTTGGATATGGTGAGTATCGTGGCCAATGCAACTATGGTGGATATGGTGAGTATCGAGGCTAATGCGACAACAGTGGAAATGGGGACGTTGACGACAAATGAGTATGGAGGATAAAGCAAGCACTGCGACTTGCTATGGTGCGTTTGATAGATATACAAGTATGTTCATACGTGACTTTGGTGGATATGGTTTACACTGTCGCAATGAAGGGCTGCGTTGTCGTATTTGTTACAAAACGGCATATACAATTTTGTGTTCATATAGGTGACTTGGTGGATGGTTTGGCTGATATGGAGAACACTGTCGCAATGAAGGGCTGCGTTGTCGTATTTGTTACAAAGGGAAAGTATGATGGATGGAGTATTGTATCAGCAATATATAGGATCCATTAATCCTCACGTCCTGCCCTTCACGGTGAACAGCCTCAGGTGAGTTAGAAGATGGATGATGTCTCCTTGTTGCTGTTATCGATCATTCTATGTCAACACTTGATTTCATCATCGACTTGTTGGTCGTCGCTTTTTAATACCAGTATTTTTCAATACCACATACATCATAGTGTTAGCTAGCTAGTGGTTCGGGATCTGTGTGAAGTAGTGAAACATTGATTAGAATATGATGTATCTAATCATGCTGACTTCATACCGCACGGCTTACATATGTTACCATACATGAACTGTGTACTTCGGTTGGCTGTCGGAATGCAGGTGGCAGCTACTTAGCACAAAATCAATAAAGATATGCATTAGCGAAAAAACAACACATCGAGACAACCTACAACCATCATGACCAAAGGAGCTGAGTTGACCCTGACAGAAATGAACGACACGATCATTGGTATGAAAGACGAACGCACATTGACTTTACTAGTATTGACTTTACCTTTATTACTATGTTTAGTGATTTAAAACGTGAAACTGATATAATAAGTCCTAAGTTATCCAAACAAACCCAAATCAACTCTTAATTTGAATAAAAGATCAGGACAATAATGATAAGAAACCAACTGAGAGGATCAAAGCATTAATGCACATGAAGTCGAATAAGAAGAGAAATAACTAGATGTGTGTAAGGTGGAAGAACGTGCATCGGAAAAATTCCGTCAATTTGCCGTTGATCTTTGTTTTGATCTGCATGTGATTATGAACATTGACGACATTAGCATGTGAGTCGGTATGGTACACTCGATGTATTAAGAGCTTAGCCAACTACCATTCAGTTTAGGACTCATATACTGAGTATTTAAAGCATTGAATAACCTAACGCGCCTGGACCAATGTAACGCTTTACCTAGCCACCTTTGTTCGTACACAGGGATGCAGTGCATGCTTTGTACGACTAGGAAACATGACACATAACAGCCTACTTGTCACTTACATAATGTTATGTTACCATCATGCAATCGATAACCGATGCATTTCGTGATGTTAAATATGTTCTTGTCAATACATTTGACATACTTGATAGAAAAAAACCCGGCACAAATATAGTTGGGGGAAATCAATTAAACGTCTCCTCACCACCCCCCCCCCCCCCCCCCCCCCCCGTCACAGATAATGAAAATATTTATAAATAAGTTGATCCAGAGACAAATCAATTGTAGGATATGAAGCAATAATCAATAACTAATATATCACTGATGGTCAGAAAATATCACGTTAACATCCGTCACTTCCCAAACCCTACATGACCTCAAGGAATCCCAGTGATAAGTTAGTGTGAAGTTATAAATGATTGAAAAGTATTTCAACATACAAGTCGTTAGGTATTAGCGACCTCTCATCATGGTTACTAAAAGATATCTTACTGGCCGTTCCTTCACAAATTATTATATTGTTTAAGCTTTCACCTACACGTGGAATATATATGCGTTGAAAGTAGGCCGAATTACACCAATATTAAAAGGAATTATACACATGAGGAGTGTTGCATGTAGGTCGTGTATGATGGATATGTTTTTGCAGATACAGCGGGATATAGCATCCGTTGATCGTCCCATTTCGCTCTTCGTACCAGAGCCCCAAGTGAGGAAGCTGATTGATGGTGTCTAACTGCTGCTGTTTGTGAAAGATCTGTGTTAACACATGTTCTCAGAAGATGATCATCATCGAACCTTCTCCTCCATTAACTTGTAATTGAGAATCAATGATGCAAGGTTTCAAACAACAGCCTGATGGTTAAGAAGATTAATCATAGCTGTTCATTGGCTATTAATGGAAGCTTGTATGGCATCGGATGTCACCGTGGGGGATGCACACAAGCTAGTCAAACCGGATCTGATCTCATTTTTAACACTCCGTCTGCTGAAAATTACTAATATGACATTACAGGTAATCGTTCTAGGTACGAGTGAGCATGTGTCGGCAATTCAATATCCTTAGCCGATAGGACGATAACACGGTCGAATTATTGAAGGATGCCAGTAACAATTTTCCGACAATTAGTTAGATATTGCTGGATGTGCAGGGTCATGAATGATGTAAGACTAGCGATGATTTAATTTCCTTAGCGTCACGTGATAATACACGTTAGTTAAGCAGTGCTGCTTCTTGGTTAGCTGAATCTCACATGTAGTTGGACAATATTAGCGTAATAAAATACTGACAGCGGAAATCATTCCGGACCTGTGTGAGAGACTTGCGTTTTCATTAAGAACTGACAGAAATTGGCCTCTGTCAACTACTTGCCAGGAACAAGCATATAAGTCGATGCCGTGCCTCTCAGCAGCACAATGACAGACAAGGTAAAATACTGCTGTGCGTGCTTTCTTACGTGACTTGCCATGACCTATAGCAAAACTAATACTTAGACTGTCAAGAATATGTACGAATTAATGATTACAGTATTGCTATATCGTTGCGTGCCAAACTTATTACCGTAATTTTAAGGGATAGTCTGCTTTCTAGGGGTAGTCTGCTTGTTAAACCATCAGTTTGAAAACCGCTTATATAAATAATCAAATATAAGAATTTCTATAAGAACATTAATTACTAAATCACTATCTCATGGAAAATCTAATCAACTGGCAGACATGATCGCTATGCCTTCTATGCACTAGTCGACTCCAGGGCCTCTCAATGATGGGTCCGCAATCAGCTATTGAATAAATTCACTGTGTCGCTTAAACGATGACTTATCTTCACTTGTGTTGATGTAATTTCTATACCAGCTGTTCAGGGCGAAACCAAGCCCAGGAGATATCTAGGGTGATCGCTCAGTCGATTTCGCCATTCTTTGACATAATTATTTAAGTAAGGAGTGTAAACGATTTTCGAAGCATGAAATACAAGTGTATACCACAGCAAATTTTGCAGTCAGATACCATATTAGTCTATACTCTGTGTAGTTGGCAATGCCCGAGCAATTATGCGCAATGCATCACCGAACCATCAATAACGATATTTTATGACAGTTGCTATTTCGGTGTTATTGGCTCTAAGAGTGCAAACGGAGCCTGAGGACAAGGATGAAGTAGCTTTTTAGCGCCGTATTTCTTGCTTACTGAGAAAGTTCAGAAGCTTTCTGAATTTTACAGTCATTATTGCCCAGGGTGTTGTGTCTTATGATTGTATTAAGTCGTCTGTTTGCAATTAGGAACTTAACTCAACCACGAGCATACAATAGGTCTGCTCTACGACCACATTGGTAATCTGCCCGGCTATCTGAAGTCGACCCAATGGTTTTTTTAGTCGACTGTTATGATACATATGTCTCATCATAAACTGTTTTCGAACACCTTAAGAAAACATTCAGATGATCTCTCTGTAAAAGACAAATTCAGTCATTAAGGAGACCATGGAAGGTACTGGAGGCGCATTTACGCAGAGCTCACATCGACAAGGATATTCTGCTCACTCTCCAATACCCCCGATGCACGGACAAATATCCAGTCACTTATTAATGTGAGGTTTGCATTTGCCTCATCTCGCGAGTTCCCAGAATAGCTAGCATGAGCAGATTGGGATCACTGCTGGTAACAAATTCAACTCCTGACGAGGATTGCCTGTGAAGCATCTTCAATTCTGGGTATTGCAAAATTCGCAATCGCATGCATAGACGCACTACGGGTTTGAGGGCACAGATCAGTCTGTGCTCATTAGCATAGCAATTAACGTTAAACGTTAAATACTTTTTAACGATTTAACCTTTAGGGTAGATGACAGTCGAATGGTTATTGAAATTCATAGACATCGTTTGTTTAGTCATAATAAAATCTACACGAAGCAAGATTTTGTCTGCAATGATTCATTGTTCAGCTAGTTGGAATGACGATTTATTTGCTGGGTCAGAAGGCTCGATTGTCCATACATCTGAATCGTCATTGACGGTAAAAGATTTTACATGGGAGAACAAATTTCATTGCTGCATTAATACGCTACAATAACAACCTCTGAATGAGATTGGTTTAACATTGCTCGAAAGGGTCACATAGTCAATTACATTGTGTTTGTATCCTACGTCACTGCCAAGTCAAGTCGCTGCGTTGCTTATAATCAAGCAAAGGTTTGTGGAACGATTATGACTTATTTGGGTGTTTAAAACTTATCATTGCGTTGTTTACTACAGCTGTCATATATAACCTTGTTGGCCTCACTAAAGGAAACACAAACGCCCGGAATGTGATGCAACTCATTTACCTGCAAAGAGGCCATCATTTCTATAAAATGCATTGCCGGTCAAGTTGCAGTTTTTATTTGTTGATAGCTTGTTAAGCGTGAACTCAGTTTAGTGGCTTTAATTGTTAAATTTGCCTATTGAATTAATCGTCATCGCCTAAAATTCATTCATGAATGTCATTCTCTACGGTCGAAGCCTCTGATCTTGCCACTGAGTCATTTGATACACATAATACAAGAACAAAAATAAACAAAATAACAATACTGTGTCGTGTCCAGGTGTCATACAATCGTACACTGCTCAGTGCAATTGAAGTTAAGGCTTCTTTGTTTTGTAGCGGAAATATGCAACAACATATAGGTTTATGTAAGAATCTCGTGGCCATCAACTTGGTAGAGAATATCGGATTTCAGCGATATTGGCATCCCGGCAAACCAGGTAATTAATGCAAAAGGGTCATCGGCGTTGTAGCTGTTCTCATTTATTTGCATATAAATACACATTTTACGGTGATGGCTATACTGAATAGGATTACGATAGTGATCCCTTAGTTTACAATGTGAGAATCAGGAATACACTGCTGCTCGTGACACCTCATCAGTTAAGTTGATTCGGAACGATTGAGAGGCTGAAGAGAAATGTTCCTATTTTCGCTATGATGAATACTTCATGTATAATGTTGTAGATAACAGGTGCAAGACCACTTTAGAGTACATGAGTGTTATAATTGCGGTGTGCAAAAGTAGAGCTGGCACCAATGCCACACGGTTTTACGGATCTACTTAGTCAGTATAGTTACTGTTCACTTTTACAGATATAAGGACACGCCTATATTATGTGTCACAAACATATGGCATAAATATAAATTACGTGAGGTCCATAAGTGTTGTGTGGATAGCAGGAGTATCATGATAAAGAAGCTATTAACATGCTCTAACTGACAGATCGACTGTCACAAGCGTCACTGCAACACTACATGGAGCTGTTTGCCATAGCTGTACCACTCGACGTGTTGCCACAGCAGCTACCTTGGGTTCAAAGTCCAATGTCACCAGTCGTCTGAGACACTGGAACATGTAAGAGCGAGTGTTTCTTTCAGTCTCGCGTATTCCCCTTGAGTTAGTATTATAATTTCACGTATTGTATATTTGCAATATCAGTATGTGGGGAAAATGCACAGCCTCGATCAGTCTCAGCCGTCATGTTTGTCATCCACATTTTGGAGGAAAATATCACTTAATCAACATGAGATAGACTAAGACTTTACTCACGTGGCCTGGTTGAGAGGTGTCGACAGCCGCAACATAGATGCTTGTGAAACAGTTCCTGGAACTGGCAGCTCATCATGTACATTGTCATGGGATTCATACACGAGTTGATGAAGCTTAGACAAAAACCAGTAGTTTTAAAGACGAGCCAGAAGTCAGTGAAGTCCGACGGGTCGTAATACCACCACAGTTGGTAGATATGACGCGGAAACCAACACACAATGAATAGGAGGACGAAAGCGAGGACCAATTTAGCTGTTTTCTGCCTAATTGCTAAGTTTCTAGCGACTGGCCCAGTCTGCATACTGTTGCTACTTATCCACAGACTGCGCGCTATCAGGCCATATAATACACCGATGACGACAACTGGAATAGCAAAGAATATCGCGAAGTGGAACATCGAGTAAAACTGCCCATAGGCTCTACCCCATGCTTCAGGTGTAGGAGAACAGTCGAGAGCAGCTAGGGAATTGATGTCTGAGGCAAGCGCATCCCAAGTGGCCAATGCGATAGATAGAAGCCATATACCAGATGATATCATAAATATACGCTTCACATGGGAGTCTCGCACAATCTTAAAGGGGAAAGCAATCGCAACATATCTCTCCCAGCTAAGGGCTGTTAGGGTTAAGATAGATATACTTTTGGAGAACGTTGCGAAAAATTGGGCCATCTTACAGATTCTTAACCCATATGGCCAGTCGACGAATGTATAGACCGTGCCAATGAAAGGCACGCAAAATACAATGAGAAGCAAATCTCCCAGAGCCAGTGACACTATCATGATGTTGGCAGCGGTGTGGAACTTCTTGTAGCGTACAATAATGAACACCAAAGTTCCATTACCGAGTAATCCTAAGATGAAAATTATAACAAAGATTACAGGTACAATAGTAGCAGCAACAATGTTGGAACTGATAGTCCAAGGGTCACGCCTAGTTTCGTTGGCAGACATATTCATGATGGTGATATCATATATCACATCCGGGTGCCAATCCTCTCTTTCTTTCTACGTATTAGGGAAGTCTTCGCTCTGTGAACAAGGCACAGCACTAACATTAACCCTGCGATATTATACAACAGAGACATAAACACCGGTAAGTTTGTCTCTTGCTGGAGCCATTGATGATGTTTTGAGAGAATGTATGAACCATGCCATGCGTGGTTAATGGCCGACCCAGCGCATGTTATGCTTTCCCAATAGGACATGGCTATCTCATCACATCATCGACAACTGGGCCACAGTCATTAATGACAGGCTGTGAACCTTTAATGGATATAATTGTGCTGCATCTATTGTATAATGCTTGTCATATAGATCAACCCCGGCCGAAGTTGTTGCGCTTGCTGCGCACTGGATTAATGCTTAACATTAAACACAACGAATGAAAAAAAAACCTGCCATCGTCCCCCATCTTATCACATTTAACCTTATATTTCGCCAAAGCAGACCAAAACTTGCGTTTATTAAACATAACTCAAACTAGATATAATTATAGGCATCGCACGAGTTCTCGCGTGCGTTCTCGGATGTGGTGTGTTTGGCATTTACATAAGTGGTCCTGCACGAAACTGGTAGACACTAATAAGTCCCTAGTGAGTCGTTACTGCCTGTGGACATTTATCACTGCTTCTTCAGTGATGCAATACAAACTGCATTACTAGCGGAGTTTTTGATTGACCAACTCATTGGCAAACGTTATGTAAATACGTTATGTACTCTACGTAATATACGGTTTCAATCAGAACGAAAGTTAAACGCATTGTTCCACGAAGTCGTACACATGGAGGCAGACATAAATGAAGCGGGAAGAACAAAGCAATATAAAACCTTAGAGGATAACGCCAATGAAGACACACATTACTCACATATAGATGCATGCAGGCGATCATTCTTTAAAAGAGACGTATATTGAGAGTCAATAACTGAAGATTTTCTTGTAGATAGACGAACATAGGGACAGACGCACTTGCAGAACGACGTTAGTTGATAGTTCATTGTTGAAGACAGATGATTGACGATAGATTTACATGTAATAGTCGTACATTGTAGTAGGCAAAGATGAAAATACACTTAAGTGTATACTGACATACAAGGATACATATATGCGGAAAGATAGACGTACTTGTAAGGGGACATTGAGACACGTATAAATGAAGATAGATACACATGGGCAGGTATAAGAAACGACGCACTTGTCAATACATAAGAAAAAAACCATGTTAAGATAGACGTACAAAAAAACTGACATAAATATACGTGCACATAGACGAGCCTGTAGACAGAAGTATATGAAAAAAAAGACATATTTGAAGATGGACGGATAAAGAGACATAGAATAATGAGGCATACACGGAAAACGATAGACGTAGATATGCTTATCAGGCAGCAGACACAGATAACGGTTGTCGTATGTTTAAATGTAGGAGGTTGAAGACGCACATGTCACAAAAATAATGCTGCTAGAAGTACATGAAACTAAGCGTAGATGGTGCCAGACGTAAATGACTCACGACATAGATGGTGCGTTGATACAAATAGCGGCGCTAGGCGTCTATAGCAAAATACGAAGATGGTGGTAGACGTATATGATACAAGACGTAGTTGGTGCTAGACATACACGACACAAGACGTAGATGGTGCTGGACGTACACGGCACAAGACGTAGATGGTGCTAGACATACACGACAAAAGACGCAGATGGTGCTAGACGTACGCGAAACAAAACGTAGATGGTACAAGACAAACATAGACTACACTTTTCTGACATCAATGTACATACACCAGTGAACCAACGTAAATGCCACTATACAAACCTTGATGAGTCTGGTGCGTTTAGCCATTATACGTAGGTAAACGTGTGAGATGTGAATTAAGGATGATAAAGGTATTTTCCGACGTCCCTTAACACGTATCAGCGCGGGGACTAGTCTGATTGCCTTAATATCATAGCATGTAAACCACACCAATAGTAACCAAATGTGAATCACTGAAACAAAATATTTTTTCAACAACAATTAACATACTAACATCTTCCAGCCAATTGGCTCGACAACCATTAACTATACTGAAAAATGCCGCAGACTATTGACGGATTATTCAAACTCCAATAGATCTAGTGTAAAAAAACATTAATGCAATTATCATGTGGTAGGATGGGATTGGAAAATTAACGTTTGTAGTAAATCCGAATAATCCAAACACTAGTTGGTTAAGAACGCATAGAATGCGGGACTGCAATCACAAGATAGTTGCGAGCTTAAATGCTTAGTACAGTTTGTTAAAGAAGTGTGGTTGAACTACCTCGTAATTATGACAATACTCACTTGAAACAGCCTCACGATGCTTAATGTTGACTGTCAATCCCCTGGTCAAACACCAACTTCCCAGCTAAATCGTCCCATCCTTTGTTGCCCCGTGTTGTTCATGGACTATGAGAATAATGCGGCGACTTGGTAGGTCACTCTTAGCCACACTGGTGTCATCGATTCTCTCGGCAAAGCACAGTCGCTGCTGGTCTTCACTAAGCATGGGGTAGTCCCTGGTGGCATTTCGGTAGCCTTTGTCTTGAAGGGATGTTGTTCAAATGAACTGTCACTCGCCTGTGGTATATGTATACGATGCTTCAATGTACGTTTAAAAATCAGGTTGTATGCAGACGGATTGCCAATGCAATTGCGCTTTGGCGAAACATTTACCACTCATCTGATCAGCTCTATCTCTGCAGCATTTATAACGCCGTGCAAAAACCATGACTGTATCATATGATCCTATTGATATTATGGGTCCTATCAGTTATATTTAGGTGCTTACAAATCGTGGCAATAAAGGCCTCCAACCTCAGGGTGTGGGGATGGGGCGTGACCATTTTAAAACACTCTCAATGAAAGATATCAAGCACAGTCGCAGTCTCTTTGTTATGCAGAAATTAAATTGTTCAATAAGGGATGAATAAAACGATACGGATTGATGACAGTGTTTTAGACGTACATGTATATTCATGAGTTATCCAGGAAAATAATAGCCTGATTATGTATGAAGTGACGTTCCCTCTTCATAAATTCTTGTAGGACGTGGGATTTAGGTATGTCATTACACCCTAACGCTCTGGATTGGACGAGTTATTAACCCTCGAATTCTTCTTTAAACTTAATGCCCTGCGGAGACTTGGCTTGATTGTCGGAGAAACTTTCCAAGCCAAAAGTTGTCTGATCGAAACGTCTAATCGATTGTTATTCACTGATAATTCAATTGATATGCATCAATGGCTTCAAAGGTCACTTTATTAAGCTCTCAAATTTGCCAACCTGAAAGGGAACCAGCTAAGCCTGTTCTCGTGTACGTTGATGTTGTGACTAGCCGTTGCTGTAGCGCAGGCTGCATTACTGTGGTTGTGCATCGGCCCAACCGTTGAATGCAAATATCCCTCGCCTCCCTCAGAAAAATGTTAATTCTCCGAGATAGTATGTTTGATAAAACGTTACTTGGCTTAATTGATGCCGATCATGTTGTGAAGAATTTGTACTCTAATATGCAGTAAATTCCACTTTTTATCATTAATACAGATGAATGATACGTATTCCATTCCTAATTAGGGTGATACATCTGGATAGACTCATCATCGATTATATTGTTGCAACAAATAGCCAATGTCGTATACGCCCACATATGGCGTTTTGGTTCAGTGATTGCAGTTCTTACTAGAAAACAACAATCCCGATGCATACTGTACGCGGGATTGCATCATGGTGTGAGAATGATCAAAAGCAGATAAGGTTCTACATTAGCATAATAAACGAATGCAAGATCACTAGTAGGATCCATCGCAAACCGTTCACCTCTATTAGCTCTGTAGGTACAGCCTGTACACATTGCGTTGCAAAATATTCCTTTCTATATGCCTCAGTATTGGACTTCTTTATTGATCTAAAAGTTTACAGTTACTTTCTAAATTGCTTCGGTGAGACAATTTACATTAAATGTTATGTGTGCATGCTTTCTAAGGCCTGCAGCCATATCGTGTGGATATATTGTATATAATGGATCTTGCTGATTAGGCCGAGGAGGTCGTCACGCGATTATTGAGATACAACACTGCTCTGATGCTAATAACTTATCACAAGACAAGTATAAGCACCGGCCGCAAGGCGCCTCTCCTGGAGGCATGTGGGTTAAATGCCAAGAAGTCCGCTAAGTACATGGGTCATCTCGATATAGTGACCGCAGAACGCATGAATTTGCTGCATACAGATGACCTTAAAATACTGGAAACCTCCTTGCTATACACAGCTGGCCGTTATATAGAAGTCTGCTGTAAACAGGTTAGCGCAAAGACGGAAGCCACTTTTTCTTTTTCATTTCTATGGTTCAGTACTTTTTCATTATATTGTCTGCTTGAAGCTCAATTGGCATCAATTCGATATTATTGGAAACAAATATGCATCGTCTAATTTAGTTTTACGCACCATATATGAAATAGCTCGTGAAATTAAATAGCAGGGGACAAACTAGTTCAGAATTGGTATTGCCTGTCAATTAATTATGATTAATCTTGACCAACAATACCGAATATGGTTTGTTTGTGTATTTTATCGTTTACTTATTAATCTACCATATTGGTTTTGAGACTCTTATTACAAAGACAGTGATAGCCCAGCATTGAGCACCTCTAATGGTACACGGTGATAACGTTAAGATGTCTCGGTAAACAGAACCAATTTCGCCCTAAGATTGGTTTAAACGATGTATGCTCAGCACTCTGAAATCACTGCAACCATCCATAAATTACAACAAGTAGAGGTATTGATACTGATATTTAACTTGCTGATTGCCCGCGGCATATAGTCCAATTGTGTAACGATGATCACTATTGTTCGCGCACTTCCCATTCTTAGTCTAGCATTATGATTCGCACAACCACTGACGTTGCATTTTTACTGATTGTACCTTAGACCTGGTCGTAGACGGGTTACACTGTTAAAGACTTCCATGATCGACAAACAAGGAGTGACTAATTCCAGCACTCGATAACCCACTCTTACGCGCATCACCATTGTCAATATGAACATTGGTCTACTATAGCATCTTGATGATATAGCCAATACTAGCCTGTGTCCCTTTGTGACGAAGAACCTGCCAAACGTTTTATCAAAGCAAGCGTCTATAAGCATGCGCTCACGCCGTTTTGACGCCAATAAGCAATTCCTGATTGGATTGAATGATTTAGTTTTTCCTTCCATTGCAGTTCGTTGTTTTCGAAGCGAGATCGACTTGTTTTTGCCAGCAATCCTTTTAGTATACGGCAATGTTATATTGGCCATTAATCAACCGATTGTGCTAAATGCTGTTTGTCAATGCAATTATGGGGTAGGCTTGTCAGTATAACGTCCGCCTCCTTCCATTGGGCATGCTAAGACACATGACGAGATAAAGAATGCAATTTGGTTATAGTCGCAGAAAAGATTATTCTGGGTAATGAAACTATGCGTCCAAACAGATTGCATTCGAAATATGTTTCTGATAGCATCCGTTTGCATATCTTATTTCAAATAATTGAAGAAAAGAGCATGGAGCATACTTGCGTCGAAAACAATCGATTGACGGCTAAAATATCTGGCTGCAAAGCTCAAGATCGATTGCAGCATAATTTTTCAGCAACCCTAACGTCTAAATCGAATTCTACCATGCGTAATAGGGTAGCTTGAACCGGCCTTGTTTGTTAAATTATATGATGTGGATACATGTGTGAAATTTGCGACAGCTAGGCTAACTCGCTTGTTTTACTGTGTGAAACCGACACGGAAGGGAATAAATATCGTTGAAATATGAACACGCGTTAAAGTATTCGCCGGATTTGATTTGTTAAGATTTTCGTATGTGTCACTGGTCCAACCAAAGATCTTGCTATATTAAGATATCCGACTCGGACGTTTCCGTTGTGAAGCTCGCGAACAGCGCACCACCTGGTTCCGTAGAAGCTTAAATGTAAACAAAAGCGCTTGGCTCAATGGTTAAAGATAGATCGACAATGGTATGTACTCAAAAATACCGCTGTATTTCAAAAAGATTTTACGACTTTTTGATAGAGCCAATACATACAAACACAGCCAATTACTATTGACACCTTTTTATCAATTTGTGTGACGATTTACCTTTTGAAGACGCAGTCGGACGTCTAGTCTACCTTTATTTCATGTTAAAGGATTAATTTGAATCAAATTGGCTTTGTCATTAGTGCGGACATATTTGCGGCGGTATATAAGAAACTGATTTAGATACATGCTCATGATTTTCCGATTGAATGATATTTGATTTCTCACCCGAACCTCCACCGAATCAACAAGCTGCATTGGCGGTTGATGGGGTGCCCTGTGCAGACGTATGATTTTATTATGTAGTGTTATGTCAGGACATATACTAAAAACATTGATGCCGCATGAATTTAATCATCATTAACTCTCTCATTCCTTCCCTCTCTCTGTATTTCTGCCTTTCTCTCTGTAATTATAGGTCCCTTTTGATGTAAGCAAGACCGTTATGATTATATCCAAACATGATTTGAATGTCAAACTCAAAATAATTTTACTTTGTTTATATGGCTAAATTTGCATTTAAATTGGCCAATTTTGATCGTTTAATAACCATTCAATCCAAAATAATTGATAATTTTAACTGAAATATGTTGGACCAGCAATCGTATCGTTCGAGCTTCCCGCTCGGGTAAAGTTGCCTTTAATCGGCCTATGACATCATTCCTGCTGCACAGCAGCAGAATCCATGACCCATTGTCCCAGGGTCGTCATGGATCGATGACTGCATTAAAAAGTTTATGAGTTCGCTTTTGAAGAGCTAGCGTTATGCCTTATTGTAGTCCGGTTTGCTGCAAAAACGGAAAGCGTTCAGGTAGAAGTTTCTTCGTTTTCCCATGGACTAACTAAAAGTTCGTGCATTGATTGCTTAAGTGAAACTGGATCCGTCGTTGACACCTTTTCTTCGGACAATGTTATGTCAACTAACCTGAATTGTACATCGGCCTGGGCCTAAGAAAGAAACCTGCGACTTACTTATGTTGCGATTCCCACGCTATTCAAGCCTGCCGGGAACGTTGCACGAGTATAAAAGCGACGGAGTGCATAAGGCAAACGAAGGAAAATGGAGGTCACTATACTTAACGGATGTGTACCTGCTTATTTTCTATACCATTGTGGCCAGTGTTTCTGTCACATGGGATAAGTACATAAAACACTATAAAAGCAAATAACATATTTATAGCGGTCTGTGTTGATATAACAATACACATTACGGACATGAGGACCAACACATAATTGATCTGTAAAATATACAGGTAAACTTATTTCTTGTCATGTTATAAGCAAATGCATGAATTTGTATTCTTGTTAGATATGATTGTCCTGTTTTGGTCTTGTTCAGAGCAATGAAGTCAATTACTCAAATGCTATCAAGCTGAATGGGTTAAAACGTGGCATGAAGAAGCTGCAAGAAACAAGCTCTGTTGTTGCATCTCTGACAACCGACAGGTATCTTAGGGTCATGTTAGACGAACAGCCGCATGTTCAACACTGGTTTGAAGTTTGGTATATTGCGAAAGGTGGGAAACTGTAAATGTTAGACTTGGAATTCATTGCAACATAAGCCTAAAACTTAATCAAAGGAACCGCTTGTATTTTGCCCTCAGTATTGTGAATGTTATCTGGTACTATATATCATGAGCCAATCAGACAAAATAAATATTTTTAATTTAACTGTTAACTTGACTAACTCTGTGTAACAAGCCGTTGCATACAAACATTCTTGCAACACGAAATAAGTTGTTTTGCCCTTTATAAATTAACTGATGTGAAAAAAAAATTGTGGGCAAAGGCAGAAGTCAGGACTGTAGAGTGTTGACTGAGTGGGCCAGAAATATCAGCAACCATGTGTTCTTCTGGCTGCAACGAGTGATGGAAATCCAGAGCTGGTAATTGAAACGTGGTTTTCTATTGTAGTTGACATACGTGACGGTCATGGTCAGCTTCATCCTCGGTGCTGCCATGGTGACTTTGAACCCAATAACTGGATCCAAAAAAGTGAATTTACCTCATTAAGCAAGTTCAAAGATGCATGATAATTTTGGTTAAATTTTAAAACCTGTGGTTTCTTGTGCTTACTATGTTCAAAGAACTAGCGATAATTGTGAGTAGTACAATGCCTGTGAAGGAAACTGGCCAGTTGTCACTTACTAAGCTTACTTCAAGCTATTAATCATTCCACAAAGTTGTGATTGTTTTCGCAAATAAAAGAATTCACTTCCCCTTTGCATCAATGGAAGCTCAATAAGAGACAGCTATTCAGTTGTTATTCTTACATTCTCAAGTTTAGGTTAGAATAACAAACTGTTTTACATCACACCAGCAATCATAAAAAAATCTGTCAATACAAACTTTTATTCAGTCAGCATTGCCATATATACTCAGTTTTAGTAACTGTTTGCCTTCAGATTACATACACAAGCTAGTTCCTAAGGTTCTGGAACTCCGAGAAAAGTTTCCCAGCCACTCTTATGTTGCAGAACTTGATGATCAGTTTGTTCCTCTCCCTCTACTCTAGCAGAAAGGTGCAAAAAGGTGTCTATAGATATCCTGGTCGGTTCGTACAGATCCAGATTCAGCAAAAGATTTGCTTAAAATATTTCACAGTGAACGTTTAAATCCAGTGTAGATCCCTGAAGTATTAGGAAAAGTGTTGCAAAGTGTTGTATCAGCACAAGATGGAAGAACTTTTCCTTTACCAAGCTGATGCCATATCATGAAGTCAAATGTTGTGTATGCCACGAATCGGTATACACCGTAAACAAAGATTAAAGCGAACTTGCCATAACTTGAAACTATATGTACTTCAATGATATATTGTGCTTATTAAGCTTTACAAAGAATCTACAAATTGTAGGAGTTGCACTGATTTTTGTATATGGTCTACATTTATTTGGAATGTATGAAGTTCAATAAATTCCTTCAGGTTTTTTAAAAATATTGTGTAATATTGTAAAAATAGTAGCAAAGAACTGAGTGTGAGATTGTGTTTCTAGATATTCAACCAGAACATTATAAAACAGAAGATACAGGAAAGAAATATACCCACTTTTTTTCCAACTTCGTCTCCGTGCCTTCCATTTGTACAAATTCGTGCCTGTTAACTTCGAGGGAAAAATTATTAAGACAGTCGGGTGAAAATCTAAGATGGGCCGTGATGAAGCCATTCTCTCCAATATACTCGCTGATATGTTTATCTGATAGGCAGCATTTTGTCTCTATTTCCGTAGCCATTGCGACACAGATCGCCGCTCCTCTCGTTAACCAATATTTCATCTTTTCAAGTAGATAATTAATCGGCTGAAAAGCTGGCCATGTGTTTTTTCCCAAATCAGCCTCTTCAGGTGACCACAAATTGCAACACGCAACAGATGGGGGGGGGGAGGGGAGTTAATTGATAACTACACGGAACTATCAGTGTAATCTGTCGTGAGATTAGTCTCGTCATACTTTCTTCCTTTAGCATTATGTTTTGGCCGACAAAATAAATGCAATAATGAAGCCAAGATATTTACATTGAACGAACGTGCTGTTTTTGTAAACCACGAAGAGCCTAGGCAAATGCAATCGTGTATTTTATTGTGCGACTGATAAGCAGTGGATAGGTGTTGTTTAATCAGGAAACGGTATTGTAGACACAAGCAGCATCTGTTATTTAAATATGCGATATATAATAAAACACAAGGTGATAAATAGATAAATCTAGCGATTAAAAACGGTGTTTAGCCGTCATAGATACCCAAAATGGTTCAGTAACAGCATCAATCATGTTGTCGTATATCATATTCCAGGGCGGCAAACACGTATATCGCCAATCGGTTAGGGGGTTAAATGAAGGCTGGCAATGAGACAACCTTTTGAATGGGATCTAATTTCACTTGCCAGCATTTTGCGTTGCAGAAGAGTCCATATATCTTTCTCATTTAGCCTGAACTGGTGCTAGAAAACAGTTTTCTCACGTCCATATCTAAGGTACTTAGTCACGTGAGTAGTCGGAAGTGCATCTGTTATATGTGTTATTGCTAAGGAGAACGACTCAATCTACAGTGGCAATCCTCATTAGTCTCGAGTTCAAGCACATCTTACCAACATGTAGCCACGTAGTCGGATATAGTAGACATTACTGGAGACATAACGGGACTCGTCTATTGACAAATCTCATTTGCCGTATCAAACGCTGCACTATCTGCGCGTTGCAATAAGCTTTAAATTGAGTTCTTCTGGCAAGCTCTTTTTTGGCTTGAAAAGCAATGTATGACCTTATCTCATCGCATTCAATGCGCAGTGTTCTGTGTGGCTTTCCCGTCGCATGTTTATATCTTTATATCCTAATCTGTGGTACATATGCAAAGAACTGCGCCACGTACAACCTAACACATGAGCTATTTTGAGCTTGGCTCGGAGCCGAACAATTTATTAATTAAACGATAGACTTGGATTGTAATTGTACCACTTGGCCACAACGGAAATTCTCTGAGGTTTAAACAATATTGTAGCCAATGATGACAAACACGATGTCCAGAACCAAAAATGGTTCATTGTCTGATACGTACATGTCACTTACAGAGAAACTGAAAATTAGGATAATAACATCAATCATATTATCAATGCTATAGTAGACCGAAACATGTGAGGGACAATAAAAGACAAGAAATAAAACGGACAAAGAATAACTTGACTATACATGTAGTGAAGTAATGTTAAGATTAATATAACTGCTTTTGAATACCGTCTGCAAATGTATGCAAGTTAGAAATCTTCCTGTACGTCGAAACTGAGCTCCACCAAGCCGTCTTGAGAATGGTGTTGATTGGCACCTAAAACGCGCTAACTGATGCTGCCCCAGTGCTGTGAGCGCTCAACTAGTCTGTGTTAATCCCAGCTTCACTTAAGGTAGCTTTTATCCATTTACAGAGAGGATCCTTGGATATTGCGCGGTAGGGGCCGATGGTTGCGAGGAATTATCACTTTACCTCTTTCGGTCGTTCTTTAGTTCTGATCATCATATATTCTCGCATCATACGCAAAGGGCACAAGCGAGCGTTCTTATGGTATACATGGAGAGACATTTCATACAAGTGGGTACCCGGCTTGCTTTTTTTTAATAGACTTCCAAAACTGACGCTTGCACAATCAAGTTTGATTTGAATATTATACACCCGAATGGAGTGAATGGATTGTCCTCGTGTCCGAGATCACAGCGCTAGCAGTCTAGCGAAGTGTCAAGTCAGTTGAAGAACTGTCAATTGATAGAGGTGCGGTCCATTATCTTCGATGTCGAGTGGTTGATTTACATCCTAAATTCCGGAAAGTTTCAGCAAAACTCGTCTGGCAGTGAAAACGCCTTTAAGGAAGCGGCGTAAGAGCAATATTGTCCCCAGGCTGTAACTTTCGTATAACGCTGTAAAGTAAATTAAACGTCATTTATAGTCGGATTAAAAGAATGTTCGTCCCTTTTCAACACAAACGAGTAACCATCGTCTAATATAACCTCCATATTGCTTAATGGCAGATTCTCTCCATGATTATAAGACCATTTTTGCTGTCAGGTAAATGAGGGCGAGCCTGAGAGTCTGAAGGCAGTCAGCTTTAGTTTAGACTCACTTGGATGACTCGTGGTCGGTTGAAGTGGAAGGATGAGGTAGTGTAGACAGGTTATGAGGCGATGATGGTCGATCGACAGTTCCAGGAACCTTTGTGAACCATGGTAGGGTCTGCCACAGGGGGGGGGGGGGGTAATACTGCTGCTTTGTCTTTAGAGGCACAGTGTAACGAAACCTGAGCCAATAATGCAGTACTCTTATTCGTTAATAATTATTTTTATTTGGACCCGTCAGACCTCAATACTATTCTGATTGTTGAAATAGCCTTGGCTCAGGGGTATTAGCTAGTCATCATATGCTTGAATTTCCGCCGTGACCTTATTATTTTCAATCCCTTCATGTCAACATATGTAATTACATCCTCACCGGAACCGTGACATTCGCCAAGATGAACATCATGGCACTTGTAATGATATTGACAAAGACGACAATGGTGGTGATATTGCTTACTCAGTACTTTTCACTCTTGAAGTTGTACGCTGCTCAATGTCGTGGTGGAAGAAATTGTCGTTCATTTATTCTTCAAACAATCACAGGGGTAATAATAGCCTAGGCTCATGGGTAGGGACCATTCATCATTCGCTTTCAGACAAGTTATATGCGAGACGCCAGTAAGATCCACGTTGGCTGTTTGCTATTAGTTTACAGGAAAGGTGACCGAAAACAGTCAAATACGTTCCCCTCCATGAACCCATTTCATATAACAGGTATGTCTCTAGCAGTTGTCGCATTCATGAAAAGCTCGATGTTGTTGATGGTATATGACATGAGCGCTAAACATCATTGCATGTTTTACATGCGACTAAAGTACGTTGCCGCGTAGTTCTTGTCAGCGTGATACGCAAACTGCAGCACCGAGCGATGAACAGATGCAAGGCCGTACTCTGCTCGAGCCACTTATGTAAATAAGTTAATCACTGCAATATTAACTGGTAATAATTATATTTATCTAAAACCAATACCACTCATTTATTTGCCTTTTTTGAATTGGTCATCTTTAAACGACAGTTTTGTGAGGATTTTGCGACAAGCCTCTTCAAATGCGCGGTTGGTTAAAGTAACTGCCATGGAACATTGAGCGCCAGCCAATTTACACGGCTTGGTGGTGGTCTTTGTTTCTGTTTTAATTGAAACAAATGTATCTTGGCCTCTGAAGAAGACTTAGCTATGTTATTATTTGCCGAGGCGTTGCAAATTTGTTACTTCACATTCCTTGAATCACCACATTGCAGTGCTCGATTTTACTGTGGTCTCTGGTTGTATTTGCTTTTTAGTAAGCCACAATTATCCTACATTTAATTCGGAACGGTGTAGTATATTACATTTTCCAGCTTTCACTTTGTTCCACATATACAACTCAGCTAAGTGTATACTAAAGTGTGCTGGCGTCTGTTTCTTATCCAAGGGCGGTTACCTTGTTGGCGCAAGCCAATTCACACGGTTTGTTGGTAGTCTTCATTTTTCATCTTTACAATCTGAACTGCATTAGTTAAAATAAGTACATTTGTAAGCTTATATATAGTTTCTTAGAACGGCAATCGAGAGTATTGATCCGAGCCACTGATGAAAACGGCGTGTTGTTGAGACAGCAAGGAATTTGCTACGTTTATTTAGCTATGATATTAGGTGGCAACACAGAACCGATTCAATTCCTCACCCAGCATCTGATAATGCCACCAATGTGATGGAAGCAAGGTAATGCTGGCAAGCATTGATATTTACCTGTTGCTTGTACTCTTAAGTTGCAATCACAAATCAGTTAGCCCGATCATCATTATCAACGACTGCTGAAGTCTTAATTGATCTGCTTCTTCCGATGTCGCATAGCCAAATCCATTAAGCAGCGGTAATCGAGCCTGTTTTTAACCGGAGTCATTTAGTTGTGACGCGATGGGTCCCAGTATGGCATTTCAAATTGCAAATGCACAAATGTCTGTGAAGTGTTGCAAAATTGTTATTCATTTGCATGTCTTCCGATGGTGTGGCGTGGTAGCAGCATTTGCATAATTGGTGCAAGTGCAAGCGACTAGTCTTGCTCGGAACGCAACAGTTCCGAATGAAGCGTTTTGGGTAAATACGAATGTTTTTTCGCTTCACATTTATTGAATCACCACATTGCAGTGCTAACTTTTACCATGCTATCTGATAATATTCGCTTTTCGGCAGGCTGCACCACAAATATGTCAAAGGCGTAAGGTGATGGTGCCACGACACAGATAGCCAAATCATTAGCGAGGCAACACCAGCATATAGATTAATTCTCAATTCGGTTACGTTGAGAGAATTTTTACAGTGGCGCTGTTGTCAGTGCGTGACATTGAATGTCGATTTCGTATTTGTCACGATCAAATTTGTTGCCCCTGCTGGTTCGTAAGTCATCTTGTCAAATCAAATTGTGATACAAATCATATCCGTCTTGTTTGTATCATTAAAGACGTACAATTACATCGGGTTTGTCTAAACCATTACGATGATGCTTTATACAACTCAACTAAATGTAACATCAGCCATATGAACAATCCGTATCACACATAACTGGAGATACTACATATCCTGCACGGGTGTTTCTCTCAGACATGTTCCAACTGTTCATACTTCATACATTATTTACGGCTTACCTGAAACTTGGATGTTATCTGAAACCGGTCAGTGACAGTTTTCACAGAGTGTTTATCCAAGTATTTTGGAGTTGGAGTCATCCCCAATAACATCAGTGCTTGATCTATGTTAAAAACTGAGTATTCTTATATAACGTATTTACTCATTGAAATACGCCGCCGATATTTCTTTGTTATGTTATATGTCATCATAAAGTTTAGCTAAATGGCATTATATGAACACTACTACTGCGGCTATAACAGCTTGGATATGTTTACATCACATGATCATCATGTCGGACGAGCGCCCCCTTTCCAACGCTTGTATTCTAAACGATACAATACCATCGGACCTAACCACATTACAGCTTCTGCCCTATTTTTACGTTCTTATGCTGTTTACAAATATAACGTGACGTAATATAGTTACTTCCGGCGACTCTGATACCACTGTGCTTCTTGAAATCTCACGATAGCTACAATATTTTTGCAGTTCCAACGACGCTCCATTTCTAATATTCTGAATATATCTGAGAATAAATGACATGCAATGTAAAAGCAAACATTCGCTAACATCCTGGCGGTTACATTTATAAACGACCTGTACATTCCTAACCAGCTGTTTAAAGTTAACACATGTGCAGTTGGCCCATCAGGCAATCATTACATTAAGCAATCATATATGTACCGCACGCCATGCTTGCCTCACCGTTCTATCCTAATTTATCTTAGCTGACGAACTCAAGCAGCGTTGAATATGCGCCAACATAATGGACGACGCCATCAGGACCTATTAGATAGCTAATGGGAAATGTCAGGGGATATTGTTTGCATGCATGAATAGTATGAAATGGACTAATTGTATCGGAATGATATCATGGGGCACATTCATCTTCACCCAATGTAGCGATGAATGTGCGAGATGTTGCGATCTTGTAATGTATAGCGTCCAGTCATGATAAGCACTTGTATCTGGATCTAACCTGTAGCAATATCTAAGGGATACACTGGACGCGGACGTCAATAACGTAGATGCTCTCGACAACTCTTTCACACCGGAATCAAGGAGTGAATCCGTTATTCTTCTCTGCAATAGTTTTCAGGTGTCGTTATCGGTGTACACGTAGACGTGTTAGGAGCGCATTGTTCGTCATTGAAACCCCTTGTTTCTGTTTAAGCTTCACCAATGCGTGTATGCACCCGACGAAAATAAACATGACGAGTTACTAACTTCGTCAATGGTGGCACAAGCATCTGTGTTTCCTGAGTAATCACCTCCCACCCATGTCAGGCGAGCGACGCGCCGGTGCATCTATAGTTGATGTATCCCACAAATTAATATTCGCCTTAATAATTTTATAATATACTCAAATTCTCTGGTTAGTTCTAGTGCTATTAATTTCAGTCGAACCATGGAAACTGTATCCAGTGACACATACAAAAATCTCAGCTAATTAAATCCAACGAATACTTTAACGTGTGTTCATATTTCAATGATATTTATTCCCTACCGTATCAGTATCACAGAGCAAAACCAGCGAGTTAACCTAGCTGTCACAAATTCCACACATGTATCTGAAATATATAATTTAACAAACATGACAGGTTCAAGTCGCTCTCTCAGGCATGGAAGAATTAGGCATTATATTTTGGCCATCAATCGATTGTTGTCGGCGCAAGTTAGCGCCAATGCTCTTGGCTGGGATTATTTGAGATGTATCGTTTCATTACCTAGGGTCCTATTTTCTGCGACTATAAACAATTTCTTTTCTTTATTTCGTCTTGTGTCTTAGCATGCCATATGGAAGGAGGCTGACATTACACTGACAAAACTACTCTGTAGTTGCATTGACAAACAGCATTTAGCACAGTCTGTTGATTAATGGACAATATTACAAAGATTGCTTGCAGAAACAAGCCTATCGCGCCCCAAAAACAACGAACTTCAATGGAAGAAAATAAAAGTAGTGCTATCCTATCAGGAATTATTTATTTGCGTCCAATCGGCGTGAGCGTATACTTATTGTAGCTTGCTTTGATAACACGTTTAACAGGTTCTTCGAGGCAAGAGGACGAAGGCTAGGATTTGCAATATCATCAATATGCTAAAGCCGACCAATGGCCATATGGACTAAGGCGATATTGTGTAAGAGTGGGTTATCAGTTGCACCTTGTTTGTCTATCATGGAAGTCTTTTTGAAAGTGGTCTAAGGTACAAGCAGTAACAAAAACTTTCCACGCTCAAATGATTTAAACAGTTCAAATTATGTCATGCAAGAAATAATTTTTAAAGAGACGCTAATTAAAACACTGCATTAACCTCATTATACACCTGGCCTTGGTGGTTTGCTCAACCAAGACTCTCGATGCGTAATACAAATTAACTTACCCGCTTGTACAGATTGCTTAAAACTTTACACATGGCCAGTCAGCTGAAATACATGTCCCTGGCCAACATGCAAATGCTAGTGTGTACCCTACGCCACGTGACCTCGTCCTAGTTAACTATGTTAAATCCTTGATTGTCTTATTTGGGCACCGTGGTAAATAAGACTAACAATGAACACGGAATGACCTTGTGGCTGAACATTATGAGGATGCTTCCACAGCTCTAGTAAACTAAACGATATCCAATGAACTGAATATCTTTGTGGGATTATTGTATTCATGGAAGAAGGATTTATTTTACATCAACCCTATTTACATTTATGTCTTAGAAATTATGATATTATGGTGCAAAGATAGGCTGCTCCAATTGCCTGCACCGTCAGTGGTTGCGCGAATCATAATGCTAGAAATAAGAATGGGAAATGCGCAAACAACAGTGATCATCGTTACACAATTCGACTAGATACCAGTATCAATCTCTGTTGTACTTATTGGATGGTTGCAGTGGTTTAAGAGTCCTATTCATACATCCTTTTAACCAATCTTAGTGCAAAAACTTTCCTGTTAACCGAGACTTCTTGACGTAATCACCGTGTACCATAAGAGGTGCTCAATGCTGGGTTATCACTGTCTTTGTGATAAGAAACGCAACACCAATATGTCTGATTAATAATAAGCGATGAAAGATACAAAACATACCATATTCTGTATTGTTGGTAAAGATTAAACATAATTAAATGACAAAACAATACCAATTATAAACTAGTTTGAGACTTGCTATTTATTTACACGGGCTAATTTCATAGAGAGTGCATAAAACTAAATCAGACGAGGCATATTTGTTGCCAGTAATATTAGATTGATGCCAATTGAGCTTCAGGTAGACAATAAAATGAGAAATAACAGAACCATATAAATGAAACAGCAAAAAGTGGACTCCCGCTTTGCGCTAACCTGTTTTCTGCAGATTTCTATATAACGGCCAGCTGTGTATTGCATAGAAGTTTCCTGTATTTGGAAGTCATCTGTAGGAAGCAGATTTGTGCATACTGCTGTAATTCATATCGAGCTGACCCATGTACTAAGCGGACATTGCAACCACAAACGCAACTGCATTGGCAATACGTCTGACGGGTACGAGTAGCTATGAGGGAATACATCCCGATACCGATGCCACAGAAAACCATGAAATAGGCGAGGGGTTCCCCTGTGAAGTCCAGCAACGACAGTGCTTTGCCGAGCGAATCGATGACACAAGAGTGGCTAAGAGTGACTCACCAAGTCGCAGCATTATACGCATAGTTCAAGAACAACACCGGGGAGACAAAAGGATCAGACGATTTAGCTGGGTAGTTGGTGTTTGACCAGTGGATCGACAGTCAACATTAAGCATCGTGAGGCTGTTTCAAGTGTGTATTGTCATAATTATGAGGTAGTTCAACGACACTTCTTTAACAAACTGTACTACGCATGTAGGCTAGCAACTATCTTTTTTTCATCTTTTGACCAGTGCGTCGTTCCTTATCTCTTCCCATGTGTATCTATCTTCATTTATACGTGTCTCCATGTCCCCTTGCAAGTATGTCTATCTTTACGCATATATGAAACCTTGTATGTCAGTATATACTTAATTGTATTTTCATCTTTTCCCACTACCATTTACGTCTTTTCACATGTAAATCTATCGTCAATCATGTACGTTGGGATTCAAAAATATACTTCAACTAACGCCATTCTGCGAGAGTTAGATTTTCTGTTAATGACTTCCAATATACGTCCCTCTTCATATATATAAATATATATATATATATATATATATATATATATATATATATATATATATATATATATATATATATATATATATATATATATATATATCTATATATATATGCATGCATATATATATATATATATATATATATATATATATATATATATATATATATATATATATATATATATATATATATATATATATATCTATATGTATGTATATAGGTGTGTGTGTGGTGTGTGTTGTGTGTGTGTGTGTGTGTGTGTGTGTGTGTGTGTGTGTGTGTGTGTGCGTGTGTGTGTGTGCTCTCATGACATTATCCTCTAAGGAAAAATATTGCTTTGTTCAAGTTCATTTATGTCTTTCTCAATGGAACAATACGTTTAACTTTCTCTCTGATTGATACCATATATTACGCAGAGAAATCTACCATGTATGTGCCAAATAGTTGTTCTATCAAAAACTTCGCTTGTAATGCAGTTTGTTTTGCAGCACTGAAACAGTGATCAATTTCCACAGGCAGTAACGACTCACTAGGGACTTATTAGGTATCTACCAGTTGCATGCAGGACCACTAATGTAAATACCAAACACATCACACCCGAGAACGCACGCCCGAACTTGCGATGCCTATAATCATATCTATGTTGAGTGATGTTTAATAAACAGACAATTTCATAGTGTTCGCAAGGTGTGGTCTTCGTTGAATATATAAAGTTAAATGTGATAAGAATGGGGGACGATATTAGAGTTTTTTATTCGTTATGTTTGATATAAAGCATTGACCCAGCGAACCTTCATCATTAATGGCGCAAGTAGGAAGCAAACTTACCGGCTGTTTAATATGTCTCTGTTTTATTATATCGCAGGTTAATGTTAGTGCTTTGCCATGTTCACAGGGCAAAGACCTTCCTAATACGTAGAAAGAAACAACGGATTGACACCCGGATGGCATATGACATCACCATCATGAATATGTCTGCCAACGAAACTAGGCGTGACCCTTGGACCATCAGTTCCAACATTGTTCGCTGCTAATTGTACCTGTAATCGTTGTTATAATTTTCATCTTAGGATTACTTCCTAATACGGAAACTTTGGTGTTCATTATTGTACGCTACAAGAAGTTCCACATGACTGCCAACATCATGATAGTGGTTCTGGCTCTTGGAGATTTACTTCTCATTTTGCGTGCCTTTCATTGGCACGGTTTATACATTCGTCTTTGGCCACATGGGTTACAAATCTGTAAGATGGCCGAGGTTTTCAAACGTTTTCCAAAAGTATATCGATCTTCACCCTAACAGCCCTCAGCTGGGAGAGATATGTTGCGATTGCTTACCCCTTTAAGATAATACGAGACTCCCATGTGAAGCGTATATTTATGATATCCTCTGGTATATGGTTTCTATCTATCGCTTTGGCCACATGGGATACACCTGCCTCGGACATCAATTATATAACTGCTCTCGACTGTTCTTCTGGGAGACCTGAAGCGATTGCTTACCCCTATGGACAGTTTTACTCCCATGTTCCACTTATTCGCGATATTCTTTGCTATTCCAGTTGTCGTAATCGCATTGGCCATATGGCCTGATAGCGCGCAGTCTGTGGATAAGTGGGGTACGATGTGGACACAATTTTAGTCGCTTCCACCTAGCAATTAGGCAGAAAATTCACAGCTAAAACAGCTAAATTGGTCCTCTCTTTCGTCCTGATATTCATTGTGTGTTGGTTTTCGTGTCATATCTACCAACTGTGGTGGTATTACGACCCGTCGTTCAGACTTCACTGACTTCTGGCTCATCTTTAAAACTACTGGTTTTTGTCTAAGCTTCACCAACTCGTGTATGAATCCCATGGCAATGTACATGATGAGTTGTCAGTTCCAGGAATTGTTTCATGAGCATCTATGTTGCGGCTGTCGACACCTCTCAACCAGGCCACGTGAGTAAAGTTTTAGTTTAACTCATGTTGATTAATTGATATTTTCCCCCAAAGTGGAGATATCAAATATGACGGCTGAGACTGATCGAGGCTTTTGATTCTCCCCACATACTGATATTGTAAATATACAATTTGTGATATTATAATACAAACTTAAAAGGAATACACCTGACTGAGAGAAACATTCACGCTTACATGTTCCAGTGTCTCAGACGACTGGTGACATTGGACTTTGAACCCAAGGTAGCTGCTGTGGCAACAAGTATAGTGTTACAGCTGTGACAAACAGCTCATCCATCCCCACAGTGTTGCAGTGGCACTTATGACAATCGATCTGTCAGATAGGGCATGTTAATAGCTTCTCTGTATCCTAATACTTATGCAATCCACACAACACTCATCCACCACACGTAATTCATATTTATGCCCTATGCATGTGACACATAATATTGGCATGTCCGGTACCTGATATTGGTGATATAACATTCATATACTCTAATGGGCTCTTGCACCTGGTATCTACAACATTGTACCACTAGAATTCGTCATAATGAAACTAAAAATAGGAACTTTTCTCTTCAGCTTTTCAATCGTTCCAAATCAACTTAACTGATTACGGTTTTGTTAAAATGCTGTGCGACTTCTATGAGTTATCACAAGCAGCAGTGTTTTTATGCTTCTCACATTGTAATCTAAGGCATAACTGTCGTAATCATATTCAGTATAGCCATCACCGTAAAATGTATATTCATGAGCAAATAAACGAGAACAGCTACAACTTCGATGACCCCTTTGCTGTAATTATCTGGTTTGGCGGGACTCAATAACATTTATAATGATGTTATCTGCCAATTGTTGGCCATGAGATTATCGCATACACTGATATTGTGTTGCATTTTGCAGCTACAAAACAGCCTTAACTGCAACTGCACTGAGCAGTGTACGTTTGTGTGACACGACACATAGTGTTGTTATTGTGTTTGTTTTATTGTTCTTGCATGATGTGTATCAAATGAGTCAGTAGCAGGATCACAGGCCGCGATACTAATGAATGACATATATGAATGAATGTGAGGCGATGGCGATAAATTCAATAAGCACGAAACAATAATAGCCACCAAACTGAGATCACGCTGAACAAGCTGTCAACCAATAAAAGCAGCAATATTCTCCTAAATGCATTATATAGGAATTATAGCTTCTTAGCAGGGTACTGATTTACATAACATTCCGGGCTTTTTTGTTTATTATAGTAATTGTGGCCATCATAATTGCTGCACTAACCCTTGCTTAATTGTAAACAACGCGGCGACTTGACTTAGCAGTGAGATATAATACAAAACAATGCAATGGACTACGCGACCCTTTCGAACAATGAAAAACCAATTTCTTTCAGAGGTTGTTATTGCAGTGTATTAATGCAGTAATAAAATTTGCTCTTCCATATAACAATTTTTTGGCCTAAGCCATGCTGTCGCCGTCTTGCAACGCGGATTCAGATGTATGGTTGATTAATTATTGCCTTTCTTCCCAGCGAATAAATCACTATTTCATGTACCTGAACAATGAATCATTACAGACAAAAACTCGCAACTGTCATCTACCCTATGGTTAAAGCGTTAGAATGAATTTAATGTTTGACGCTGTTTGCTATGCTAATTAGCATAGACTGATCTGTCCTCTCCAACTTGTATAGCACCTATGCATACGGCTGCAAACTTTAATATTCTCAGTATTGAAGATGCTTCACATGCAAGCCTTCCATTTTTTAGTGACTGGATATTGGTCCGTGTATCGGGGGTATTGAATATCCTTGCCGATGTGAGCTCTGTGTTGCGAGTCACTTGTCACACCTAGTATCTTACATAGTATCCTCGCTAAATGGGTGGGTCGTTGGCAGTTACACAGACGCGGAGAGAATATCTGAATGTTTTATTAAAGTGTTCGAAAACAGTTAATGGTGAGACTTATGTACAATAACAGTAGACTAAATAACCCATTAGGCCGGCTTCAGATAGTAGAGCAGATTATCAGTAAAGTCGTACAGTAGAACTGTCATAGTTGAGTTAAATTCCAATTAACAAATAGACGACTTAATGCAATCATAGGACACATAAACCTAGGCAGAAATGACTTAAATTTTCGGACAGCTTCTGAGCTTGCTCAGTAAACAAGAAATACGGCGCTAAAAAGCTACTTTATCCTTGTCATCAGGTTTCACTTGCACTCAAAGAGCCAATAAGCCAATGAATGATGCAAAGTCCCCTAACATCTGTGTTCGACGATGCGGTCCCCATAATTGCTTTGCGAGTTGCCACCTACACCCGGGACAGACTGACATGGAATGTGAATGAAATTGTTGCGATGGTATGTACTTGCATCGCATGCTTCAAAAGTCGTTTAACCTCCTTATGTAAATACTTGTGTCCATGTAGAGGGACACTATCTGCCCCCAAGATAGAGAAAGATATCGATCCGTCACATCAGATATCATCTGTGCTTAGTTATGCCTTAAACCGCCGGTAATATAATAACATCTAAAGTGAGGAGTAGTCATTGTTTGTATACGTGGCACGGTGCAGTGCAGTCTTCCATATCTACGATAATTATTATGATTGATGAATCAATGACATAGCAAAACTGTAATCACTAATTCTTTCACATTTATGACAGTCTAAGGATTACTCTGTTTACGTGTCATTGCAAGCTACGTCAGAATGCACACAAAACAGCCTCTTACCTTGTTTTTCGTTTTGCTGCTGAGAGACATGGGTTCGATTTACGCGCACGTGCTTTCTTGCGAAAAGTTGACAGAGGCTGATTTCTGTCAGTTATTTATAATAGCACGAGTCTTTTACACTTGTCCGGTTTTTTTCCCGCTGTCATTTTATTGCGCTCACATTGTCCAACTACATGCGAGACTCATTGAACCAAGAAGCAGCACTGCTTAACCAACGTGTAATATTAGAGTGACGCTATGGCAATTAAATCATTGCAAGTCTTACAACATTCTTTGCCCAGCACATCAAGCAATATCCAAGCAATTGTCGGATAGTTGTTACGGACATGCTTCAATAATCCGACAGTCTTGTTGCCCCAAACGGCTCTGGACAGGAATTACCGAAACATGCTCACTGTTAACATAACAAAATTATAAGTGAATTTTAAAATGAGACGAAAGCCGATTTGACTAGCTTTTGTGCACCCCAACGGTGACATCCGATGCCAAACAAACTTGCATTAATAGCCGATAAACAGCAATGCCTTATCTCCTTAACCTTCCAGGCTTTTGTTTGAAACCTTGCCTCATTCATTCGCAATTACAAGCATAAGAGGGATGAAGGCTTATGGGCCGTATTTGTCTGGGACCGCCCACGCCAAACAAGTCGATGATGATTATGTTCTGAGAACAAGTGTTAACACAGATCGTTCACAAACAGCAGCAGGGATGCATCATCAATCATCTAACTCACACGAGGCTGCACTTGTACGAAGAGCAAAATGGGACAATCAACGGATGCTATATACCGCTTTACACGGTAAAACATTCATCATACTCGGTCAACTGGCAATACTCATATGTAATAATTCTGTTTATGATTGGTGTTATTCGTCCTACTTTCCATGCAGATATTTTACGTGTAAGTGAAGGCTTAAACGGTATACAATTGTGTGAGGAAACGGCCAGTCAAGTATCTTTCAGTATCCATGAGGAATTTCTTGAGGCCATGTAGGGTTTAAGAAGTGACGGAACGAACTAGTATTGTTGGTAGTAACAATTGGTATATTAATGTTATTTGTAAGGTCAGATTTATTGCATAAGTTATCTGCATTCTTTGTAACGACCAGCTCTAGAATGTAAACAATCAAGATTAAAAAACACATTAAAAAAGTGTAGATGACAAACACTTTAGATAATCTAATCAACCAACTTATGCTCGAGGCTGTAAGGTCTCACAAAGCATGCACCGCATCCCAGTATACGATCAAATGCGGTTCGAAAGAGCGTGGTTCCATTTGTCCAGGCCGTTTAAGTTAGTCAATGCATTAAATACTATTATCTGTGAGTCCTGAACTGAAGAATAGTTGGCCTAGCTTTTACCGCATCTAATGTACTATGCCGACGCATTTGCGATTGTCATCAATGTTCAAGATCACAGACAGATCGTGGAAATGGTCCGATTGTTTTCTGGTGCACGTTCTGCCACCTTATACACACCTATGTTCCATGTTCGAATGCTTGATCCTCTCACTTGGTTTCCTTTCATTATCTTCCAATGTCTTGATCCTCAATTCAAATTAAGGGTTAATTTGGGTTCGTTTGGATAACTTTGGAATTATAATGTCTGTTTCACGTTTCAAATCACTAATCATATTAATGAAGGTCCAGTCAGTACTTGCTGTGATTTCTTCTTTTATTCCAGTGATCGTATCGTTCATCTCTGTTTGGGTAAACTCCGCTCCTTTGGCCATGTTGGTTGTAGTTTGTCTAGTTGTGCTGTATTTTCGCTCTTGCACATCTTTAGTGATTTTGTTGCTGCAACTTGTATTCCGACTGCCATCCGAAATGCACAGTTCATGCATGCTAACATGTGTGAGCCGTGCTGTTTGATGTTGGCAGGATAAGATAAATCACATTCAAATCAAGGTTTCACTACTTCACACAGGTCCCGAACCACTAGTTAGTAAACACATTGATTAATTGCCAAACAGGTATGATAAAGCGACGACCACCGAGTCGATGATGCGAACGAGAGTTGACACAGAATGATCGCAAACAGCAGCAAGAAGACATCATCCATCATCTAACTCACCTCAGTCTGTTCACTGTGTTAACTAACCTTCCCTTAGGTATCTTGGACACCTTTTTTGGTTTATCAAAGTCAGCGCGAAAACCATTCAGTAGCACATTTCAGAGAGTAACAGCGAACCATTATTTTAATGACTTTTGCAAATATCTTACGAATGCAATTTAGCATTCTACCTGGTCGCAAGTGTTTCGATTATATTGATAGCTCCCAAACGGTTGGTTAGACAATGTGGCTTGACGAATCGAATTATTGGAACACTATGTCGTTATTAACGTCTATCAACATTTACCTCATTCTTCATTCATGGTTGTCATAGTGTGCATCTTCTGTCGCAGGATGATAATCGAATTTATTTCTTGATATATATCCACATTGTGATTGCCAAAGAATTGCTTTTATAGCATGTTTGTCGTTGTTATTGCAGCTGACGCAGAGATTAATGTGCGCGGGGAGACGGAATTAATCTTTCGAGACCCATTAACAAGTTTGAATGCAGGGCATGCTTTATCAACGCCAAACAAGTCGAATTGAGCCAGTACACGTTGCTTGCTAATCTATCAAGCTCGAGCAAAGCTAAATTAATAATGTATGTATGTATATATGCATGTATGTATGTATGTATGTATGTATGTATGTATGTATGTATGTATGTATGTATGTATGTATGTATGTATGTATGTATGTATGTATGTATGTATGTATGTATGTATGTATGTATGTATGTATGTATGTATGTATGTATGTATGTATGTATGTATGTATGTATGTATGTATGTATGTATGTATGTATGTATGTATGTATGTATGTATGTATGTATGTATGTATGTATGTATGTATGTATGTATGTATGTATGTATGTATGTATGTATGTATGTATGTATGTATGTATGTATGTATGTATGTATGTATGTATGTATGTATGTATGTATGTATGTATGTATGTATGTATGTATGTATGTATGTATGTATGTATGTATGTATGTATGTATGTATGTATGTATGTATGTATGTATGTATGTATGTATGTATGTATGTATGTATGTATGTATGTATGTATGTATGTATGTATGTATGTATGCATGTATGTATGTTTGTACAATTCTGATAGCCGCATCACTAATTCTAAAACCGACGCCTTAAGCAGCTAGGATGTTTTGATCAAATGATACAATATTTTTGACATTGTGAATACTTTGAAGATTCAATCATCGCGAATCGCGATTATGCCATTAACTTTCGAGCTTTATCTATTGAACCGATATTTTTGCTTGATGGCAACACTGTAAAAGGCAATGCCTTATTATGTCATATCCATATCAATAAGCAGTTTCTAGCAGGATACGACCAACATATATTGCAATATCAATTATCATTTATTTTAGAGTGGGTAAAATTAAGCATTGTGGTTAGCATTTGCGACGATGATGGTTTGTGATTATCAATTCTACGTCATGTTTAAGGGCTAATGTTTGTAGAGCATGATATTGCCGGGTTTGAGGGTAACCTTAGATTGTGAATAAGCCTCCAGGTCATATTGTACAGCTCGAACGTATGTTAGATGAGTTTTCTCACCTTCTCATCGGTTATGTAAGTGCTGCAGTGATCGGGTATATCATTTTCGCCTCGATGCAACACCCACGATTCATCCTCATCAACTGATATATCACCTCTTGCTCCTCATAAGGCCATGACCTTGTTTTGTTCAGTCATATTCGTGGCAACATGCATAATTATATTCTCATCAGAAGCATGACACTTGTAATGATATTGACCAAGACGACGATGGTGGTGATATTGCTTACTCAGTACTTCTCCTTCTTGTAGGTTTACGCTGATAGACATCGTGGTGGAAGATACGTCGTTAATGTACTCTTAGGTGCAATGCGAGACGCCAGTAAGATATGCGTTGGATGATTGCTATATGTTTACATGGAAGGAATCCGAAAGCAGCCAAATTTGACCCCATTCGTGCACCCATGTTTTATAACAGGTAAATCTCGATAGGGTGTCGTTTTCCTGACGTAAGCGGAGAGCTCGATGTTGTTTATAGTATTTGACATGAGTGTTACGCCTCATTGCATGTTTTACATGCGACTGAAGTACGTTGCCGTGCCATTCGTGTCAGCGTGATAAACGAAAACCACCAGAGCAAATGTAAGCGTTGAATGATGAAGTGATGCAAAGCCGTATTTTTCTCGAGTAGTACACTTGATTGGGTACTTTTTCCGTAAATCCCATTATGTACATAAAATAAACACTAAAATATTTCTGCGCCAAGGAATTTAAAGGTATACATAAAGAAAGTATTAAATAATTTTGACAAACAAGAAGAAGAATACAAAAACGTTGCTATGCTTGGAAAACTCGATCAACTAAAGATTTCGTTCACGAATAAGGCTTTAATATTTGACAGCTCCGAATGTGAGAAACATTGATTCGGCAAGCGCACTGCATCAGCAAAGAGATAGCTGATAGGAAACTCTCTGATGCAATCGCCCTCAGCCATTAATACAAAAACATTCGTGCAGTTACAGGAGCGGCACGGCAGCTTCTGTTTATTAAAATGACACAGCCACCATGTGAACAATGAGTGGCGCCTTAATCATTCTACGTTAAGCTTGGCATTTGGTGATAATTATGTTTCTCGACGAAATACCCCACGGCACCCGTCAGCCTCATCCGAAATCATATAATAACAAAACGTGTTCGTTTATAAAACAATCACTGCCATTCCGTCGATTGTGCTTCATTGTGATGCGATCGTCTTAACACAAGTTATATATATATATATATATATATATATATAGATAGATATATATATATATATATATATATATATATATAGAGATATATAGAGATATAGATATATATAGAGATATATATAGATATATATATATATCTATATATCTATATATATATATATATATATATATATATATATATATATATATATATATATATATATATATATATATCTATATATATATCTCTCTATATATATATATATATCTATATATATATCTCTATATATATATATATATATATATATATATCTATATATATATCTCTATATATATATATATATATATAGATGTCTTACTTCAGGGTTGTTACTGTTTTGTGGGACGGTGCTTGGGAACGTTCTTCTTGATGCTGCAGAAACCACGCCTAGCGCTACTCTGTGAATGGGGGCCGCTGCTCTGAGGAAGAGAGGAACAAATACCTTTGCTCTGCAAGCCTGTTTCCTGGCAATTCAGAGCTTGGCAAGTTGTCAGTACTTTTGGCGCAATAAATCTATGACCGTTATTACCATTAGTGCGATTGAATTGTTATAGGGCACTTCAAATGCTATCACTTTCATGTGATTGTTTACTGAATGACCTGAAATCTTCCTAAACCATAATGAGCTCAATATCGAGTAACATTTTGCTATCCTATCTCGTGTCCTACGCTTCTTTTCTTCTCGTTGATTTTCTGAGCGAGAGGAAGAGATGGTGGAGAAGATTAGGATAGCTTTAAAGACGCAGCAGAGATGTGATCCGGCAAAATGACGCAATCACTGACTATTGTCTTTCTTTCAACAAAAGCACATTTTACGGCGCAATATACGAATAATAACTTTTGGTTATTGAAATCGCCAGATGTGTGATAGACATAAATAATGCACTAGGCAGTAAAATGAATATTGTTAAATCAGGGAATAATAATGTAGTCACAAGCAGCAAGTGCTATTAAAATATGAGATTCATAATAAAACCCAAGGTGTTTAATTGATTAATCTTGCAACGAAGGTGCGGATATTGCGTCTACCTAGATTAGTCAGTGTTTGCAAAACGAATTTCCGGTCGTTAAGTTGTGATAGATATCTAATTTGGTTTAGCAACATTCACTTGAACCATCAACCATGTAGTCGCATTTAATATTATAGGGCGGCGAACACATATATCGCCATGCTACTATGCATAGGCCCATAGTCCCAGAATGCAGGGTTTTGCAATGAATAATTAAATGCTTTACTCGTCCTATAGATCAAATGTTAATAGTAATAACCCTGAAAATTTACTGGACAATCACTGCTTAAACAAGTTTCACTCTAACATCAAACGATCTGTGCCAAAAAATACATCAAATCCATCCGCACCAATATGGCGCTCACGCCAGTATCAGATTCCTGTTTCATCAAACGATCTGCCAGGCGCCAAAGTTTAATCTCACGTAAATTAGCTGATTATTTGAACGTAAGCAATTACCTTTCTTTAGGCTCAGAAGTATGTTTTTGTCAAAAATTGTCCGTTGTTCGAAGTCTTTTTTGTCTATGAGTTGTATTTATGAAGTCATCATTCCCCCTCATTCACCGGACAATTAGAGCTTGACTTGGTCGTAGTAAAAACATCATCACTATTCTAATACGGGGCGGGTGTAAGTTGTATTTTTGATCCTTTGCAAGATCACAATAGTCATAAAACGGCTTTTGCTTGCCCTGGATATTATTTGCGCCATAAATCACCTTAAAGCCAATCAACTTGTTTTATTATATTGATATCTATAAATTAAGTCATAGATAGAAACATTATATTTTGACATGGAGCCGAGCTAGCAAATGCACTAGTCACCAAGTTGAAGAGACGTGCTGATGGTAACTTCTTTCTTTCTTTTCCCATCAAATTTGGTACCCTTCAACCTTTTAGTTGAAGCAACGCACATCTCACGTCATAGATCAAATAGCAATTTCATGATTGTGAAGAAGATTCTGTTGATGTTATCTGAGATTCAATACAATACTGCCATAAAAAGTAATGTAGCATGAAACGTTCTAACCATTAATGTACCGCATTTGCTGAGATGCCAAACGAGACAGAAGGCAATCTGTCCTATATTTGTATATGGTGAGGTAAGGCGGGTTGGCATAGCATTGTTTACGCTCGATAGGATTAATTTGATCGATATATTCAGTTACAGACGGCAAAAGGACAGTGTCGGTTTGTTCCTCTGATTATCTTTAGTTGACAGAAACGTTATTTAGGTGGTTATTCGGCCTTCTTTAACAAACACGATCGCTGCTTTGATGATAATTTAGTTGTATTGCCAGCCGGGATGGCTTAAGCAATATTTGTGCGTCATTCATCACATCTCTCTAACGCCTGATTCCGAAAGGGACGCTAATTTCTTTGAAAGTTCATATTTCTTCTATTATAAAAATAAGAATAAATTTGCAAGATGATAGGATTTTAGCCTGACCTCTGATACACATCGATAAACAGGTAAGGCGGTACGGATTTAATCAGCATCAGGCAGGATGCTATCAACAAATGATCCAATACTCCCATGGACATCAATAATAGATGATGTCAGACAGTCTTCTGTGTGCGTAAGAAGGGCTAGTATTTCAGAGTCTTCCCTCTTTGTCGCCGCTGAGGCAACCTGTCAAGTCTTTCAAATGACGCTTTAAAAAGACACCAAATTATTTCAATTAATGCACATCGCGTGGGATAGCTAAGCAAAGGGAAAATATTTTTGATGAAAGATTTAGAAGATTAGTATAATTAGGAGCAAGCCTATGCTCATCGAACGTAATGTCACGATGGAGATAATTAAAGAAGGATTGGCGACATTCATTTAATTTTTAATCCTATCCCTATTAGTTATCTGCTGATAACCTCAATTCCAAACTCATTTCAATAGTTTCTAAAGCATGCTCCCCTCATAAATTCCAACTCTTATAAACAAGCACACAGTCAAACAGCAACTGGGGTATATGCCCTAAGTTTTATTGCGATTGCCAATTGAACATCCAAGAGACTTAGACCGTCGCTTTTACGAGTTTATGATACTAGCTAACTAACTGAAATACGCCGTAGTATGGTTAGACATTAATGAATCGTCTACCTAGATTAGTCAGTGTTTGCAAAACGAATTTCCGGTCGTTAAGTTGTGATAGATATCTAACTTGGTTTAGCAACATTCACTTGAACCATCAATCATGTAGTCGCATTTAATATTATAGGGCGGCGTACACATATATCGCCATGCTACTATGCATAGGCCCATAAGCCCAGCATGCAGGTTTTTGCAATGAATAATTAAATGCTTTACTCGTCCTATAGATCAAATGTTAATAGTAATAACCTTGAAAATTTACTCGACAATCACTGCTTAAACAAGTTTAATTCTAACATCAAACGATCTGTGCCAAACAATGCATCAAATCCATCCGCACCAATATGGCGCTCACGCCAGTATCAGATTCCTGTTTCATCAAACGATCTGCAAGGAACATATCAAAGCCAGGCGCCAAAGTTTAATCTCACGTAAATTAGCTGATTATTTGAACGTAAGCAATTACCTTTCTTTAGGCTCAGAAGTAAGTTTTTGTCAAAAATTGTCCGTTGTTCGAAGTCTTTTTTGTCTATGAGTTGTATTTATGAAGTCATCATTCCCCCTCATTCACCGGACAATTAGAGCTTGACTTGGTCGTATTAAAAACATCATCACTATTCTAATACGGGGCGGGTGTAAGTTGTATTTTTGATCCTTTGCAAGGTCACAAAAGTCATAAAACGGCTTTTGCTTGCCCTGGATATTATTTGCGCCATTAATCACCTTAACGCCAATCAACTTGTTTTGTTATATTGATATCTATAAATTAAGTCATTGATAGAAACATTATATTTTGACATGGAGCCGAGCTAGCAAATGCACTAGTCACCAAGTTGAAGAGACGTGCTGATGCTAACTTCTTTCTTTCTTTTCCCAACAAATTTGGTACCCTTCAACCTTTTAGTTGAAGCAACGCACATCTCACGTCATAGATCAAATAGCAATTTCATGATTGTGAAGAAGGTTCTGTTGATGTTATCTGAGATTCAATACAATACTGATATAAAAAGTAATGTAGCATGAAACGTTCTAACCATTAATGTACCGCATTTGCTGAGATGCCAAACGAGACAGAAGGCAATCTGTCCTATATTTGTATATCGTAAGGTAAGGCGGGTTGGCATATCATTGTTTACGCTCGATAGGATTAATTTGATCGATATATTCAGTTACAGACGGCAAAAGGACAGTGTCGGTTTGTTCCTCTGATTTTTTTTTTGACAGAAACGTTATACGGCAGCTTCTGTTTATCAAAATGACACAGCCACCATGTGAACAATGAGTGGCGCCTTAATCATTCTACGTTAAGCTTGGCATTTGGTGATAATTATGTTTTCTCGACGAAATACCCCACGGCACCCGTCAGCTCATCCGAAATCATATAATAACAAAACGTGTTCGTTTGTAAAGCAATTACTGCCATTCCGTCGGTTGTGCTTCATTGTGATGCGATCGTCTCTCTAGATATATATATATATAGAGAGGAGAGATAGATATATATAGAGATATAGAGAGAGAGAGAGAGAGAGAGAGAGATAGAGAGAGAGGAGAGAGAGAGAGATAGAGAGAGAGAGAGAGAGAGAGAGAGAGAGAGAGGAGAGACAGAGATAGATATAGTAGAGAAAGATAGAGAGAGATAGATATATAGAGAGAGATAGAGAGAGATAGAGAGAGATATAGATCTAGATCTCTCTGTTCTCTAGAGAGATATCCTCTAGATATCTCTAGGATATATAGAGATATATATAGATCTATGGGTTGTTACTGTTTTGTGGGACGGTGCTTTGGGAACGTTCTTCTTGATGCTGCAGAAACCACGCCTAGCGCTACTCTGTGAATGGGGGCCGCTGCTCTGAGGAAGAGAGGAACAAATACCTTTGCTCTATGCAAGCCAGTTTCCTGGCAATTCAGAGCTTGGCAAGTTGTCAGTACTTTTGGCGCAATAAATCTATGACCGTTATTACCATTAGTGCGATTGAATTGTTATAGGGCACTTCAAATGCTATCACTGTCATGTGATGTTTACTGAATGACCTGAAATCTTCCTAAACCATAATGAGCTCAATATCGAGTAACATTTTGCTATCCTATCTCGTGTCCTACGCTTCTTTTCTTCTCGTTGATTTTCTGAGCGAGAGGAAGAGATGGTGGAGAGAAGATTAGGATAGCTTTAAAGACGCAGCAGAGATGTGATAAATGACGCAATCACTGACTATTGTCTTTCTTTCAACAAAAGCACATTTTACGGCGCAATATACGAATAATAACTTTTGGTTATTGAAATCGCCAGATGTGTGATAGACATAAATAATGCACTAGGCAGTAAAATGAATATTGTTAAATCAGGGAATAATAATGTAGTCACAAGCAGCAAGTGCTATTAAAATATGAGATTCATAATAAAACCCAAGGTGTTTAATTGATTAATCTTGCAACGAAGGTGCCGAAAATGCGTCTACCTAGATTAGTCAGTGTTTGCAAAACGAATTTCCGGTCGTTAAGTTGTGATAGATATCTAACTTGGTTTAGCAACATTCACTTGAACCATCAATCATGTAGTCGCATTTAATATTATAGGGCGGCGAACACATATATCGCCATGCTACTATGCATAGGCCCATAGGCCCAGAATGCAGGGTTTTGCAATGAATAATTAAATGCTTTACTTGTCCTATAGATCAAATGTTAATAGTAATAACCTGGACAATTTACTCGACAACCACTGCTTAAACAAGTTTCACTCTAACATCAAACAATCTGTGCCAAAAAATACATCAAATCCATCCGCACCAATATGACGCTCACGCCAGTATAATATTCCTGTTTCATCAAACGATCTGCCAGGAACATATCAAAGCCAGGCGCCAAAGTTTAATCTCACGTAAATTAGCTGATTATTTGAACGTAAGCAATTACCTTTCTTTAGGCTCAGAAGTATGTTTTTGTCAAAAATTGTCCGTTGTTCGAAGTCTTTTTTGTCTATGAGCTGTATTTAAGTCATAATTCCCCCCATTCACCGGACAATTAGAGCTTGGCTTGGTCGTAGTAAAAACATCATCACTATTCTAATACGGGGCGGGTGTAAGTTGTATTTTTGATACTTTGCAAGGTCACAATAGACATAAAACGGCTTTTGCTTGCCCTGGATATTATTTGCGCCATGAATCACCTTAACGCCAATCAGTTTGTTTTATTATATTGATATTCATAAAGTCATTGATAGAAACATTATATTTTGACATGGAGCCGAGCTAGCAAATGCACTAGTCACCAAGTTGAAGAGACGTGCTGATGCTAACTTCTTTCTTTCTTTTCCCAACAAATTTGGTACCCTTCAACCTTTTAGTTGAAGCAACGCACATCTCACGTCATAGATCAAATAGCAATTTCATGATTGTGAAGAAGGTTCTGTTGATGTTATCTGAGATTCAATACAATACTGCCATAAAAAGTAATGTAGCATGAAACGTTCTAACCATTAATGTACCGCATTTGCTGAGATGCTAAACGAGACAGAAGGCAATCTGTCCTATATTTGTATATCGTAAGGTAAGGCGGGTTGGCATAGCATTGTTTACGCTCGATAGAATTGATTTGATCGATATATTCAGTTACAGACGGCATAAGGACAGTGTCGGCTTGTTCCTCTGATTATCTTTAGTTGACAGAAGCGTTATTTAGGTGGTTATTTGGCCTTCTCTACCAAAAACGACTGCTGCTTTGATGATAATTAAGTTGTATTGCCAGCCGGGATGGTGTAAGCAATATTTGTGCATCATTCATCACATCTCTCTAACGCCTGATTCCGAAAGGGACGCTAATTTCTTTGAAGGTTCATATTTCATCTATTATAAAAATGAGAATAAATTTGCAAGATGATAGGATTTTAGCCTGGCCTCTGATACACATCGATAAACAGGTAAGGCGGTATGGGATTTAATCAGCATCAGGCAGGATGCTGTCAACAAATGATCCAATACTCCCATGGGCATCAATAATAGATGATGTCAGACAGTCTTCTGTGTGCGTAAGAAGGGCTTGTATTTCAGTGTCTTCCCTCTTTGTCGCCGCTGAGGCAACCTGTCAAGTCTTTCAAATAACGCTTTAGAAAGACACCCAATTATTTTAATTAATGAACATTGTGTGGGATAGCTAAGCAAAGGGAAAAGGTTTTTGATGAAAGATTTAGAAGATTAGTATAATTAGGAGCAAGCCTATGCTCATCGAACGTAATGTCACGATGGAGATAATTAAAGAAGGATTGGCGACATTCATTTAATTTTTAATCCTATCCCTATTAGTTATCTGCTGATAACCTCAATTCCAAACTCATTTCAATAGTTTCTAAAGCATGCTCCCCTCATAAACTCTGACTCTTATAAACAAGCACACAGTCAAACAGCAACTGGGGTATATGCCCTAAGTTTTATTGCGATTGCCAATTGAACATCCAAGAGACTTAGACCGTCGCGTTTTCGAGTTTATGATACTAAACTAACTAACTGAAATACGCCGTAGTATGGTTAGACATTAATGAATCTTAGGCGGTGCACATATTACACGAGGGAACGCAGTTCAATATTGCACGTATGGAAAAAGGTTGAATGTGGTGTAAATGGCGATTATAGAGCATTTGGTGAATATGGTGCAAATTTATGGTAAGATCTGAAGGCGAGCTTGTTTAAACATGCTTTACGAATAAAAGATATAAACATATATATGGATGCGTTAATTCTGTTCAATAAGATGGAAATATGTTAACTTCCATAGGTAACACGCCAAATTTATTCTATACGCGAGTCAAGTGATCAGGCCCACGCCATATGAGAAACATGCATGAAATAGCTGATGGCCTTATCTCAGGATTATTTGATTCGATGTCTATCCATTTCAATTGTTATGGGTTATAAAATGTATGACATGCAATACATTAAAGTAGAGAGATGTTAAATGAAAGGCTATTGAAGCGTTATTTAATGTGGTGCATATAATTTGCTTATTATAGTAGAGATAGATGCACACTTATGGTCGCTGTCGCCATTATACAAGATATGTGATTGCGGATAAGTGTCTCAATGGGATCTTCGCTGTTGACGTCAACGGTTGGTGGTGCTTAAAGCGTCTAACATGGATCGCTGCTAATGCCTTAGGTAGGTTGACTCATACAGCGTGTAGTCTAACATATTGCAGGAGTGATATTTTAATGTATCAGCACTTCTGGGACGGCTTTAAAGTTCACGCGTCCTGCCGCATCAGCAACTAGAGAAGCAGCCTCCGTGATAGACGATGTGCTGTTGTCGTCATTAGCTATCCTTGTGCTGCACCCTGTTCTAATTAAGGTCGAGGAGGAGCCTACATTTAACACATTAGCCACAGTTGGAGCTATTGAATTAATACCGTCACATTGCAGTTAAGCTTACAGGCGATTCGGTCCCAAGGGGGACAATTTGCTGAACATAGCATTCGTTTATGCAATTCTGTCATGTTGTGCCGCCAGCAAGGCGTTCATGAAAAGACGACATTTTGAGCGGGGCAATCGGGCTGAAAGAATAATATTTACTTACATATGAGGACTGCGCAATCAACCAATTCCCTGCACTGATAGGTAGCAAATAGAGTCATTCTCCATGGCATTTCAGGTAAATATTACGAAGTAATTCAATTATCGCTAAGGACAGAAGGTATACTATTAAGAAGAATTATTGCCATGTGTTATTCCCAGTCTCTATCATTGGCATCATTGGTCTCTGTCATTATTTTTAGCATTATTCCATAGGTATTCAGACCAATATTTTGCGTAATAAGAGATGCTTTAAAATGTTACCAATCACGGCATGTATCAGCATAAAGTTCTATTAAACAGTAGAAAAAAAACTACTACATTACATGATGAGAAGGCAGATCATTTACCCCGCCGCCCTCTATGGTTTTATTTAAAATGTTACAAGTATGCTTGCAATATGCGACAACACTGGCTGACATAGTTACAAAGTTATAATATTCACCCAAACTGAGTAGACCTAAATTAGGAAATACCAACATGACAGGTGCTGCATTTCGCAATGTGAAAATGGGGCAGTTGTGAACTGAGAGATGCTTTAAAATGTTACCAATCACGGCATGTATCAGCATAAAGTTCTATTAAACAGTAGAAAACAAACTCTACCAACATTCATGAAATTGCAGATCATTTACCCCACCGCCTTCTATGGTTGCTTTTAAAATTGTTACAAGTATGCTTGCAATATGCGACAACCACTGGCTGACATAGTTACAAAGTTATAATATTCACCCAAACTGAGTAGACCTAAATTAGGAAATACCAACATGACAGGAGCTGCATTTCGCAATGTGAAAATGGCAGTTGTGAATTAACAAGAAATACATGCACTCACAGCGAATTATCTGAGTATTAATAAGAATATCATCTCGTTTATCCCCAATACTGTCCCAAGTGACATTCATACAAAACAATACTATCTGGTTCTGCTACAATATGAATATGTATTTAGATTAAATATCTTCTATGAGACGACGTGGAGGCATGACATTTCGCTTGGGACGTGGTGTAGGTATTGTAGTATTTCCACTTTTCTGTATCGCAGGTGAGGAGACTGTTGCGTTGTGATTCACTTTACTAGAAGGTGTGGAGATGGGATCAGGTACGGGGCTATCCTGTGTTGGCTGTAGAGTAGGTGGGGCAACTATGGGTGCAGCTGGTGGTGACGGAGTTGGGCTTGTGTAAGTGTCAGTGGCTATGGGTCGAGGTCGTAGCAATATTCTGTTGCGTTTTAGAGGGCGACCTGTCGTGCAGCATAGCACTGTGTAGGAACGTGGTTCGGGGCCAATTCCAATAACCTTACCGGGGAGCCAGTTTTTACGTGCCACATCCTGGTAGTAAACGGGCTGGTTGATGTCAAGCTCATCAAGGGTTTTGCTCTGGCTGTTGTAACGCATTTCAGATTTCTGATGGGCTAGCTGTCTAGCTGCAGTTATGTCATGGGCGTTGCCTTGATGGTAGACTGGTAGGTTGAAGTTAATTTTCCTTTGGAAAATGAGTTCAGCTGGTGAGGGGATTTTAGGGCCTAAAGGGGTTGTTCGATACACAAGAATAGCTTTGTCGGTTTCCTCAGGTGACTTCTTAATGAGGGCTTTCATGCTCCGGACCATGCGTTCAATAAAACCGTGTGAACGAGGATGGTGAGGGGAGCTGGTGACATGAGCTATTCCATAGTTGTTTGTCATTGCCTGGTAAGCACTGCCTATAAACTGTGGACCGTTGTCCGAGATGATGGTGTCTGGACAACCAAACATTGAAAATACATGACTGCTAATAGCAGCTACGTGACGGCTGGAAGTGTCACGTCCAAGGCATTCAACAATCGGGTATTTCGAGTGGTAGTCTGCTATGATGAGATAGTTCTCATCATTCAGTGTGAAGAGATCTGAACCAATTGTATGCCAGGGATATGGTGGAACGGTTGTAATAACGGGTTCCATTGGCTCTTTACTCTGCGATGCCTGGTGCTTTTGACAAATGGCGCATTGTGATATTATGCCCTCGATGTCAGAGTTGATCCCGGGCCAGTACACGCTACCTCTAGCGCGCATCTGACAGCGGATAATCCCTTGGTGACCAGTGTGGATGTCAGTTAGATATTGGTCATGGAGGATCTCTGGGATCAGCAGTTGACTTCCCTTCAGAATGAGACCATTTTCAATGCTTAGTTCGTCTCGGAAAGGCCAATAAGGATGAATGCTGTGGTGGACGTCTCTTTGGCGTCCGGGAAATCCTTGGATAATGTATTTTGACAGGCGATTGAGTGTCTCGTCATTTGTTATTGCTTCACGAAGCTCATCGAGTCGTCTGTTGCTGAATTGAACAAAGCATACCTTAATATTCAGTTCAATGTGCTCATCAGCACTAGACTTTGGGAGTCGAGAAAGGCTGTCCGCTAGAATCATCTCTTTGCCAGGTCTGTATTTTATCTCGTAGTCATAGCGTTGCAACCTCAACAGCATACGCTGCAGACGGGCTGGGGCAGATGTGAGTGCTTTGGCTGAGATCATCTCCAGTGGACGGTGATCTGACTCGATGGTAAATGGTTTGCCGTACAAATATGTGTGAAAGCGTTCTGCTCCAAATACACATGCAAGTAGCTCTCTTTCTATGTTTGCGTACCGCTTTTCGGTGTCAGACAAACTTTTTGAGGCAAACGAGATTGGGTGACCATCTTGAATGAGTGCGGCGCCGAGGGCTTCTTGACTCGCATCAACTTGCAATACAGCTGGCTTGGTTGGATCAAAGTATGAGAGCAATCCAGCTCTACTAATGAGCTGTTTGAGTTGGCTGAAAACTGCTTGATGCTCTGGATGCCACTGGAATTCAGAGTCCTTCTGTAGTAGCTGTCTCAATGGTCCTGTAACGTTACTCAGCTTAGGGATATACGGAGCAAGGTATGTGACCATTCCAAGGAATGACTGGAGTTCTGAGACGTTTGCTGGGGGCTTTAGGTCGATGATAGCCTGCACTTTGCTTGGATCAGGCTTGACCCCTGACTCCCCGTAGATGTTGCCGAAGAAGCATACTTCGTCTTGGTTGATTTTACATTTCTCTGCATTGAAGACAAGACCACATTTGCGAGCACGTTCCATCAACTGATGGAGATTGCGGTTGTGATCAGCTTGGTCAACACCGAACACAGTGATGTCATCTGCAATGGATATGACGCCAGGCAGTCCATCGAGTATCTGATCCATTGCCTTTTGGAAAACGTCTTGGCTAGTTTTCAAGCCAAATGGGAGCCTTTGGAAACAGAACCTTCCAAATGGACTGTTGAACGTAGTGAGGTGTTGACTGGCATCATCTAACTGCACGCTCCAATAGCCGGACTTGGCATCCAGTTTGCTAAACACTTTGGCGCCCTTGAGTCTGTGTGTGACCTCTTCAAGTGTGGGGGTGCGGTGCTGACCCCTCTTTAGCGCCTTATTGATGTCTTTCGGATCCAAACAAATGCGGAGAGACCCGTTTGGTTTTTGAACATATGTTATGCTCGAGACCCAGTCTGTAGGTTCACTCACTGGGCGGATGACATCTAGGTCCAGCATTCTGTCAAGCTCAGAGCGGATTTGAGATTGGAGCTGGATTGGAGCTCTTCTTGGCGCATGGATTACAGGACAAGCATCCTCCTTGAGGATTAGTGAATGCTCTCCTTTGAATTTACCCAAGCCTGTGAATCGGTCAGGGTACATGGACTTGACGTCACTCAGCTTTCTAAGGTTTGCAGTGTCAGTCTGGAGAGATATGGTACAGTTCATGGTCACCAGACTGAGAGCTTCGCAAGTTTCCAATCCAAAAATTACAGGACCTGGTGTGTCAGTTACATAAAATTTTGTTGCTTGCCACTGGCTGTCCGCGTAACGACACGGGATGGTAAGTGTACCGTACTGACGAATCGGAGTGCCATTGTATGCAGTGAGTTTGGCGTCACTTTTAACTAAGGTTGTTGGCAGTCCGTCTTCATTTACATGCGATGGGTATATATTGCGGAACGTTCGCAGAGGCAGGATATTCCCTTGAGCACCTGTATCCACTTTACCTCGTAGATTTGTCTTCTTGTTGGGGTATGCCTCAATGCACAAGATTGCAAATGCTTTGTCCCGGCTTACTGTTGAAATGGAGAGAGTGTCGAATGTGCACTGTT
>CM067345.1:57860103-57937215 GCA_034190875.2 Urechis unicinctus
TAACGCATCTCCAGTACATTCAATGGTCTTCTCGCTGAGAGATCATCTGTTTTCGAAAACAATTATTGATGAGACATATGTATCATACCAGTCGACTAAATAACCCATCGGATCGACTTCAGATAGTCGGGCAGATAATCAGTGCGGTCGTACAGCAGAACTGTTGTATGCTCATGGTTGAGGTTAATACATAATTGCAAACAGACCACTCAATGCAATCATAAGACACATCGCCCTGGACAGTAATGACTGTATAATTCAGGCAGCTTCTGAACTTTCTCAATAAGCAAGGAATACGACGCTAGAAAGCTACTTCATCCTTCTCATCCGGTTCCACTTGCACTCTAAGAGCCAATAACACCGAAATAACAACGCTCATAATATCTTAATGCGGCAATCGATTGCGCATGATTGCTTTGCGAATTGCCAACTACACCTAGAATAGACCGAGATGGAATCTGTTTGAAAATGTTGCTATGGTATACGATTGTATTTCTTACATCGAAAGTCGTTTAAACTCCTTACTTCAATAATAATATCATAGAATAGCAAAAAATACTGAGCGATCACCTCAGATATTTACTGGGCTTGGTTTCGCCTTGAACAGCTGGTAAAGTAAGTCCATCAACACACGTGAAGATTAGTCATCGTATGAGTGACACGGTGCATTGATTGAAGAGCTGATTGCGGACCCATCAATGCGCTTATATTTTTCAACTACAACTGAACCAATAAGAAGCACTGCTTAACTAACGTTTTATTACTTTTTCTTTCATACCAGTGATCTGATCATTTCTGTCAGGGTCAACTCAGCCTCTGTAGCCTTGTTGGTTGTTGCTAGGCTCGATGTGATGTATTTTTGCTAATGCACATCGCTAGTAGCTGCCACTTATATTCCGACTGTCAACCAAATTACACAGTTTATCCTTGCTAACATGTGTGAGCCGTGCTGTTTGAAGTAAGCTGGATTAGATAAATCACATTCTAATCAATGTTGCACTACATCATACTGATCCCGAACCACTATGAAAACACCAGCAAACACTATGATGTATTGCCATACTGGTATGGTAAAGCGACGACCAACAAGTCGATGACGAGAACGAGTGTTGACACAGACTGATCGCAAACAGCAACTAGTTACTCACCTGACGCAGTTCACTATGAAGGACAGGGCGTTGGGATCAATGGGTGCTATTTATCGCTGAAACAATACTACTCGTTCCATCCATCATACATGCCAGTTGTGACAAATACGACAACGCATCCTATCATTGCGACATTCACAGTACACTCAATATCAGCCAAACCATGTCCACCAAGGTCAATATATGCGCCATACTTGCATATGCTATCAAACACACCATATCTATGCTCGAAGTGATTGCCTTATCCTCTATACTCGCTTTGTCGTCTATACTCCCCATATCCACCGTAGACACATTGACCACGATACTCACCATATCCACCATAGTCGCAATGTCCACGATACTCACCATATCCACCATAGTAGAATTGGCCTCGATACTCACCAGGTTGACCATGCTTACCATATGTATCTTTGACACCTTTGCATGTTTATCAAAGTCAGCATGAAAACTATTCAGCTACGCAAAATTAGAGAGTGACTGCTAGCCATTAGTTTTTAATGCGTTTAGCAAATATCTTACGATGGCAATATAGCATTCTACATAGTCGTAAGTGTTTGTTTTGATTATAAGGATAGCTCGAAAACGGTTGGTTAGACAATGTAACTTGACTATTCGTATTCTTTGAAAATTATGTTGCTATTAAAGTCTATCAACATCTACTGTATTCTTCATTCATGGTTGTGTCCGTTTGCATCTTCAGTCGCAGGATGATAATCGAATTTATTTATTGAGATATATGCACATAGTGGTTTCCAAACAATTGTTTTTATAACATGTTTGTCGATTGCATTGCAGCTGACACATAGATCAATGTGGGCGGGCACATGGAATTACTACATTGAGACCCATTAAGCATCTGCGAGTATGTTTGCAGGGTATGTTTTATTAACGCCAAACAAATTTTTCATACAATTCAGCGAAATGTCAATCGCAGACAAAGTCTGAGATCATCTTGCATGGACGGATGCAGACAAGGATAATGGGGCGTATGACAACTAACTAGAAAAACCCTTATCGTCACTTGAAGTCTTAATATGATATATGCATAGTATTAGGGTGTTTATCATGATTTTGTGCTTTTGCTGCGAGCAATTCGTTGACTTAAGCGGCACCAATTGCAATATACCTCTTTGTTTTAAAAAATCACCTTCCACTCACAGCATCCTACAACACATTTAAAGACTAAACACTCTTAAATCATATCAAGAAGGTGACTTGTTGTGTTCCGGTGGATGGCCTCCAAAGGCTCCGGCAGAGAATATTGGACGAAATATTCCCGAGTAATTTCGTTTGGAGTGATTTTAGATATGCTCAATAAGTTTTAGTTGAAATCTGCTTATAACTTCAACTGGATTCAGATAACGTTTCTTAATCACACAACTAGCCATCGAGAGGCTGAAAATAATTGGCTGCAAGGATGACTTATGTTGGTTACTAGCTTACAATTGAATGCTGAGGAACTGATATATAATCAGCGAATAGTAAGTGATTTGAAATGCACCTTCGCACATAATATTTCGATTACAAATGTTGCAGGGATGTATGTAGAGGAATGAAACCGGGTGGGCTTTTGGACCACTAAATACGCGTCAATGATTGTATGGAATAACACGTTTCATGCTTTGGCTACTGTGATGGAAGAACACGGTAAGCTACCCCCACCCCCATAACCAAAACCACGATGGCATTGGGGTTCAGCACATAAAACATATCCGTAAAAGGTTATCGGCTGTTGTATTTGTGCCGAGATTGATAACAACAACAGAAGCCCAATAACTCTAGGGCAGTGTTTATAATGCGAAGGACATATCATTTGTGAGTTCACTTTAACGCCATACAAAAACACAAGAAGGAACATCCTGATTATATTTCTTATATTGATTGTACTTATTTTTATATACTCATTTACTAAGACGATGCTGCAATCCAAGCTTACACTTTGCATAACTCCTTAATCTAATGCTGGAACTATTATATTTATTTCTAAGTACATCATAATTGGCTCCAATCGTTGATACCACACCTTACATAATTCAAGGATGCGTCTTCTTTAACACATTATGAAAGCAAGGAGGGGAACTTAATCTCGGTGGTAAGGGCGAGCAATAGAATATTCGGTAATGAGATGACTAACACACGGACACACGATAATACTGATGAGTCCCCTCGATAGGTAAATACCATCATCTATGCAAGCTGCACCGCTCTCTTGACCTTGTGCATCTTTAGCTTGGCAAAGCAATTCCCCTGAATGAACATTTTGCAGGAGTTGTTGCTTTGATGATATTCTGCTTAAATATTAAGTAATGCATATTTAGTGCCCAGTAATTCCGTAGTGCTGTATAAAACCATTTCGCTGTCGTCTCAGTACTAGTTGTTGCAATACATATAACGGAAGTATATGATTGCTAGATCATTACTGAAACATGGCGTGTCGCATCGTAGAAAAGTGAAATGTTGGTCCATGGTTTGCAAATCTGCAACAAAATAATTGTTAAAACGAAAAGAAAACAGGAGCTTTTTGGTAACAATATTCGTCAATGTTATGAAGCAGGCATTCTACTTTGTCTGCACAATATACGCCGTCCGCTGTTTTCTCCCAAATTGGCTTATCCGTTATACCAAACGAGCAAAAGCACTCTAATATACCACGAAACAGCCAAGTTTGGTGCAAGATATATGTAACTGTAATAGCTTCCTCTCGGTATTGTACCAAGCAGCGATTTGCTGTATTTGTGTTTTCCAACTCAATAAAATAACTGATTGTACAATTCTTACACATCAACTGCTACCAAAAACAAGATTAAGGAGACAATCAAAGTACAATTTCGTGACCATGAGTCATGCAAAATTCGGAAATTTAGTGATGAGAAATAAAAAGTAACGACTCGTTTATTCAGTGGTGTAGTTACGTAATCTGAAAATATAGATCGCGAAAACAGAGTAGAGTATGCAGTAACATTATTTCCTTCTGACAAGCATAATTTGTGTTGTTCTGCTTGTAATGCACAAACCCGCCGTTATTCCATAGAGAAAAGCCCATAAGTCTCCTTACATGGCGATATTCATAGCTGGTATATTTGTAGGTTGGGATAATTGCATGCTTCATTTATCCTACAAAGGCAGCATGCGCACATTATCTGAAGATAAAAGATCGTGCGATTATGTTGGTTTTGCGAATGCTCTATATTGTATGATTGCCACGATTTGCAGAACATCCCTTTGCGAATAAATTTCATTTGCAATATATCCTTATTTGGAAATAAACGGCATTATTTGTGACCACCACATTTCTGGCTCTTAGAGTAACCTCAAACTTCTGACTATAAATGGCGGCTTAAAATGTTTGTCGGTTGCACGAGTGAGTGATGGCGTAAAAACGCTTTTTCGTATCGATTTGCTGCTTTTAATTGACTCACTATCTCTATTTGCTCACATCAATTTTCTATTTTAACTGGCTGTCGCTGGCCCTTTCTGTCTCTAATTTCCTTCACACACTCAAGTACTCTTACCGTCGTAGCCAAATAGGTTGATGTAACTCGGTATCGAATCGGATTATTTTTGGTGATAAAGACTTGCGTCATTTAGGCCGCATGACCACGAGAGCGCTGCAGTAACCTCTGGTAAGACGTAGCCCAGAATCAAAATAACATTATTAATTGTTCACAAAGTAGCGCTGATATTGCAAAAATGAATGATTATATCCCATAAGAGTTTTGTCATTAACCTACTAGAACAAACTATAGTTACCGTGAATGTTTAATTACCCAAACAGTGATGGCATTAGTTGGCAAACAACTCGGCATCATAGCGTATGAATAGTCCTCAGCGTTTTATTTGGTTAACAACTCTGCAGGTGAATGACGTCTTTACAAAACAGGGACAGACAATCAGCAAGAAGCTCCGGGTAATGGATATAATCCACTGAATATAACAGATCACCTGTTTCAGAATATTAATGACATACTTCCGATGAGCCATAAGCAGCGAAACGAAGCACAAGCGAGATTGCCTCTCAAGACCTGGGATAGGTTTTAAAGATCCAGTTATACTGGTTGCTGGGACTACTCGCTTGTTACAAATCTTCGGTGCTAGAAATCGTCTCTTAATTAAGAAAGGGACATATTCTAAGATAGCTGTAATTTCTGCAGCCGGTAAAGAAGTTCAACGCCGCCCACGACATCATATTAGGTCTCTGGCCGGTAGCAATTCGCTCACCATCGATATTATCTCTTTGTCACACGAATTTGCCGTATTGATGTTGCCACCATTTAGCACCATAAAGACAAATCGAAGAAGCACATCCGACGGCCAAGAGACGATACAACTATATATACATGATAATACTTTTACGTTTTAAATACTCTCACGGTTATTAATCGCATGGCACTAAAAGGGAGTTATCCAGACATTATCATTTATCATCATCGCTATTTTGCCTCATTGTTAAAAGCGACCCAAGACATCTCCCAATGTACACGAGAAATCACGCATTATCATTATTTTTTGTATAGCTCATTTCCGAACATTAATACCCATTATATCTAACGATCAATCGCTTACTAGTGCAATTAAATGCTAATTGGTCGTTGAATAACGATGTTTTGTTTTTGCTGCGACATAATGTGGACACGTGACACTCTGAGAGGAAGCTACGATATTGACTGTTAATGGGATTCCGTTGTTCACTATGAAAAGTATGCAAACGCAGGATATGTGCGCTAGATGGCGGCAAAAGACCTAACGTGGGCGAAGTAATGTCTGTTTTTTTATAGAGGCATCTGCGGAGCCTGCTCCATAAGTAAAGCCAATTGCGCTTAAAATGCCACTTAATTCTCGTTACCTGACAGCTAACGAAGCTAACAATAGGCGTGAGCAAAGCTTGTTTCTGCGAGGTCAAGGCTTATTGCAATCATAAACATAGCTTAGCACATTATTTTGAGTACACCGGAGTCATGACATCCATGCACTGCAATATAATGGCTGTTATTGTTCGGTGTTCAAGCTCAAACGCTTGCAAACTGTTAACATTGAGTAATATACTGCTGTGTCGGGGTATTACCTGATCCACACTTGACTATTCGAAACCTATCAGAGATAACACTGCTCACATATGCATATCCATGTACTGTGTCCAACCAGAGAAACACCCCAACACCTGTTTAAACTCCATTTCAGAATGAATCACTATGTTACACCTTTACAATATTTTGCGAACTGAGGCCCATTCTGGATAAGCATAGCTCTGTTTATTAAAATGCCACTAACTAGTGTTTGCCTAAAAAAAATACTTCATTAAATGCGATTATAGAAAAACCATATGTTTTTATGCCATAAAAGTGATGGAATCATTATTGATATCTCTGAATCAATCAGGAAATAAGCCAGTTTTTTACACGATGTTTATGATTGCAGGAACGGATGAGAATTTTGTCCGCAAAACATGGTTATAAATCAACTGCATCGAGAGGAAAGCCATAAGTTTTCAGTTAGGTTCTTTTCAGTTGATAACACCAGACAGGGACACAATGGGTGAGAATAATGATTAGAAGGAGTTTATGGTCGAGTGTGTGTAATGATAAAACTTCAGTCAACTTGAAAATCGCAACATGGGGATGAGAATTACGCACACGAAATGTAACTAATGCAATTCATTCTCTCATCAGTTAGGAATGAAATGATCTGCAGAGAACATGATAACGACTGTGAATATACATCTGTTCCACATGGTACTAGGTCGCATCACAATATATTTATGTTATGTTGTTGTATGTATGCGTTAATTGATACTTATGTTGCCATTTGTGATAGCTGTCACTTACATTTCCTGACATTTGAGGAGAACACCACTCAACCAAGCTATATTGCATTATGGCCGCAAGGTGTTACAGTCCCCATGGCCGTTATTTCATGCTGCTTTGAGCTGCAATGAACATCCAGAGACATCTGCAGTAGAGAGACGTGTCCTTTGTCTGTCAAGAGCCTACTTACCAAGTGTACTATGTAAATAAAGAAATTGCTTGAATTATAAAAAGAACTTAAAACGTACTGTATTGGCTTCGTCTTATTCAGATAAGGCCCAGCTTTTGCTCTAATCTATCTTTATCTACATACAAACACGACCGGAAGTCAAGTTCTTATTAATATTGAGATATTCGTTTCATAATGTAGAGAATAAGGTGTTTCCTGAAAACAATCGAGCAATCCATTCGGAGCTGTTCGATATTGCTTAGTAAACAACAAAATAAGTGGAACCAAAAGAAAATGTATTATTCACTGGATGCACATACACTAGTCGCATGCAATGAACGGATTGATTCGTTGGTGTCAGAAAGGTGCAGCTGGCCGATTAACATCGTCAGAAACACTGCCAGGGGAATTTAAAAATGTTATCAAGCTATGTGGAATATACCTTGTGGCAAGATCATGTGTACGATTCTTCTCAACAGTAACAAACTCTCAGGGAACAATTGTCAGCATGTTATAGATAGAAACCTAAAACTGCATGCATTCGACAATCATTTAGCAACACAGCGTAACTAAATTGGCAGGCGGTGCTGGAGTGATATTTGTACCCCAGTATATCATCTCTAGTCTTATAGAATGTAAAAACATTGTTTTCGTATCGGGCAAGCTATACCCTATCTGGGCAGACTGAATTTGACACGACCACATTATTGCTTAATTGGAGATGCTGTCCCCGCCAAGCTGTGGTATGATTAAGGCAGATGCGCAAATATTTATTGAAAACGAAGTTATTCAATCAAATTGATGTTTATTATAGTGAGAGAGAAAACTAAATTACAAGATGTATAGTAACACGATATTGGCTTTGGAAGCAAAACGTGCGATGATTTACACTGTCAATGCTCATTGGCGCATCCGTCTCGCATCCCTGTTAATATTTGAAAATCAGTTAACGCTGCTAATGATCAACCACAAGCAACAAAACAAAAAGTATTTCTCTCCTACATGTTTGTCAAATTGATGGAAGACACGGCGATAATGATAACTTATTGTGACCTCGTCATGACTCACGGTGATGGGGAGAAACGGCCCACTATCTAAAGAAAATGACTCAATTATCGACGACGTAGCGTTCACATCGAGAGACACATCTTGCAACTCTTGTTGTATCCAGGTTATCGACCAAGGCAACCATATCTACTACAATCGATGTGGCCACCATGCTCTTCATTTCAACGTTTACCTGTCTGTCTTGCTCTCATCTCAACCAGCTATGCGTTACATACATAGACAATCCGATTCAACTGAAACGTGTGAATCTGATGATTTCTGCCATGTCGGCTCTTTAGCTACTACGGCGTAGTTAACTTAGCACCATTTGAGGAGCTCAATACCGGATAAACGCCGACAGCTTACAACAGTCAACAACGTAGGCTGTTCGAAAACCAGAGTAATAAACCCGTTTGTTCCTATTTCCCAGCTGCATGGCAAGTAAACAGTACTGATGTACTTTCCTCGTATTGACATCGATATATAGCGTAGGAATGCTGCAATTCTACGAGCTGTTTCCCCTCGTGATAGTTTGTTCGTGATACTATCCGTGAGATTTCCCTGTCTTTGTGTTCATTTTCAAAGACACTGGCTTTAATTTAGCTTTTTAAATTCGTGCTTGAATCCCATGAAATAGCATGTGAATTGTTCCACAAGCATCCATGTTGCAGCTGCCGATTCTTCATCAATGGGCTCTGAGTGAAGTGCACGAGAGAAACTTTAAAAGTAGTCCTGAATAGTATGATGGCTAATCATCATGAAGCTTGGATCGATATGTTCTAGTTTCTCGGACTACGGTGAACTAGGAATGTGACCCGGAGGTTGCTGATGTGACATCACGATGGCCAGGAATGATGTTACTATGACACACAGCTCATCTGCCCGAGGACTTCGGCAATGTTACAGCTGAGTTGTGGCGACGGTCTATTTCCACCTTAATCACAACTCATTTACAACATGAAAATTGCGTATCCATTATCACATATTATTTCAGCACACTTTATAACCCCACTTGTCTGTTGACTATTATGTTGCTTCTGATACACACACACATCCTTCGATTGTTTAGTTGTACCTCATATGTGTTACGATATCGTTTGTGCACCCACCGGATGGAATGACCTTGACCTTGTAATAAAGTGGCTTCCTCTTTGACACATCATGGTGTTGGTTGTTTATATGGTGTCAGAAGTAAAAATCGAGTGAAATCATCCTTGGTTATAGGCATCGGCGTGCAATGGATGTGGAATTCGGAAGACCAGACACTCTACTTGCCAGTCATTTGCTTCGATTGTGTTGTCAAGTTGATATTTTGACTGTGTGGCCTATCGTAAGTAGTGTCTGTCACGTTTCTTCGGATTGACTGTGTAGTGATCCTTGCATCACAATGACGGGCTTAGTGCGTTCAAAGCACCCAGAGAGTTAGACTTTACTGGCAATGTGTCTCAGAACTGGAAAAAATTTCAAAATGCATTAAATATTTTCATGTGTGCCAGTGGGCTAAATGAAAAGCCTGGCAAGAGGAAAGTGATGTGTTGGTTGAATGTTGCTGGCCCACGAGCAATGGCTGTGTATGAGTCGTTCCAGTTTGCCCGTGCTGAAGATAAGTTTGATCTCGCAATTGTGTTGGCCAAGTTTGAAGCACACTGTATCCCTAAAGTGAATGAGTTGCTGGAAAGGGAGCGATTTTTCATCCGCAAGCAGCAGACCGGTGAATCGGGGACGCAAGTCGTCAGCGCACTCCGAAAGTTAGCGGAGACATGTAACTTTGGTGCTGTGGAGGACTCATTAATACGTGATAAGTTGGTGTTCGGTATGTTGCCAGATGAGAAATTGCGTGACAAACTCTATGAGGAGGATGACCTGACTCTGGAGAAGGCATTTAAGATGTTCTCAACCCATGAGATACGGACGAAGCTACAGGAGCCGGAGAAAGCTGTTGAAGCCGTGAGTGATGGACATGGACACTCAAATAACCGAGGACATGGCCAGGGTTACCGTGGTCGTGGTAGAGGCCGTGGTCGTGGAAAAGGTGCTGCGCATGGTGCAAGCCATGAGTCAAGCGTGAAAAGGGCATGTGGCAAGTGTGGACACGAGAAACATTTACAGAAGGGATGTCCTGCGGAGATGGTGCTGTGTCGGAAGTGTGGCCGTAAAGGACATTACGCGAAAATGTGTCACACCAAACGGGCACACCAGGTTCAAGTAGATAACGATGAAGACAGTGACAGTTTGTTTGTCGACAGTATCGGTAATACATCATGTGGTGTGAATCAGGTGTCACAAAAGAAGGACTGGCGTGTGTCTGTAGAGGTGGAGGACAGTGAAAAGGTAGTGTTCAAATTAGACACTGGTAGTGAAGTGAACACAATTCCATGTGATTTTCTTGCCAAAAAGTTTCCGCATGTCAAGGTAAAGTAGTGTGGTGCGCGGCTAGTTGGTTATTTTGGCAAAACAGTAAAACCTGAGGGTCAAGCTAAATTGCAAGTCCGCTTTAGAAGCAAGTACTATGTAATAGATGTTATGGTCATCAAGGGTAGTGCATGTCCGATTTTAGGTCTGGATGCATGTGTTGAGCTAGGTGTGCTCAAGAAAACGTGTCAGGTGTCGAGAGAAGCGAACGCAAGTGCAGAAATTCTTGATGAGTCCAAGTACAAAATGGTGTTCAGTGGGCTAGGGTGTATAAAGGGTGTTGCATATGATGCAAAGATGAAACCTGAGGTGAAGCCGGTTGTTAACCCCCCACGTAAAGTACCACATGCAATGCTTAAACCCCTCAAGCGATCCCTTGACAAACTAGTGGATCAAGCAATTATTGAGCCTGTCACAGAACCAACTGAGTAGGTGAACTCGTTGGTGGTTATCGAGAAAAAGAGTGGTGAGTTGCGTTTGTGTATCGACCCCAGACAGTTGAATGAGGGTATCATGCGTGAACACTACCCTATGCGCACAGTCGAGGATGTTGCTGTCTGTCTTGCCGGTAAGTCAGTGTTCTCTGTCTTGGATGCAGGTCAAGCATTCTATCAGATACCGGTGACAGAAGCGACGGCCAAGTTGTTGACATTCGACTCCCCGTATGGGAGATATAAGTTTCTGCGAATGCCATTTGGTATTTCGTCCGCCCCTGAAGTCTGGGAGCGGACGATCACTACACTGTTTTCTGGCATCGAGGGTGTCGAGATTGTGCGTGATGATATATTGATTGCTGCTGCCAACAGAGCACAGCATGATGTGATTCTGAGAAACGTTCTAGACAGAGCTCTTGAGTGTGGGTTGGGCTTGAACAAAGCAAAGTGCAAAGTGCAAAATTGCTGTTAATTCAGTTGTGTACCAGGGTCACATTTTCTCCGAGGAGGGTGTGTGTATTGATCCTGATAAGGTGAGAGCGATCACGAGTTTTAAGGAACCTGAGAATGTTGATGAGCTCACTAGGTGGCTTGGAATGGTGACATATGTTGGAAAATTCATTCCAAAGTTGTCTGAGAAGGCCGCACCGTTGCGGACCCTTCAGTGTGCCACAACAGCATGACATTGGGATAAGCCCCAGCAAGATGCCTTTGATCAGTTGAAGAGGGATGTAGTGAAAACCCCTGTACTCAGCTATTATAACTTGAGTGAGCCAGTTACGGTTTCAGTGGATGCTTCGGCGTATGGGTTAGGTGCGTGTCTGTTACAGAATGAAAAGCCGGTGGCTTATGTCTCGCGTGGGTTGACATCGTGTGAAAAGAACTATGGTCAGATTGAGAAAGAGATGTTGGCTATCACGTGGGGTTGTACAAAATTTCACGATTACATTTATGGTAGACAAGATGTGACAGTTGAGACCGACCATAAGCCACTAGAAGCGTTGTACCGTAAACCCCTGAGTGCAGCTCCGCCACGCACACAGCGGATGATGTTAAAGCTGCAAAAATACGTGTTGAAGGTAGTCTGGAAGAAAGGCAAGGAGCTCGTCATTGCAGACACTCTAAGTCGTGCACCAGTGACGTCTCTAGATGAGCCAAGTGATCTAGATGAATATGAGGTGCATACTGTTTCGCATCTACCAATCAGTGATGTCAGGTTAGCTGAGTTGAAAGCTGAAACCGATGGGGATATGTCATTACAAATGGTAATTAAGTTTATCAACCAGGGGTGGCCAAGCGTGACAGATTTCATCCCAAACCAATGTAGACCTTACTGGTGTGTCAGAGATGAACTGTACGTGTCAGAAGGTTTGGTGCTTAGAGGCGAGAGAGTAGTTGTTCCTGTGTCGATGAGAACTGCAATGTTGCAGCAAATTCACAGAAGCCACCTAGGTGTTGAAAAGCGTAAGAAAAGAGCTAAAGATATTTTCTTTTGGCCTGGGATGACAGCTAAAATCACCGAACTGTGTGAGAGATGTAGCGTGTGTGCTGAAACAAAGTGTAACAACAGAAAAGAACCAATGATTACCAGTCAGATGCCGGACAGGCCGTGGCAGAAAGTAGCAACTGATATGTTCTATTTTGATGGAACAACGTATGTATTAGTTGCTGATTACTATTCCAAATTTGTGGAATTTGCAAAGCTGTCCCAAGATGCTACAAGTGTCAGTGTTATCAGATTTATGAAAGATCAGTTTGCTAGGTATGGCATACCAGAGCAAGTAGTATCCGACAATGGTCCACAGTATTCTTGTAAAGAATTCACTGATTTAGCCATGCAATACGGGTTTGTGCATGTTACTTCATCGCCCTATTACCCGCAAAGTAATGGGTTCGCGGAAAGCCAGGTCAAAATTGTGAAAAGAATGCTGAAAAAGTGTCGCATTGATAAGAGCGATGTAGCACTAGCAGTGCTGGAGTGGCGCAACACGCCAATAGATGGGCTTCATGCGTCACCTGCGCAAATTCTGCAGAGCCGTAGGCTGCGTTCAACAGTGCCGACTACGTCGAAACAGCTTCGACCAAAACCCATTATGGTCAAGTTCACTACTGCTCTGGAAGAGAAGGCAGCAAAGTATAAGGCTCAGTATGACAAAATGACATTGTCCAAAGAACGAGAACAACTGAGTCTAGGAGAGAAAGTGAGGATTAACACCTCAGAAGGCTGGTTACCAGCAAAGGTGACCAAAGTAGGGCCTGAGCCTAGGTCATATGTTGTTGCTAGGAATGGGCATGAGTACCGTAGAAATCGAAAAGATCTGCATACAACTATAGATCAAAGTGTAACGAGTGCAAGTGTGCCTGACAAGGTGTTTGACAAAGGTGTAGAAAGTACTCAGCCAGAAAAAGCTGATGTGGCTAAAAAGAGTGAAAATCAAACTGTGCCAACAACTGAAAAACATGGTAATGCTGAACCAAGCCAGCCTGATGGTTCAAAGGTGTTTACTCGGAGTGGTAGAGAGGTGATCAAACCTCAGCGTTTCAGATAAGATGTCGATGAATACCCTGTTAAAGATTTAAAGTGATTCAGTTGATTGTACAACAAGGAATGTATGTTTTAAGTGCTTAAGATTTTTTAGTTAAGTCAAGGTTGAGGTAGTTTTGGATTCAGAGATTTCCTGTCTTAAAAAAGGGAGATGTTACGATATCGTTTGTGCACCCACCGGATGGAATGACCTTGACCTTGTAATAAAGTGGCTTCCTGTTTGACACACCATGGTGTTGGTTGTTTACAATATGTAAGTGATCGGGATGTAAATTCTACTAGACCCATCATGGAGCTCGCAATGTTGTGTAATTTCTTTAAAGTCTATCTAGTAAGAATTAAACCTTGGTGAATTAGTAACGAGTCTTCCTCGCGAGGAGCGACTGGTCAACCAGACCACACCTCATTCACCAAAGATGACACTCAGCTGTTGCGTAAATAGGGCGATAGCTACTTAGCTTTATCAGTTTATCAAATATACCATTAGAAAAATTGCATTTGGCTTGAAATGCTACCCACGACCATTGGACTCAATTACAAATGCCAGCTTACACAGCAACAAACCGGGACGCATGTACTTGCTTCTTTTCGACTCATCACTCCAGTATCCAGCTTTTGTGGCGCTTTTCAAGAGAACGCGGTTTGTATGCAATAGCGTGATGTCCATTAACTTTTGACGTTTCATTCCTTAATCATGTCGCATGACGCGAGGAATGCTGTTGGATGTCGACTTAATCATTATTTGTTTTCTTTCAATCAGTTGCACTGAACACTATGCACACAACTATTTGCGGTGACAGTTTAAGTCGCGCTATCTTTACCAAGTTAATGGGTTGAGGTTCAACAATCTAAAAATCACCTGCGCGTATTTAGATGATAAGAGGAAGGATACAATGACATTATTGCCTGTCGTAATAATGCAGATGCGAAGAAGCTGATCAAATTCCTTGCGGAGGTTTGGTGTAGGCCTCGAGGTCATTAACCTATTACACAATGACCATTGCAACTGACCTCTCCAATCTTCTCACAACGCAATAATCTCTCCAAGAGATAAACGATGACATCACAGTCGCTTATCATGACACTTGGTGCCTAGGTTAGTCACAAATGCATTACGTACCTTAAAAAGCTGACATGGAATACTCACAAATATTATGACAAATGGAAACGAGTGCAAAAAAACAATACAAACATATGTCCTGCAGTAAACGATGATAGTGCGGTCTATTGACACTTCTTATTTACTTATTGTCTGGACTCCGACTGCCCTTCGCTCAAAATAATGCTTAGTTATCATAATAAATAACCTTTAAATGTTTCGATGTTTCTTCGTGGCTTTAGCCCCCGCTGCTGCTACATTCTAATCACCAAAATACGTTATCAAAAAGTTTGCGCAAGCTTCTTAGTGTTATATCGATACGTGACGATGTAAATAAATATATAATCCTTCATGCGCCGTATGCTTAAATCAAATGTAAATATATGACGCCAGCAAAACATCCAAATGGGTTGTGTCTGTCAATCCTTAATGCTTTTAACCGAGATATATACGAATGGTAAATATCATTGAAGAAGACGATACAAACACAGCATTGGCGGTGACAATGAGGGTTGGTTGGTGATAATCATGATTTGTTGATGAGCTTGTCGGCTACTTGTTCGGTTGTTTTTTGCTAATTGGCTTGCTGCTAACAATTACGACAAAACCTCATATAAACACGAGACTCTCGAGAATTAAAAGTCTTGTGCACAAATTGGAAATTAGCAGACTTGTTGCCGACGGCGATATATCTGTCACTAAATAGACCATATAATGGATTCCTATTAGTAATGGTGACAGATATGTAGGCGTTAGTAACGGCACAACCAATGCATAGTAGGCAGCGTTTCTTCCAGCGTTACAATTAGTCGATAACACATAACGCCTTGAAGGCAACACAAAGAGTAAAATCAGTATAAAGGTCAAAGCATTCTCAATTCCAATCCTATTAGTACATCCACATAATCCTATTGTCATTGTCAATCGCATGTGTACATCAAGATAAGAACATTTTCTGCGCGCGCATTCCAGTGTCATGCCAGTTATCATTAGGCGCTAAAAGCTTTTCACTCCCAAAGCCCCTTCCCATAATGGAAGGCGAAAGGTTACGTGTGACGTTTGGCAGCCAGTCCCCGTTCAAATCTGTTCACCTTCAAGTCGGTGGTTCAATCCACGGCCCCATATACTGCACAGCGGAATATTTGTCTTTATCACGTGAAATTTTAATGACATGATTTAAACTTAACTGGCAATAAGGTCAGAGAATATCGGTTATCAGCGATGAATCTCCTCTCCTATTAGATGTGCAATCTAAGATCGTAAGATGCTTACATGTTGCTATCCTGTTCCAATAGGCGACGATACCTTAATGGAATCGATCATTTTCTTCCAGCTACAATGTACGATAAGGTATCACAGGCAGATTGCAAGTCATATTTTCTCTTATGCGATACATAGCCTGCTTCACTGATGACCGACTGACCAAAGTTTATTTGTGTTGTTTTGGTTTATGTTTTCCATAATCTATATTTTACTACTTATGTAAATGAGGCCGATGTTACAATTGCAAGCAATGTAGGGCGGGAATAGATATCGGGGTCATTGTAGCGATTGATGCCTCGAACAAAACAAACACGACGCATAGAAACGTATGTCTTCAATTTGGTCTTGCAGGATGCAGCCTTAGTTCAGGCAACCAGTGTGTATCGCATGAATGAGACAATTTATCAACATATTACGTCTTTCACTAAAAGTAGACCGAGTAGCTATGACAAGATTGGGTACTGACCGAGTCATATTGTAAGCAAAGGATCAACTGGTAATCTGCTACTGCTGTGGACAAGAAGAGGATGGCATGATGCCTATTATGAAAATAGCAACCATGACTATAATGAATGTGATAATGAGCCTGCCTAAAATGTGGTGAGGAACAAGATAATGATTCTACCTGAATAGTGGTGAGGATAGCAATGATAATATATGTAGTTTTAATGATACTGAAAATGGTTATAACGGTGATTATATAACGATCTTTATGATGATGATACTGACGATAAAAACAATGATGATGGTATTTCGTCATTTCGCAATGTGATTCAAGAACATCCTTAGACTTTTGAAGGTATTTGTCAATATTTTAATTAGAGATCGCCTTCATAACTCACCATGGTACGCTGTTTCCGTATCGTAGATGACCCAAACAATTACGCAGTCCATCGACGCACACAGATATTGTATATCTATTTATACTTACCTTATCAATGTATCTGTCCGCTACGATTAGGGACACTCGTTTTGTCTGAAGCATGTCACCAGTACATGTACAGTGGGCGTTAATCTGTATAGTCGATGCACGTGTAATGCTGGACGGAAATGGGAACTCTGTTCAGTCTCCCATCCGGCGTCAACATGTTGCTAACACCCTCGCAATAGCAAACAAACCAAACAAACCCTCCCACGGCTGATGTTCACCCCAAGATGAGCGAGTTTCTCACAAATTATTGACGGCATTCGCTAATCATTCGAATAAAAGGGTACTTGAAAAGCACAGACAATATTCTTCCTTGTTGAAATGTGACTTTAATGATATCTACATCAGTATAGCCTAATAATCACAAAAACAGTCTAATGATAAGTTACCGACCAGCCTCACATTGCTATTCACAATGTCGGTATAATACATAAACCGCTCATTTCAACTTGACATCAAGCCTACCAAATAAGACTAAATCTAGGCGAATGAAGATTGTAGGCAATTTTAAGATTGAGCAGAAGTTTGCTGGATTAGGTGAAGATGACCCGGAAACGGTCTGTGGAAACCATACGAATAAACAAATGACAGCACCAGGATTTGACAAGTGCATAATGCGGTACTACTTATTTCAGAAAGTCCAGGCATGCGTTCGCCGACCAAAATTGTGTGGTGAAAAGCGTAACGAGTTCAAATCACGCGGAAATGTTTGAAGTTAGGTGTCCTTAGTAGCGATATCCGTCAGTGAATCACAAGACGAACAGATCATTTGAAATAATATAATGTCCAGCATTTCGCCTTTTTCTGCTAGACGTCGTTAATAAGCAATTATGATCTTTTTACTGTATAGTATCTGTTATATCGGTAGCTAATGATATCACTATGCATCGTTAGATCGGCTTTAGTCTGGACTATCGCTCTGCCTAAATGACATGAGTAATATAAAAAAAATGTTCTCATAAGACAAATGGGGTTAAGGGTGTGAAGCAGATACAATCAGTGCCACAATCTGTATTGCTGCTTTTCATCAGAGATCTGGAGTGAATTTACAGTATATTATGTATTTAAGGCTTTTTAAATAACGACAAGAGCACACAGCGTGTCACGGATATTGCTATGCTGTATATTTATGTGACAAGGACGTGCATGTGTCGCAGTCGATAACTAAGAGGTAATTGATCTTAATATAATAAGGGGTTCAATGCGTGACAGCGCAGTTAAAAGAAGACGTCAACAGAGACGACCCAGATCAAATGCTACGGATCATATCAGCGGAACGATCAAGGTGAAAGTCTCTCTAATTCCCATTTTCCGGTCAGTTATGACAACAAAAGACCATCGCCATCTGAGATGAGTGGTTATATGTAACAGACAGGTCCTTATGTTAAGCAACAACTACCATTGATTTGATAAATAATGGTTATATTGGGGTCTGACGTCATTTTCAACAACAAGTAAGTAACAGATGAGGATGATTGTGATGACTAGACAGCGCCTCTTAGTGCCCGTGCCTACTTTGCACAACTCCTTAGCCCATCCCGGGACGCAAAACCCCACGCCATTTGGCTGAAATTCCAACACGATGTCACGTGATCATCGAAGTCACTAGCCGCAAACTGCCTGTTGATTTTATCTATTTGTTTGATAAAAAATAAATTATATGATGTCAATATCTCATTTCGACTCTAGCTACTATTATACGATCCTCACAATTCCTTTGTTTATCACTAAAAACGTGGCATAAAATCACCGAAGCTTATTTCCACTAGCGTCTACCGATTTATATCAAGAAATAAATTAAGGATTATATTTTTCTTCTAGACACTTTTAATCTATAATAATATTTTCATTAAGGCTTACATTACTTTGTGATACATAAATAAACCGCCGTTTGGTTTTAATTCACAAACTATGCCAATTGTTTCATGTTGCAATCTAATTGTAACTCAATTTGATTTTGCCCCATCTCATTAGCTCTTTTTAGAGTCTTTTGGTTGCCTCTGCAGGTCGACGTCGTTCTTGTCGTTTACAATCCATAAATAATCGTGCCAACGAATCAGCCTACTGATTCATTTCAGTTTGGTGCAAGTGTGATAGCTTGACGAAGAATTCGAGCAGATTTATCGCATTACATAGAAGCCAGGACTTAGAGGTATAAAGTTGTACCAAACAATGTGTATGATTGCTATAATTCATGCCATTGCGGAAACAGGCTTTGTTTATGCATATTATTGGTTTCGTTAGTTGGCAGATTGCGAGGTTGAAGTGGCTTTTATGCGCCATTGGCCTGGCTTACAGAGCAAGTTGCGCAGCTGCCTCCATAAAAACAGACATTACTTCGCACGTGCTATGACTTGTGCCGTCATAAAAAGCGCATCTCCTGCAATTACAAACTGTTCATAGCGGATAACAGAATCTCATTTGCAGTCTACATTGTAACTTTACTTTAAGGCGTCAGTTGACTACAAGAGATGACACCCAATCAATGCATCGTCATTCAAGGGCTAGTTTGCAATCGATTGTTTGAGTAAATGATGGACCGCTGAAAACATAATGGCCACTTCTGCCATATAAAGATTGACGATGTAGCATACAATACCTAATGGGTGTGAAATAAGCTTGTCAGATGGAAAAGTAAAAAAATCAGCGACGAAGACTAATTGCCGGGTTTAAAAGTTAGGCAGCGTGTGGCGATAAATATGCCATCAATTGTGAACAAGTTTCATACTGATTAAATTCACGCACACGAAATGTAACTAATCACATCCTGTATTCTTCTGCTCCAGTAATGGCGCGCTAGTATGTTACATCGGCGAGTATCTCATATAAGTTATCACGGATTCCCATGAAACATCGGGTCGGCAAAGTATTTATTTTTGTACTCTTGCTCAAAATTACTTCTTGTGTACTTACAGTATGATGATTGCTAGCATGACGAAGACATCTTTTGTTCATGATATGTGTACAAATCGCGATTGTTTTCGGAAATATATTTAGCGTTTTTAATTCATTGTACTTTGCGTGCCTTTCATTTGCACGGTATATTCGTTTGTTGCCTTGCCATTAGGGTTGATTACCAGGAAGATGTAACCATTTTCGATATCTTATGTTGCGACAGTCTCTCTCTATGAATGTTCACAACTCCCCATAGAAAAGTTCGGTCATATTAGTTTCTTGAACATAACTTTGTTTCGCTGTACTGGCCAAATAGGATACAATTGCTTAAGTGGAAGTTTGTTCTCTGTTTCAATTTGAAATGTTCCTTGCTTGTCATTGTTGGTGTATTGTGTGGCCATATGGCGTTCAGTTTGTGGACACGTGGTAGGTGTATGTAGGTTGGGTCAGTCTTCGGAAGCTGAGCAATTAGGTCAAATATAGCTGAATTGGTCAATACTTTCGACTTAATCTTTCTGGTGTGCTATTTCCCACGTCATATCCTTTATTGTATTACCACACGTCGGATTTCACCGTCTTTTGGCTCGTTTTCAAAGCCATTGGATTTTACTTAAAAGTTTTAATAATCGTGCAAGAATATCATGACAATGCTTATGATTAGTTATTACTCTCGTGAACTGCTTCACAAGAATCTATGATTCAGCTGTGCATGACCTGCGAGAAAAGTGTATGTGCATCTGCCGTGGATATTTGTTTTGCCAGTTGGAGTCGCATGATATTTTCTTACAAAGTAATGGTGAATAATACGAGGTCTAAGGGTAATATATATGCTATTTCATACATATGCCCCAGTGTGTCAAACTACGCAGAAAAAGGTATGTGAACCTGAGGTTGCTGATATGACATCACGGTGGTCAGAAATGGACTTGCTGTGGCACACAGTGTATCTACCTGTGGACTTCAGCAGTGTAATAGGTTAGTTATTGGGACGGTCCACCGTTATCATAACTAAGTTACAATATGAAAATGCGTCTCTGTAATCGGATTATATTTCAGCGTTATGAATCCCTCGCGTCTGTTATCTATCATTCTGTCTGGTCTAAACATCCCTTGTGCATTTTACCGAAATCGCTATGAGCGGTGAATGTCATTGGCCAAATTGATGATATTGATGATTGGTAAGTGACAATGAAGAGAGGTTGATGAGCCTGTCAACAGCTTGTTCGGTTGTTTGCTCATTTGGTATGCTACAAACAATAACCACAACTTTACGTGAACGTTTTCAATACAAATTGAAAAAAAAATATGACTTGGTACGAACGGCGATATGCAAGTCATATAATATACAATATGATTTATCGCTGTTATCATAGGTGACGAAGTGTCATCTAGAGGAAACATTGCTCGAGCAAGATGATCAGATTATGTTTGGGTAATTAACAATGACAAATCTGTAATGACAGATATGCAGAAGTGAGTAGCAACATAACCAATGTGTAGCAAGCAGCGTGTCTTCCAGTGTAAAAATAAGTCGATAACACATAACGCCTGAGGGCAACACCAAAAATACCCTTTGCCTGGACCGGCTCTTATGATTTCGTGAATTCTTCTGTGCAATAGTGTAAATGTGTGGGACGGGCGGGTGTCAATTGGATCCGTTCTGTTGTATTGCAAATAGTAAAGTCGGGATTAAGTCAGATTCGGATTCAGATTATCACTATGACTTCCAATGATTGAACAGTTTTAAGCGTCATACAGAGGTTTTTTTTTACGTTTAACGTTGGTTTGCTTCTGAATAAATGTTTAAATTATTCGATTGTAAAAACAATTACGGATTATAGGTGCTGATTTTAATTGTTAGCGTTTTTGAAACATAACTTATTGTAAGATTTCCATGACGATGTGGGTTATGATGCTAATAACGATGTGAATGATGTTATAAAGGTAATTCTGAAGATAACCTTGATGACTACAAGGGTGATGAGGATGATTTTGATAAAAAAAAGTCAAGTTACCTTATGTAGCCATGAGCTTATTTCGTTTAACGTTGTTGAGCATCAGATCAAAGTTAGTAAACATTTTTGTCTCGCAATACAGAACGCAATTTTCAATATATTTTTGTAAGAATTTTTTTATATTTATGTGTCAGTGATGTGCACAACTCAGATGTTTGTTTTGAGCTTGATAGTAAATTGAGGTCAAGGTCATCGAAAGAAAATCAACAACATAGATAAATCCATAATAATCCATATGAATTAGTAGTTGACAAACCAATTATCGTCCAATCTGAAAACGAAATGTTTTATTCATGCGCTGAGCCCATAGGTTTGTTTTGACCTTGACCTCGGTCGTCATAATTGAGAAAATCTAAAATCTTGAATATCCACATGGAAAATAGTCCGATCGTTATAAACTTTAGACCATTGTGGAGCTTAATTCTCTGGCAAACCTACAATATGTATGTTATCTGTTCAGCGTTAATCTTTCTTCGTAGTCGCACATGAAAAGCAGTTAATGGTTTAGCTACTGTTGTTTGTTTTTTGTTTCGATTAAGAAAAAACATAAAGACGGTATATACACAGTAATAAAACTATCAATCGTAAATCGTCAATCGTAAATAATGGTCCAATTGTCATAAATAATTGGTAGTTGTTGTCATGGACAGCGCATATTGAAAAAAGTACTTGCTCGTAATCTAGACATCGTTTAATTGCAAGACAAATGCACCAAATTATGTCATTAATCCAGAGTAGGATATCGATATAGGGGGGTGGTGGGGTGCGGAGATTATATCATGTATTTGTGAATCCCCATAGATCAGTCTGTTAATAAGCGAATCCAGGGAATGCATTGGCCTAAGGGCTTGATGTTTATATTATTCCAAAGGACTCATCTGTGAGTAAATGCATATTTATGATTATAGCATGTGTTTGCTTTTAGAGTGTATACAAGACAGAAAACAAAGCTAATGAGATTAGAAATGAGAGCGATTCGTTAATATTACCATGTTAGCATAGTCAAGGTCCCCTAGTCCCTTGGCTGCGGGCCCTGTTTACTTGTCAATGATATTCAATACTCGCGCCAAAGGGTCTAGGCTAGCAAGATCTCTTGAACTGGACTGGCATTCCAGATTCGGGATGCTCCATTCAGAAGCCGTGTCATTGGGTACTTATGAGCCATTGTCTCTCATTGGTCAGTGTCCAAAGATTCGGCGCCATATTTGTTTTGTACGCGTCGTTTTTACACCTCTTTTAACATGAACTGAAGTATTTGCAGTTGTGTTACCATTAAAACGAATCCAACGGAAGCCCTCGATTACACGCAACAGCCGCATGGCGTGGTGTTGAAAGACTATCAAACGGATAGTGCGCTCTGCTGCTTGATGGGTGTTTTGTGAATGTGCCTGATGGGGCGGGGAAACATTTTGCTATATGTTGCTAGCTACTGATCTCGATGCAATGCTTGGAATGGGTAAGGGTTAGACACCAATGGTTGTCCACATGCTCGGGACATTCCAGTGTATTCGAGTCACGTCCGCTTAAGCGATCACACTCAACTGAGGAGTAGTTTATGTCTTGGTCGATCAGCTTTATTACAGGATCGTCAACCACTTATACTGTTCAAGAAAAGCATTTAAAGTGAGTATGCTCTAGACCGCTATATTGCGTACCATATGAATATCTCCACTGAGATCAAAAGATTCCAGCTAGATATAAACCGCATGATTATAATAGGGATCACTGTTTCATCGCATCTATAGTTAAGAATGTACATTTTTAGTATGTGTATTTAGTCACGTATGTATGTCGGCGGTTTGGAGCAGTTAAAGGTTCTGAGCAACAATTTAATGAAAAAATACATTGTTTGAGCAGCGTACAATGCTCAATGTGGCCATATGTGGTCAAATAACCCGTCACTGAATGCTAAGAAAATAAATATCAAGCCAATTTGTGAAACACACTCAAATATTGAGTCACAACTTATCCTACACCGGGCAGTAGGTGGGGCTATTTGGTGTGGTGTCTTAGCAGGAAGCTATAAACTCTTTGATAGAGCTCCATGAATAAAGGTCCACTTGCGAGATCAGCGTCAGCCGAATAATTTTTGTTCTTTATGACACTGACGGTAACGAACGCTTCAAAGTAAAAACGTGACTGAAATCTGAAGTTATCACGTCGTATGACGCAAATATGGCACGCCGCGGTACTATTTAATGAACGAAGCTTTTCCTTGAGTCAGTCAATTCCCTGTAAATATATCATGGACCAATGATTTCTTTTATAAATTTGATTGCTTATAAAATCATCAATATACATGCGATGGTGATGAAAATTGGTTGAATGGTGCCACAAATCTAATATCCATAACAACTTGAATTGAAGGTGTCAAAGATTTGCAGAAGCCGAATGTTTTATTTTGTACGATCGTTCCTGTGCGCATATAGCATGAATAACTGACTGAACAGTATCAGTGATATATGGGCTGATGTTTAAAAGCAGCGGGCATGAATGAAGAATTGTTACCACAATGATAAATTTACTTGTGCTTTAATGAAAAAAGACCGAGGTTAATACAAATAGCTACCCAAGACGACACGGGACGGGTGCAAGCTGGGATTGCTTCGCCTTACCCCCGCAATGAATGACTGAGTAGGCGTGATGGTGGGGCCACCTAGAGTTTTTAAGTTGGGTCTAGAGGCATAGCGGTTTTATGGGTCTCATTTCAATTCACCTGTTTGGTCACGAAAAAATCTCTGAAAGGCGATGTCACAGTGCAGTCTGTTGACAATCAGCTTCAGAATAGCAGTCACTCTCACTCGCACATAGTAGATGAAAATTACCTAACTTTCGATACTCACACACATTCACACAACCTACCCCACCCCTACACCCCAACAAACATACTCACGTATGTGGTTTGCATCCTGGCAAGTAATTTGACAGTAGATTGGTGAAGCCTTGGTATGCATCAAGAGAGCACCAACAGCAACTCCAAAACGAGGGTGGTGGTGAAGCTCATTTGGGCTACATACATACATGAATCAATGTATGCACACATTCATACATGTTTGCATACATACGCGCATACATAAATACATGCATATATACATGTATGCTTAAGTACATACATACATACCTACATACATACAAACATACGTGTATACATCCATACATACATATACATGCATACGTACACACACATATACAAGTACGTATATACGCGCGTGATTGTGAATACATGCACACATACATTCGAGGATCGGCACCGGAATTTACCTTCAATGAGAAGAAATGATATCATGTCTATATATTGCGCTTAATATTTCTTGAAACTCCTTAACTGTTGACTTTTGGCCAGATGACAGGGAATTTTGCCAACGATAAAGGTGAATACGTGATCAGTCCACATCAGCTTGTGCAACTTGTAGACTATAAGAGTGCGGGCTGCACGAGACATTCTGAAATCTTCGTCTACAACCAGAGACGACCGTCCGCTTACACTAAGTGAATCATGGCGGAGTCGTCATCTTACTTAGCAGATGAAAATGACTTAACTTTCGATACTCACACACACCCACACAAACTACCCCACCCCTACACCCCAACAAATATACTCACTTATGTGGCTTACATCCAGGCAAGTAGTTTGACAGTAGATTGGTGGAGCCCTGGTATGCGTCGAGAGGGCACCAACAGCAACCCCAAAAAGAGGGTGGTGGTGAAGCTCATTCGGGTATCTACATACATACATGCATCTATGTATGCACACATTCATACATGTTTGCATACATACGCGCATACATAAATACATGTATACATTCATGTATGCTTAAGTACATACATACATACATACATACATACATACATACATACATACATACATACATACATACATACATACATACATACATACATACATACATACATACATACATACATACATACATACATACATACATACATACATACATACATACATACATACATACATACATACATACATACATACATACACATACATACATACATACATACATACATACATACATACATACATACATACATACATACATACATACACATACATACATACATACATACATACATACATACATACATACATACATACATACATACATACATACATACATACATACATACATACATACATACATACACACACATACATACATACATACATACGTACATACATACATACATACATACATACATACATACATACATACATACATACATACATACATACATACATACATACATACATACATACATACATACGTACACACATATATACAAATACGTATATACACGCATGATTGTGAATGCATGCACAAATACATTCATGGATCGGCACCGGACTTGATCTTGAATGAGAAAAACTGATATCATGTCTATATAATGCGCGTGATATTTCAGGAATCTCCTTAACTGTTCACTTTTGGCCAAATGACTGGGAATGCTGCCAACGATAGAGGTGAATACGTGATCAGTCCACATCAGCTTGTGCAACTTGTAGACTATAAGAGTGCGGGCTCCACCAGACATTCCGATATCTTCGTCTACAACCAGGGACGACCGTCCACTTACACAAAGTGAATCATGGCGGAGTCGTCATCTGACTTGGCCGTGATTGCGATCGATTTTGGGACGTCATTTTGTGGATATGCATTTTCTCTGGCTGCTGCACCAGAGTATATTCGAACTTACAGTCCATGTGCTGGAAGCATCAAGACGCCTACAGTATTGCTGACGGACGGCAGCACAAAGTTTGTAGCTCTGGGATATCACGCCTTGGAAAAATACAGCACCATGTCGGATGAGGAAGCGAAGTCTCACAGGTTGTTCCAAGGGTTCAAGATGGCGCTGCATTATGAAAAGGTATGGAAACCTTGATATATTCGCAGGTAAAATTTGTCGGACAAATTCACTCAAGCTTTGGCCCATTCAGTAGAGATAGAGATCCATTTATTAACATGTTTGCAGGACCTTAATCAGCACACTCTCATAAAAGATAGCAGTGGAAACCCCGGCTGCGCACTGAATATCTTTGCTATGGTTCTCGAGGAACTTGCCAACCTCGCGCTGAAAGCTATTTGGGGATGCAAGTGAATGGTATGTATTTCTAAATTGTGATACCTTTGCTTCATACATAATGTAACAAAAAATGTCCGGAGCAAATGACATGTAAGGCGTCATGTAAAGATGTATCTGTTTTTAATACGTGTTTGACTGCGAGGGAGTCATTTCTGAGTGGGTTTTTATCTCATACAGTGATCTAGAAGAACTTAAACAACGCATAAGATGGGTCATAACCATGCCTGTTGTATGGACGGACGCAGCAAACCGATTCATGATGGAAGCGGCTTATAGGGTACACTTTAACACCTTAATTATGGCTAATCATTGCATTGAATATATATATATATATATATATATATATATATATATATATTAGCACGAACGCGACCTTTAGTGGACAAACCGCCAACCTTTCGTAGACTTTGGTCCACGAAAGGATATACCAGTATGTCCACATAAAGTCAACGCTCATTTTCGTCCAAAATAATTGAAATTATTTTTGTTTGACCATTCGAATGTGATAGTCTAGTCTTAGTAACGTACACAAATAATCTTTCACGCGTGATTTCTTTGGATTTTGAATATATAATAGCGAAATAAAATTTTTAACAACTAACCATTCGTTGACATAACACGCACACCTCATTATCTCTCCATACAACCGTATATACTTCAATCCAAATTTCCAAAATAATGTTTAATCATATGTGCTGGATATATTTATTTGAAAAATTCAATATTTGATTTATTCTTAAATTTCTTTCCGAAAAAACTCTATTTTCTCTTTTTCATTAATCTACAACATTGAATTAGATCGCGAAATTCTACCAATGGTTCATAATGATCACATCTACAACAAATATTATGTTTCTAATCCATGATGACTGAAAATGATTAAAATATTTCGGTATTCCGCAAATATTCAAAAATATATATGGGCACGAAAGGTTGGATTTATACGTATAAATTAATGTCTTAACCTTTCGTGGACGACGTTTCGAGGACAAAAAGTATATACCAGCAATAAAAATTGACAAAAATATTTTAATTCGCTTTAAACTATTTAATTGTATCAATTAAAAGATGCCGAATAAATAATTGATAATTAATGATAGAAAAAATACACTATAAAAATTTGTCCACGAATGGTTGGAGTCCACGAATGGTTGTAATCGTCAGTATATATATATATATATATATATATATATATATATATATATATATATATATATATATATACAGCATACTTTGACTATGGAACTTTGTGATTAGTCCGGTATTACCAAATCGACAGCAGCTAAGAACCTATTCCTTGCCTTAAAGCCTGAGGCAGCGTTTCTTTATTGTCGGTCAGTGCCTGTCAAGTCAGCCGAAGGAGCCATCTATGAGATGAAAGTAGGAGATCAGTATCTCTTACTTCGCTGTGGAGGTAATGATCCCTTTTTATAATGCATACATTTTGCAAGAAAACTATATTTGTCATACTATTTCAAATACCAGACTTACACAAAAGTATATCATTAATGATAGCACACGACTACTATCTTGTTTTCGATTCTCGATGGAATTGATAGATCAGCATTCTATTTGTTGCATTGGTGCTTGGCTCGGTTCGGTAACCAGGTGGAACATTTGATGCAACTGCCTATGCAATCCGTGGCAAGTACGATATCGAAGAAATATGCATCGCTAACGGTGGTGCAATAGGTGCGGCCATGGTGGATGACAAATTCATCAAACTTCTGGACAAGATTTTTGGAAAGCCATTCATGGACAAATACAAGAGTTTGAAAAAGTTCATCGGCTTGATGGCTGAATTTAAAGCCAAAAAGAAGAAATTTAATGTTTCTGAAGAGAGTTTTGAACTTTCGATTACTGGTATTTTGGAATTCTACCAAGAGCACTTTCAAAGGGGTACTGGACAATCTGTGAAAGAGCTATATGATGAAATTGTTACAACCGAGTATAAAGGGCTAGGTGTCAAGATACAAAATGGCAAGTTACAGATACCAACCTCAGTTTTAATGGAAATAATTACGTGTGTAGTAAATGACGTAATCGAGCACACAACCCAAATACTGAAGAAACCAGAATTGAGAGGTGTCAAAAGAATTCTGATGGTGGGCGGCTTCAGTGATTGCACCATTCTCAGAAAAGCCATCGATGACACATTTGGAGGCAGATATACTGTAATGTTTCCAGACGATGCCTGGTCAGCTGTTCTCAAGGGCGCCGTGATGTTTGGTCACAATCCGTCCGCCATCAGCCTCCGTATCGCTAGAAAGACATACGGGATTGATATAGTGAAACTATATGACAGGATGGTTCACGACCATGCCAAACATTGTTTTACAGAAGGCAAGAAGATGTGTAAGGATGTTTTTGACGTTTTAGTGAAACAAGGTGATGCACTCACGAATGACATGCCGATTAGGAAAACATTCCAACCCTTGACTGCTTCTCAACAAAAGTTTAACTTTGGCATTTTTGCCACGTCAAGCAAAACACCCAAATACATAGACGAACCCGGCGTGGAGAAGATCGGGTCGATAACAATGAAGCTCCCTGGCGCTGGCTTTGATCGACCCGTGGAAGTGGCTATGTATTTTGGACGGAGTGCTATTAAAGTGGAGGCCCGTGATCCGCGAGAAGGGGGCGCTTTTGAAGACTACTGAAGTCGACTTATAAACCCGCTGATTCTGATTATCAAGACTTTACCCTACTTTCGCATTAGCAATATTCGCGCTATCACGTTATCGTATTTCTTTCTCTGGGTTGTGTTTGCTTCTCATTTTTATGTGTTTTATAGTAACACACTACTGTAACACAATACTGTATACTAACACAATACTGTATTCGGAACACAGATATTTGCACAAAAATTGATTATTATCTGAAGTTACTTACTAACGTGTAAGCTGATCGAATTCTACATGTATTTGTTTATTGTTTAATTCAAAAGCTGACATCTATCATGAGGCCTGGCTGTTACAGGTGCGATTATGACTATATTTTGAGACAATTAAGTATGTAGTGTTCTTTTGGCTGGTGATTTGGCATGGGCGCATATGGTTATTCTTGAACGTTTATATTCTTGAAATATTTGGCTTGGACATTGATATGTAATCGGCATTCGGAATAATATAATCATATAGCCCCATAAAAGCCTTAGCTTCACTGTTACATCACCTCTCATTCTAGACCTGCGCAGGGCTATTAGCATACCCTTTGTGTGATTTTAAATAACAAGTGTTCTCTTGGGTTAGTCATTAAGTGTGTGATGTGTTGTTCACGGTTTCAATTTACGTCAGTGTCAATATTTAAAGTGTTTTGCGGCGCTGAATATCACATATCAAATAAAACAGGTGGAGGCATCTTGAATGGTCCTGGTTATTTAATTCGTATTTTCCTTGACAATGAAGCTGAGGATTTGTTGCCAAAAATCTAAATAATGACCGGGACACAAGCATTTTTACTCGGAGCTTAAAATTTGTGTTCAATATATCACGCCGTAATTAGACGAAATAAGATTGCTCTGGCGTCTGAGTATCGATTCCAGATACCATGCGTTTTTCGTAGCAAGTGATCTAGATATTTAGTAGCAGATAATGTAATTGGTTGAATGGATGCGGCAAAGCATACAGCATTGGTGGTATCAGGTATTGAATTAGAATAGGACCCTTTGAATAGCTCTGTCAGTGGTGATATTAGTTTGTAAGCAAACTTCTAGAGCGAGGGAGTGGCATGGGGTTACCATTTACTTTTGTTGGTTTGCCAGGGACATTTGGTGATCTGTGAAATATCTTGAACTACGCTTAATTAGGTTCCGACGATACCATGACATAATAAAAACACTTGAGATTGTTGATCCGACGTCGCGAGGGACGGCGTCTGTTAACGACAAGGAGTCATCTAATTGGTTAACGCTTCCACGGCTTACTTGTTCAAATTGCGACAGGTAGGAGCGGTGACTTGTTCACTTCAAATGATTACATTTGGCCGCACTGATGCTCGATACATCACCATGGCATTTTTTTTATATTGTACTTGAGCGATCGTAAAATCCGCAATGCTAGCTTCATGCGATGAGATGTTGATGATATTAACTTGCGTCGCTGTCTACTTAAGCATGCGTCAGCCAAACTGTTGTTCTATAAATGTCATTATTTACCTCTGATACTTGACCTTTGTGGCTCTTCGTGTGTAATAAACAGGTGATTTAAGCATGTTTCATGTTTGTTAACTACAAGTACGATTTTCTTGAACATTGTTGGGTACATTGTCTAAAGAATGTTAGTGATATACGGCCACATCATAAATGTCACAGCATGGGAAGTATTAAAGCTAGATATTAAACCCGATTAATTTTTAGCCACACAAGTGTGTGTCGTACTGCGCCAAGACATCACAACGTCACTTGCACTTATCACGACCCTCCATATAAAAGATCATAACGTCACTTGTTGCGTCGTGGATTCGAGTCAAAGCTAATTACTTCCGGTCCTAATCATAAACAAGTAGCGAATTACTTATTGTAGAAGACTTGAATCATTAAAACATTATTTAGTCCTGCTAGATCTATCGATTACATTTCACGGAGTCGAATCCAGGAACAGCCTTGAGGGATTAACAACGTTTTAATGGACTGTTTGCTGTGATGACAAGAAAGCAGAAGAGCTGTGTTTTATAACAGTGCTTGAAGGACTTGCAATATTCTAAGTAATATTTAGACGAATTAGTTTGGTGACATTGACAAAGCATACATATAACGGAATTCATGTTAAACATCACCTTTGTGTTACCCCGACGTCACCACCGCCCATCTTAATGTGTTAGCGGGCAGGGCAATCATCTCTCATCGGCGGGTCGTCACCCACATAGAAAAGTTTAATGACAAAAAACACTCGGAAATGTTTAACAAAACTCCGTCACAAATTTCAAAAACCTCCTGATGTCTGATTGCGGACCACTAGCTCAATACAACACCGACAGTAACTGAATATAGTGGATAGACTATTTCGCTACAAACGCAGGTTGAAGGGAATGCAACCTGCTTACTTCACCTGATACATTATCTCGTGAACCCTGTCTGTATGTCTAATATACAACCATCTCAGATATCACGATTGATTTCACCTTTTTATCATCACAATATTTATCCAAATCATAAAAAATAGAAAAATATCCAGCATTCAACATACGCAAGTGCGCCACTTAATAACAATAACAACAGTCCATCTCTTTAAATCATACACCTTTCCTCTTCACCCCTGTAACCCACAAGCCCAAACCTGAGATGCACTTATTGTATACTTGTGTTAAACCTTTGGCATACCAGTTAACAGCTATGTGAACCTGTGTAACACCAGTATTCACCTTTGAAAGTGTGCACTCCCGCTATAGCTGTGGCCACCTGTAATACGCTCACACGCATTGGGCATCGCAATTGCGTACGTTGGACGTTTGGCAGTGAATTTGAATCCTCTTTGTCAACGTTTGCTAGCGCATAATGACTTATATATCAAACAAAACTTCATGGCGTTGATAACGGATTTCGAGTGTTATCGATGGCGATCAGTATTGTTTGGAATATGAACGATCATATACATAATATCAGATAGTGCATTTTCAATGTCAAACGTAATCAGTTTTCGTTGATACACTCAAGGTTATAGTGATTACTGTTCAAACCTCTTGCCTTAATCTCCTGACCATATTATAAATGTTATCTCGTTCGTTCGTTCTGCAATGCTTATGATAAAATATGGCTAGTTAACTAGTACACATTCCGTGTGCGCCACCTCTTATCATCATTCAGAACTGCTATATACAAATATATATAGAAGTGTGCTGCGATTGGTTGGTCGCATGTGCATACACACTCGATTAATAGTAACGCGCCTACGATTTTCATGTCAACACGAATTGATATTCGCCATCTTTTCGACCGCATTAGTTTAGAGCAACAATTTAATCCATTCCCCCCGGACTATAGATGTGATATGTTAAGTTATATTTACAATAGAAATGTACACCAAGGAACAATTGGGGAGCAAATGTGGACACGTTTTGGACGATACTTCAGTCATTCTTTCAGCATAATTATCACATGATTGTCAAACGGGGATTGCAAATAGGTGTCAAATCATGCCCTAAGTTCTTATTTTACATTTTAAAACCCACTCATTCAACAACTCGCAGAAGAGGGCTATTTGATTGTAGCAGATCCGTATGGGAGGGCATCGGCGGCTAAACCCAGCGCCAAACTTCACACAAAACTCATATCTAGCTATCCACGGGATGGTTATGTACTTTACTTGAGATTTTATTAGTAAGCAACATTGAAGATTCGAACCCAATAGCAGTTTTCAACAGCAATTACGTTTTATCCATTAATCGATCTTGAAATTCAAACCTTGTTCTGGGCCATATGTTTCTTGCCAGTCTGCGCGCATTAGACTTCACCCACGGTAGGGCGGTCAAACGCCGCGCCGATCTCAATTAAACAAGGCAATTTTTTGGCAGTTTGGTAATATCAAATGACAACTGCCAACAAATATGAAGTTTTTTCGTGGCCATAAAAGTCGGGTCGCTATTTATGTACTAAGTAAAAGAGTCGTACCACTTTATCCTTCATACAATTTCTTATATAGCTTACACCAAAATGTTGGACAATGAAACTTCGGAGATGCGGAATAAAAACTGATTTACGGTTATTTGGACTGCTGTAGTCATTTTCAAGATTCACAGCCAGTTGGCGTGTGTGGGTGAAACTGTTAACATGTCTAAAAAAATTGTTTTGAATTTATGTCATCCCGTTTGACCTGCTCAGTAGAACATCCGAATGAACTGTTTGACCTGCATTGTTAAGGACACTCATATCTTCTCACCATCCCGTAAGTAGTATAGTATGCTACGTTATAAATCGGGGAGGTGGCTTAAATGAGAAGTGGCCACGCCTCCGGAATAGCAGATTTGTGACGTCACGACCAATCACAGGCCAGGATTCAGCAGGAAGTAAACCGGAAGTAACCGATTAGCCAATCACAGCACGGGGAAGTAGGACAAATTTGCATATATAATTTATGTTCGCAGCCAAAAAGGCGCCATTTTGTCACTTTTCTCACTTATTATCGCTATAGGAGGTGGATTTGTACTTTTGACAAAATGGCTAAATGGATTTGGGCAAAATGGCGGTCCTTCTTTATGAACAATTAAAACCTCCTAATTATCGATATATCCGAGCGGAAATTCACGTTCTAGTAAAAGACGGTATAATTCGAGCATAACGTTCACGTCATTATGACAACATGGTATATTGTATAGTGGGCGATATAACAATTAATAAGTAAGCTACCTAATTAAGTCATCAAAAGGTCAAAATACCTGACATTTACCTGAAAATGAAAAGTGACAGATTCGGAACCGTCTGACCGAGCTGACCACGATGGTCATGACCATTTTTGATTTGGATTAATAATAAATTAATTAAAATCACATTAAAAAATCAAAATTTTCACACAAATTTAAAGTGGATATTTTCGGAAGCGTCTCGACTAGCTGATCACGATGGTGAAAGAATTAAATCGATCATATCGATATTCGATACGCTATTCAACTTTAATCATGCTAATTAAAATCTCATTAAAAAAATCAAAATTTTCACACAAATGTAAAGTGGATATTTTCCGAAGCGTCTCGACTAGCTGATCAAGATGGTGAAAGAATTAAATCGATCATATCGATATTCGATACGCTATTCAACTGTAATCATTATAAAATTGCTAATTAAAATCTCATTAAAAAAATCAAACTTTTCACACAAATTTAAAGATACATACATACTCCAAACGGCGTTGCGTTTTAAGCCATAACGTCTGTGAAAGCACTGTCAAATTAAACAACAAGCCAAACATATAATAAATATATAGACACACATTCAACAGTAATATTACCACACAACTAAATATTATAACAACAAGTACTCACTGACTGATCACAGTCCTTCTCTCTCGCCATTTTGTTGACGCATGCGCAAAAGTACAGTTGACCCACTAAATCTCAAGCCAAGCTCTTACACGGAAGTAAGCATCCATTAACGCTATCTGATTAAAGTTAATCAGATAGCAAGCCAAGTCTGGGCATTACAAGACTAGCTGGCTATTGACGCTCTAAAGATGTTGTGGTATAATGTATAGTGTACATTAGCTTGGAGCAAGTCACTTGTCTATATCTGATCCACGGCTAATGGATGTATAATTCCTTCTTGCAGTGCTACTAAGTGTTTTAAATGTGTTAACTTCCTTGTTGCATTACTGAGTGCTTTAACTGTGACGTCATAGGTCAGTACTTTAACAGAAAGAATATATATATATATATATATATAGATATATATATATATATATATATATATATATATATATATATATATATATATATATATATATATATATATATATATATATATATATATATATATATATATATATATATATATATATATATATATACTATATATATATATATATATATATATATATATATATATATATATATATAGCCTGTTACAATGGAAGTGTGTTCTGATTGGTTGAGGCTTGCTATACATAAGCAAGAGACAGGCAGTTCCCAGCAAACAGTAACCATGGCGCGGTCATATACATGTGGCCACTGCAAGGAAGTATTTCATCAACGTAATTTCTTCATTGAACATGTCAATAGACATAGAAAAGGCAATGGTAAATTGTCCTCACTGTCCAAGGGAGTTTGCACAAAATAGTAAACTTCTACAACACAGACTTCGTGTCCATCCTCAAGGTCAAGGTCAAGCTGTTGAAGCACAATATTTCATGACATTGGAGGAGAAGAATCGGTTGAAGGTCCAGTACTTAGAATCTGCAAGACTAGTATTTTCTAACGAAGTGAAAGCAGTTGAAAAGTACGAGGAGAGTGCACCGACAATCTTCACCTCGAGAATAAGTGGAAATATGGTGTCTAGGTATAACATTCCTCTCACTCCTAGAGATCCTGCCGATAAAAATGGACTTATGACAGAAATTCTGAATGCCTTCGAAAGAGTCAATTTATTGAAAATGAAGGAATACAAAGTATCCATTTTAATTGGCGGTATTGCGAACCATTTGGATGAGGATGGGGAAGTTACCAACAGTGAGTACATATATCCCTCCATGAACACATGCCTGTTTCCATCGGACCCTATAACAAATTCAAAGCAGCTCATTATAACTGACAAGAACTCTGCTCTTACTCAAGTACGCGATGTGATAAGTGAGCGTGATTTTATGGAATGTATAACACGAAGTGCCGCTCGTGAAGACACGAAAACAAATTTAGTATTCTTCACACAAGTTCATATAAAAACATATGATTTGTTAAATGCATTTGTTGGCGCAGACGTTGACAATGAAGATGTGTTTGTGAATGATAATACATCGTTCAATGAAAGTGTATCAATAACTTACATTCCGCCATATGTGTTGCGAATGAGATCTTTGACTGATCATGGGTCAACGTTGGGTACAAATGATTGTGTATGGAAGCTACTGCAAAGTAAGCCTAATGATGGGAGAACAATTGATGAAATAATTGAATACTTTCCATACACATATAAAGGAGGAATATTTAAAAGAAGTAAGAATGTATGAGAAAAGTTGGTTGATTTGGACATAAACATTGATGATATTGATAATGAATGTACACATGTTATAACCTGGGACATTGAGACCAAAGCTGTTCCATTGGTGGAAGAAGAGGATGTCAATGCTACAGAGAAGAGGAGATTTGTGAGCAAACAAGTGCCAGTTTCAATTGCTGCAAAATGCAATGTGCCAGGAATTGAACAGACCTACTTCAAATACGATAATGAAAACCCCACAAACTTGCTACAGCACTTTTACGACTGGTGTGTGGAGGTCCCAAAAACTATGTGCAAAACAATGGCATAACAAAATGCGCAAAATATATTGTCGTATAGAAGAACGAATAATTCAACTTGGTGTTGGCACAGTGAAAGTAGCGAATGATAGATGGAATGACATGACAAAAGAACTACAGGACCAACTCCACCTCAACTCACATAAAGATTTTCAAAAGAACTTGTACAAACATAGTCCTCAAGTCTTTATACCATCGCCTCAAAGTGTAATGAAAAGGGGAACACGTACAGAAACAGTAGTGGAGGACAAACTGGAAAATACAATTGATTACATTTTCAACGAGGCAGAAATAAATAGCATGTTTCCTGAAGAATACCTTATTGGTAAGTATTCTTTATTATTGTATTATTTTTTATATAAGAAAAAATAAACTAAAAAAATTACATATTTTTTATTGTTTTGTGTATTTAGAAAGTGATGAAGAAACACCAATGCAAGATGATTTGGATGAATATCTAACTGGAGGACTTGGAGATGGGGAGGAGCCTATGGATGCTGTCAATGTTGGAGTGGATGTCAACACCGTTCCGGACAATGATGACACTCAAAGAAAGGAGAAGAAGCGATAGAAGAAAGGATGTCCGCTCATAAAGTACATAAACTCTTTGAAAATGGTGTTGGAGGAACTTAAGAGGTATGTTAGTTATATACCAATTGTAGGCTATAACAGTGCTCAATTCGATTTGGGTTGTTTCGGTTCGTCTTGGCCGAAAATATTTGGGTTTTTGAAAAAAACCAAACGTGTACATAATGATGAGGAAGAGGATGATGCTAATGATTTATTGAATGTAACTGTTATGACAAATGAGTGTGGTGATAGTGTTGTGATGAAAAACAAGCAAGTTTGTACCTACCGTTGTATTTATGATAAAGTAGACTTTCGACCTAACATTATAGGTAAAAGCAAGGTCTATAAACAAATTGTTACCTCAAGTGGTCTAAAATCGAATCTTGTGACACTAAAAATCAGTGTACTATTCATAGTCAATGTAATAAACGTTTGCCAGGCCCGTTTAAAGAGGAATTTTCTGGTGAACGGGCTGTAGGTCTATCCTTCAAATTATTTACATGAAACCTGCGGGTGATATCAAAATTGCATCAAAAGGACTGCGACAGTCAGCTATGTACATAGACTGCAGTGATGAATTTAGTAATGCTTTGAAAAATGATGTGCCAATGAGTATAAATTATTCCTCTTTGCAACGTGGCAATGCAACCATGATGATGGTAGATAATGTCCGCACCATAACTAATCAATATGGCAAGCGTGTGTTGAAGGATGGAGTAGGGGAAGAAGGGAGAACCACAACAATTTTACAGAATGTGTATTGTGGTACACCTGTGAAAAGGAGGAAAATTAACCAGTTGAAAAAAAACATTCGCGTTAAACGTCAAAGTGACTTGCTACATAATAATTAATGTTTTATATCAAGAGTTTGTACATAACTATTTTGTATGTGTTACCTCCTCTTATGTAGTGAATGTAATATATTTTTGTTGTGTAACTATTTTGTATGTGTTACCTCCTCTTATGTAGTGAATGTAATATATTTTTGTTGTGTAACTATTTTGTATGTGTTACCTCCTCTTATGTAGTGAATGTAATACATTTTTTTTGTTGTAGATGACTCAGCAGCTTATGGTTAACCAACATTTGTGGTTAACCACCATGTTATCGTTGTATGTATTATATAGCACTTATGATTGACAGTTATGATTATGTATAAGTAAGTATATATGTTATATCTGATATATCTTACAGTCATTGTGAACACGAAGTATAAGTGACAACGCCCTGTTTTGACTGTCATGTAATATGTTATGGTCTATTCACATATATTATTACACTGTGACTAATTATATTTTACACTGATAAATAAATATTATGTTTAACTGCAACTTCCTTGTTCATATTTGAACTTATTCATATCTTGTTACACTGAATATATAAGTAAAGCAGTAAATTATTACTTCATTCTAGAAGAGAGTACAGAAGGAGGAAGTACATTATAAATTAACATAATGGACGACGACAATACTATTATTCAAAGAGAATTGGTTAAATCTACTAAATGGTTGGAAGATAAGAATAAGAAGGGAATACGTTTCATAACCAGAGGCGGGGGAAAAGACTGGCTTTCTATGTGCTTTGCCTTTATGATTAAGATCGCCCAAACCGCCGTACTTATTCGAGTCAAGGATATAGAACCGCATCTGCAAGAGATTACGCTGCCCGGTGGCTGTAGAATAAAAACCACAAAAGGCTTTACTTCGGACCAGTACAGCGATTCGGAAGCGGACGAGACAGATAACACTGAGCTGTTGAACATTTTGGAGGATATGGTCAGAAACAATGGTGAGGCAAATAATCCGGGTGAGGTAAATAATCCGATGGATGATGTCCCTGATATACCATTGGCAACGGCAGCGTCAAAGGGGCAGTTTGTTAGGCTGTGTACACCGGAAGAAATGTCTGAGATCGCGCAACCCCCTGTGGACAGTGACATGGTAGAACAAAAACTGATGCCCCTTCCATCTTTCCCTAGCATTGTTATTGAGCGACCTTCTGCGGAACCTCCTAAGGCTGATGAGAGTGTGGCTGACCAACCGCCTAAAAAGAAAGCAAAGCGTGTACGGTCGGCAAGGTCAAAGAATAAGGAAAAAAACCAGCTCAAGTTGACTCTCGATGTACCGCCCACCAACGATATTCTTCAGGCTGCCATGCAGGGAACTGACATCATGACTACGGCCTGATCATAGTGTGACATATCATTCTGAACTTAAAAATCAATCTCTGCACATCAGGAAAAATCATAACGAACTTCAATTATGCCTAAATTAGTGCTGTCACGAAATAAAGCCGCTGTGTACAGGAAGAAATATGTAACCAAATTCGGGCCGGGATTGTATCGTACGCTGAAGAAGAAACATATGCAGTACAAACGTAGCAAGAATGATTGCGACCAAAAGACCAATGTACTAAGCGATATTCTGCGTGAATTCAAGACGCAGAAAAACGTTCCGAAAGTTGCAAGACTACGTGATGAATTACCAGCAGATGACTTGATCAAGCCGAAGCAATTGTACAAACACACGTACAAGAATGGATTGGATAGACAACTGACTTTCGAAAAAACAAACCTACCAAGCTGAGTCATCCGTTTCGAATGATGATTGCTGGCCCATCAAACAGCGGTAAAAGTACATTTGTCGAACGTTTGTTGAAAAATAGAAAGGAAATGATTGAACCAAATGTTAATGCGATCATGTGGTTCTATGGCAGTGAAGAGTCAATAATTCATTTGAAAGAACAGTATCCCAACATTGACTTTCATCCTGGTTTGCCTGATATAGAGAAGATGTTTAAATCAGACATTGGAGTCAATAGATTAATTATAATTGACGATCTCATGAGTGACAAAAAATGTGAGAAGACACTACAGGATTTATTTACTAAGCATTCACATCATTCAAATATAAGTGTAATTTTTATTGTACAGAATATGTTTAGTAAGAATATTCGCACGACAAGTCTGAATGCGTCTTACTTAGTATTGTTCAAGAATCCGCGGGATAAATCTCAAATAAGTTGTATGTCTACTCAAGTATTTGGAAAGGGTGTTAAAGTTATGACTAAAGCGTATGAGATTATATCTCAAGTACCACACGGGTACATATTTCTCGATTGTACACAAAAGGCTCTTGATTGTACTAAATTAAGAACAAACATATTTCCTGATGAACATAATATATTTTTCGTGCCCAAAGGAGTTGAATGTAATGAGGATTTCAACGAAAAACTTGCTGTTAACGAAGTTGAAATGTAGTAATATTTTTATTTCATTATTTTTTTTTTTTTATTTGGTTTACTGTTGTATTGTGTAATGTCAACTTCTGTATAATAAACGTGTAAAGCTTTATAACATTATCAGTCGTCACTTCGTTCTTAAACCAACCACATCGGAGCTAAATATGAGTCATTACACTACAGTAGCTGTTGATTCGGAGGAACAAATTAGTGTTCAACAGGAACAATTCCTCGTAAGGGATAAAAAACCTTTCGACGATGCGGTTCTTAATACTGAAATTAAAAAGATCAGACCGCAGACTTCTAATTGGCAAACAGCTAATGAAATAACATTTAGGATAGATGCCAGTGATAACAAGTGGATTAACCTGAAATCTGCAAAACTTTATTTCGAAGCACGTATTAAGACCAACGGTGGAAAAGATGCCGTGCCTGCAGCATGGAAGGATATTAAATTCTATACGTCTTCAAACTTGGCACAAGCGTTATTTAGCAGTGTGGATGTAGACATTAATAACCAACATAGGTTGATAAACCACTGTGACAATAATGTTGCAACGCAAATGCGACGTTTGCTAGAAGGAACATCAAAAGATGGAGAAGTGTGGGAATTCAATGAACATTTCCGTGTGGGCGAAGAAGCAGGGCGGCTGACGACTGGGTAACTGAGGCTAACGAGCCTTTGTGAGGCAGCCGCGGTAGCTGCTAGAAAGCAAAAAATGGGTTACGACGTCGATTTGCTACCTCAAAGTCCTCTTATTCAGGTGGAAATGGAACTACACCATTATTTCCTAGAGATTGATCAACACTTGCCTCCGGCTATGAGTTTTAGCATTAACTTAACGCGAAACAAGCCTGAAAAAATATTCACTGTAAAGCAGGGTGAAGCAGTGAAACCGGTGTTACAGTTTACGGACATGTACATCCAAATTGAGAGGGTAAAGTTGGATCCGGCGGTCACCGTAGGACTGTTAGATAAGTTAACCAACGCAGACGCATTAATTTCATATCCGCTTACACGATATGTAACCGGAAAGCATAATTTTCCACATAATGCTACGCATGTTTTTATACCAGAGTTTAGCAGTAATGAAGTCCCCACACGCATAGCCTTAGGATTTGTACGTCAAGAAGCTGCGACTGACTCTGGCAATTATGCATTTGACTCTCTCAATTTCGAGGCACTGAAAATAGCGAAGATTCGTATGACATATGACGGATTCCACTATCCCGATGAAGAGGGTTATGTATACAACTGGGGATTGTATCAAGGACAGCAAAAGATGATGCGTCGCAAGGAATTCAACAAAGCCATTTGCACATGGAGGGGGTCTATGAAGGATGCCTTGATAGATTTTGATATGTGGAGTGCGTCAGACCACGTGTACACATTCGACCTCAGCCCTAACAAGCGTGCTGCCACAACAACCTTAGCACAGACAAAGTCATTTGGACCAGTCAGTCTTGAAATTGATTTTCATGAGGCTCCCACAGATAACTACATGATTGTGTCCATGAAGGAATATATAGAAACAACACCCTGTCCATTGACGTGGCATCTAGCACTCCTATTTTTAACTTTGGTGCTTAAGACCTATGACTTGACAATAATAATATATATTAATCTGTTATAATATGTTGAATATAATAAAGCATTTCTTTTGGTGATATATGTATCGTGTACTTTATTATTAGCTCATGAAACTGGTTAGAACCAGTTGTAATAGTCACGTGGTATATGACTCACTTCTAAACTAGATGGAACTGGTTGGACCCACTTAACCACAGACAGGCCCAAACCTGCTTGATATCTGATATATATGCTACTGGATGTATACTTCCTTGTAGCCTCTGTTAACCTCTGTAAGTGGTTGGAATACATCACGTGACATAAAAAGTGCTGAGTAATATATATATTTATATATATATAACAGTATGTTACAAGTATTAAAGCGGTAAAGTTTAAGCGCGCAGAATGTCGACTGAGTCAAGCGAAGTAAAGCAAGAAATTATCACTACTCCCACTAACGGAAGCGATGACGACTGTGACTGGCTTAAGAAAAGAAGTACCCAAGCCCCAGTAAGTACTATTGATATTATATATAATTTAATAAATTTAAAATAATAATAGTGCAGTTCTTAAATAGAAGTAATTGTATGTATTACAGAAAGCGACACATTAGTGATTGCGAGGATGAACTCCATGTGGTACCACACGGTACGAGACCATGGGGAGTGGGATCATGGCCTACCACAAAGGACATTGAAAAAGTTTTCATTGACATTGTGTCTTTTAGCTCAGTACGTCAACACATGCCCTTTACATTTGCGTTATTGGACATACGTTGTGTGAAGACAAGTCTAGGAGCCTCCATAATGACCGTTGTTATTAAAACTCAACTGGAAGCATTTGCTGCTAGTGGTGGAGTCATAAAATTGTGGGCTCCTGAAAGCTTGCAAAACGAATTGAAGCAATGTCAAGCTGACAAGAAACAATTACCCTTGTGGGGAAGTGTTGAATGCAAGTATAAGAATAAGAATAGCAATCCAATGTACATATTCAAACTTCTCCCCCTCAGTGACGAAGAAATAGATCATTTCGAGTGGGCTAGTAAAAGTAGAAATGAGTCCATGCTGAAAGTAACGAAAAAGAAAAGGGTATTGGCAATTGAAGATGTCACGAAACCACATGAACAAACAGTCGTCGACGAAAGTGATGAGGACCTCTTAAAAGTGGTCGAAAGTGATGAGGACCTCTTTGACAGCGAGAAAGAATATCCCACAGTCAATGCCTGTAAGTGTTAATAAGTTGTGTAGAATATTATTATTGTATGTATATAATAAATGTAATGTAATATGTATTTTTTCAGTCAAAGTGGAAAAAAAACGAGCTCTTTAACCCGTATGCAAAACGACGTCAACGTGGAGCAGTTCACATAGATTTGGAATCAAACCGTACTACAACCCCTGAGCCACCAAGTGGTCCAGAGGAAAAAAAGCCCACAGAACTACAATGTGCCCAGTATTCTTTGATTGTAACAACATCTGTGAAAAATGGACCTGATGAAAAAGAGCGGGTGATTACACGCAGAGAATTATACTTTCAAAGCAAAGAAGCATTAACCGATGCTCTTCCGAATTTCTGTAAATCATTCTGTTAATATTTCTTGTCTCTGTGAGACGCCATGTATAGAGACAAATAAACAATGTAATTTTTATAATATACAGTCTATTTTATTTGTCTTACATCATAGTGCACTACACTTTAGAAAAGAAGATATGCTGCGGCTGTTTATTAAATACCCAATTGATCTTTTATACTGTCTCGCAACGCATTTTTAAAACTGAATTTCCTTTTTTCGTGTTTAGCTTTTACACCTTCAAATATAAGCCACGGTAGCAAGCCTCCAACTTGATTTCTCTTTTTACGTGGTCTTGATTTCTTCTTTGAATTGACTCCCACATGTCTGCCACGACTAGCTCTTTTCATAATTCACGTCTTGACTGTTGACAAAAGCGAGTAGATATGATGAGGAAGCAGGCGGCTTTCTTTATGAACAATTATGTACATACAGGACTTTATGGCTTACTGGTCTACTTAAATACTCTATAATATGTCTGCGATCCATGATGAATGGTCGGACTGGTCATTGGATGATTAATCTGTTTAATTCTCGTCGAAGTCTTCGGTCTGCGAGGACCTTTTCTGCTGCGTTTAATTCTCCTCATAATCGACGTCTATACTGCTAATAAAACTAGTCAGCAATTGAGTTAATTCAGAATTTTTCTCAAGTGTTTTCCTCACGGAGTTAGGGTCTTGAGATATAATAGCCTGTAAGTCTTTCTTGTGAAGAAATAGACGGTCGCGCTCGTCATCTGTCAAAGGTGTATGCAGGGGACCTTCCTGGTAAACAATTTTCTGAACACAGCTCTTTAAGTCCTGTAAATTCTTCTTCTTGCTATGTTTAATAAGATGGTAACCGTTATCAAGGTCTTGATAGCTCTGACAAAATGTCTTACAGTTGCTGTAAATTTCTCCCTCAGAGCGTGGAATATTTGTAGAAACAGGATCATCAAATAATGGAATAGTGCTCCTTGCAGAGTGAGGTCCATCAAAAATTGTTGCTCTTTTTTTCCGCTCGACAACGCAGCGACTTTCTTTCTGCGGTTTTACACTAACCTCTTGTTCGTCGGAGGACACACATTCTTCTGTCTTCTCCTTTGTTCCTTTCTTCTTTTTATACAATGGTTCTGGTGTAGTATCATCGAAATAATCATTGTCACAATCGACATCTTGCACCTTCCTCTTTCCCTTAGGTTTAGGGGTGGACTTCACTTTTACCTCGTGGTAAGGAGGAGCTTTCACTGGCTTTAGTGCTTTGGCTACTCTAGACGCTTTTGTGTTAGTCTTCACAGTTCTATTTTTATTAAGTGGAACAGCTTGTCCCAATCTTTGTGGTCTATTTTGTAAATATTTCTTCCAAAAATCCATGTTTACAGTTCCTGTCGTTAGCATTAACTGAAAGAGAATTAAAAATATCAACAAATATATACCAATACATCTAATACAAAACAAAAAGAAAAGAAAAAAAAACCCAAAAAAATAAAAATAAAAAATTACACAACTACCCAAAAAGCTGTTCCGAGATCGTGTTTTCTGTTCCGAGATCCCATTGACTTAACATGGGGATTGTTCCGAGATTTGATATTCTGTTCCGAGATGCGTCTCGGAACACAAAATGAAATCTCGGAACAAACCCCATGTTAAACCAATGGGATCTCGGAACAGAAAACACCATCTCGGAACACAATTTTAACACATTTTTTCTTTGAAACAAAATTCTGTCTCACGAGTAAATAATCTTTTATATTATAAAGTTTAATAGTTTATATGAATTTTTGCTTTAAATACTCATTCTGTGTAATGTTGTTTCACTTTCAATTGAAAAAGGAAAAGCGTAAACATGGTGGCTTTCTTAGCAGCCATTGGTCCAGCACTTAGAATAGCAAGTACGGCTGCAAGGATAGCAGCCAGAGTCGGTACAAGGGCTGCAAGGATAGCAGCCAGAGTCGGTACAAGGGTGGCAGCAAGAACTGCAATAAGAACAGCGGCACGAGCAGGGACACGAGCAGCAAGAAGAGGTGCAACGCGTCTTGCCGCTAAGCATTTAACTAAAAGAGGATTAAAGGCCTTGGCTAAGAAAGGAGCAAAAGGTCTTGTCAAACAAGCTATTCAAGAAGGTGTGAGGTCGAGTGCCGAAAATATAATGAAGAAAAGAAATCAAAAAGGAAAAGGACTTTATCCCAGACGAAGGAAAAGGAATGGCAAGGTCCTGTAGTTTCATTCGTTACGTACACTACGACAGAGAAGACTACTAAGCTCATTCCTCCACGGTAAGAAAGAATAATGAGTACAAAACGACCTTACAGACGTCCGGTTTATCAACAGGGGTATGGAACGTTTGGTTCGTTACTTAAAGCTGCCAAGAAGGTTGGTACACAAGCTGTAAAGCAAGGTTTGCAGTATGGAATTAAGAAGGGGCCAGGATTACTGAAGAAAGCTGGCAGGGAAGTGCTTAAGGCTGGAATGAATAAAGGACTTGAATTTGGTACCCAGGCTGCAGTTAGTCATATTCAAAGCCGACGGGCTAAGCGTCGTAAGAGGAAACAACGTAGGAAAAGGAATCGTCATGCCTAAAACGTCAACTCGTCTAAGTAAAGTGAGGGTCCGCCGGAGGGAGAGGAAAGTTAAGGTCACACGCCATGCAAGACAAAAAGGACTGACAAAGAAAGATTTGCAGGATGTTGTGGATCAACAAATTATGATACTCAATCCTGCCGCAGGAGCTTTGAACGAACAAAGAAGAAAAATATTTAGTGACGATGGTGGTAAAACAACTAATCAACGCTTAAATAATCGTGTGCATGAAATTAATAAGTTTGTCACAATGCGACGTCTCATGCCATCGGATCAACATTCTCTTTCGTCTATTCAATCCTCACCCTTCAACGCTAAACCGCCTACACCTACAAAGCCTTCGGAAAGAGCTTATCACGAAACTGAACCACCGCCACCTAGTGGAGAAGGAGTATGGTCTTCAACGAAGGAGTCAGAAAATAATAAACTTAATTCAGCAAAAGTATTCTTGGACGACGCTTTCGATAAAGACATAGATGCAGTAAGAGTTTTGGGTCATTCAATATATTCTGATTTTATAGCAGATAGTGCTCAAATGTCTAACGATTATTTCACTTTAAATGGTGTAAATTTGACAAAGCCAATGTATAGAAGTATTGTACAATTTATTAATGGTAAGGGAGCTATGAGGGAAGCACCGGAGAATACCATAGTTATACTAAGGCAAATAGGTAATGTACAAAAGTCAAAGAATACTATGTTTCGTACTAAATTTCAATTTCCTACAGACAAGGTAGCTATGGATGAAATATCACAACGTGTTTCCGCCGAGAAATTTGAGTCAATAACTAAAGAAAATTGGCCTGAAATTTTAGCAATAACGAAAGATCAATTACTGCTTGAAAAAGTGCGTAAATTATTGATTCGGTCCGATAAAAGCGTGTCGTGGAGAGATTTTTTTGTCCCACGTGCGGCAGGTCAGGATTATGTTGAAGATATTAGTGACAAGGGTATTGTTACTAGTGTACCCAAGTCAATGCAGAAGGATGCACAGGACGCTTTAGATCATATTAAATCATCATCAACATTACAATGGAATGATCAGGGGGAATTAATAGATGGTGACAAGATCATGAAAGGTTCAAGTATTAAGCGAATTATTGAATATTTGTTTAATACTGACAAACAGCTTACGAATGTCAAACCTATTGGTACAGCTCATTTTGTCAAAGCATTCTTACAAGCACAAGGTGTTGTGACTCAGAAAGCTAATTTGCAATTACTGAAAGAAAGCAATGGGCGTTATGGTTTGTTTCGTTTTGGTTATAATGTGTTAGATATTGCTTCCAAAATTGCTCCTATATTAGCAAGTCTTGGTATTCCGTGGTACATGTATATTACCGCTTTAATGGAAGTTACAAATACACAATTTAGTCAATTGACAGCGGCCTTGGATATTTTACCAGACGCTATTCCTGGTCAGAATATAATCAAAAAAAGTATCCAAGCTTCTGCTGGTGCCATAGACATATTGAAACCTAACGCTGCTACAAAAGCAGGAATCTTTGCTGGTATGGTTTATGCTTATAATCATCCTACTCAAATAGTTGCTTCTGTTATCGCGGTTTTGGCTGGACTTGTACATTATTTAAAAAGACGGTAAATAAATTTGTAATGTGCTATGAAATAAAAGTATGTGTTTATGTAAGTACTTGTTTCATTCACTAATATGGACGAACGTACAAAGACCGCTTTGAAAGAGATTTACAATGATCCTAAAAATACAGGATCATTTGGAGGTGTCGAAAAGTTGTACAACGCAGCACGTAAAGAAAAGTTACTCGTAACCAGAAAGGATGTTGCTAAATTTCTTTCTACACAACATACTTATGGGATATACAAAGACAAAAAAGTTGGAAAAGTATATGTGTCTCGAACAATTGTGGGCGAACCCTATCAACAATGGGCTGGAGATTTAGAAGATTTAGGAAGGAAAACAGCAACTGCAAATGACGGATACAGATATATTTTAACTGTCATAGACTGTTTCAGCAAAAAAGCATATGTTAGAAATCTGAAAACCAAACAGAGTGATGAAGTTGCCGCAGCCTTTGAAGACATATTAGCTGACAGCGGTCGTGCACCCTTGAAATTTCAGACTGACAAAGGCAGTGAGTTTCTGAATAGAAAAATGAAACATTTGTATGAAGAGCATAATATAAGACATTTTACGACGGAGAATGAAGCGGTTAAAGCTTCCATTATTGAGCGATTTAATAGGACCTTTAAAGAAAAAATGACGAAATATATGTATCAAAAACAAACCAATCGTTGGGTGGATAAAACCGGTGATTTCATAGACTCTTACAACAATTCTTATCACACTACCATAGGGAGAACACCGAACAGCGTTACATTTAACAACGCTGATGAAGTTGTCAGTCGCATACATGATGACGATGGTCGGTACAAGGACAACACATTTACAGACGACAAATACAAATTGAAATATAAACCTGGTGATTTTGTACGTTCAACACGCAATAAGGAAGCCTTTGAAAAAGGATACCACCCAACATATACGGAGGAAATATTTGTAGTCGACAGCATTGTTCGCAGTGGAAAGGAACATAAATACAGACTGAAGGATCAGAATAACGAAAAAATCAAAGGAACGTATTACGAAAAGGAATTACAGAAGGTTGATTCTCTACCGAGCGAATATAGAGTAACCATACTACGCCACGACCGTCGGAACAAACGTTACTTCGTTCATTGGGTTGGTTGGCCAGACTCCTTTGACGAGTGGGTTAGTGAAAGCGATATAAACAGTATTAATTAACAACAAAGTATGTTGTTCGACGAAGAAGCTAATAACAATATTGTGGAATATGACCACATAGAACCTGTGTACAAACGTCCTAGAATTATACGCAAGTATAAGAAAGAGAAACATTACCAAATTGTACATACTCTAAAAGACACCTCAGGAGTGCTGAGACTTCAATTACCACAAACACTAAGTTTCTCCGGCAGCACCAATTATGCTGCCATTGGAGTGAAGAGGTTTACATGTGTAACACAGTGGAATACATTTCCTACTGATACAAATGGTATTGATATTCAATTACAAATTCAAAACAATGAAGGTGATGATGACGATGAATCAGCTTATTATAATTTGGTAGAAGTTGTTGACGAAAGAAATATAACTTGTATAAAATCATTTATAGCATTATTAGAAAGGATGCTTAGCCAAACGTATGACTTACCCGATGCCATTACAAGCTCGGGGTGAAGAAAGTGATGAAGAAGATAGCTCTACTATAAAGGACAACACTATAAATATGTGTGACGAAGTAACTCTTAAGGTCATTGACAACAGGCTGTATATTGTCAATGAAAAAAATATATACAATTATAGGTTGATTTTCTCACAAAATATAGTGCCGGTTGTTTACATCACAAAGTTTGAACAGCAAGAGAGTTGTAGAAATATCAGCCCAACAAACAAGCATGTTGACTTTTGCTGATAAGTATATGAACACTTCTGTCTTACTTAATTTACACATGACAGGAGTATCGAAAACGATTACGACTTCAGGAGTAGAATCAATTTTAACATCTATTCCATGTAGCAAGGGGGCGATTATTCATTTCATACGTATGAACCACAGTCGATCGATTACAAGGAGTTAATTGTACCACAGTCCATTGAGGAGTTTGTCATTTATGTGAAAGACAGCAACGGTGACATGTTTGACGTCGCAAGTCAGCTTCGACAACGCGACTCTACTTTATCATTTGATATGGTATTGGAATTGGTACTACTATCCGTCGTGGAAAAGTGAAGCTTCACAAGGATACTCTCATTATGGATATTCCTATGAGTCTCGTGAGAACACAGAGGGAGAAACCTGACCAGGAATTCCTTAAAAAACTCAAAAAGGAGTCTACACGTCTACTAACTTTTTTCGATTTTCCTCACAACCATTTCGTGAAGCCAGTGGACTTGGCAAGATGTGGTTTTTTCTATCGTGGTCCAGAAGCATCAAGGTATGCTGACAGGGTGCAATGTGTATTCTGTTTCCAAGAATTAGTAGAATTTGTAGCTGGTGACATAGTTGAAGATGAACATAGGAAACATTCTCCCTCGTGTCCATTCGTGCAGTGTAAGAGGGTTGGAAATGTACCTATTGTGGGCATACAACAAAGAATCGCTTTAATATATGCTTCACAAAAACCGAGTAATAATATAAGTCATTGTGCGACAGAAATAAAGGAAGGAGAAGATACAAAGGTAGATTTGGCATGTGTAATATGTATGACGCGCATACGTAACACTGTAATAACTCCTTGCATGCATGTTGCTGTATGTTACTTATGTAGTAACAACATTACCAGTTGTCCTATATGTAGGTTGCCATTAAAATCTTGTTCACTTGTATATATAGCTTATAAAAAATTGTACTTATAAGTTCATTACGCCGTGTTCCTGTATCATTTTCATCTATTCGTCAGTATGGACTACAACAGCATACGTTCATTTCAATTACATTTACTAAGTAATGGAGATCAGGAAAGACATAAAAATAATGTGGTGTCGTCATTTACCATCGGTATGGATTCCTCCATAAATCTGACTAATTATGGATTATGGGAATGTGGATTAAGGGACATATCCTATCCCACCCGTCTTATTCAGCTGGATGATAGAAGGAGGGAAGCAGTACCATTCACCGGACCCATACCGAGGAATACAGAGGTGACATTTACAGTCAGGTCTGTAATACTTCCTTTGGCTGATCATCAGACCTACATGCAGAGTAATGAACTTTCACATACGTTTGACACAAGTCTACAGAATATGTCTGTCCTGAAAAACGTCATACAGTTCTACAATGATTCATTCAACAAAATGTATATTCATAGATTTCTTCCATTGAAGACAATGTACGATATTCTATTAAAAGTTAAAACAACCAATACAGACCCACTCCATATGGACTTAGGTTATTTACTGTCTGTATCTACATCAATAGCTCACTTTGTACAAATGACTAATACGATTCTGGAGAAAAGAAATATCAATAGTAGCTTTCATATAGTTAACGATGTGTTACGTGTGCACTTCAACACAACGACAGTACACCGCGTGAGCTTGCGTGTTCGATCTCCAGAGCTGAGAAGTATGTTAGGTCTAACTTCTAATTTTCTTCTTATGTATGATAGGCTTGTGCTAAATACAAAATAGACAAGTTTTCTCTCTTACTTCCGACTCACAGAACGTACTAATACATGTTGATGATCATACAAAGGGCTGTGATATAACCACACTATCTATAGCCGCCGCAGAAGACATGTTCAATGTGTTAAGTCGAGACAAACATCCGCTACTATTGTACAATGATCGACTAGACATTAAAGGTGTGTACATTTTTGATTCAATGGACTTTAGCGACTTGGGATATTGTAGAATCCAATCCATTTACAGTACAAATTATAATGTACACTGAATCTTCCAATGGTAGAGAAAAGCATTACGATATGACAATGCTTTCACTATTAAAGATATTGGACAGATTACGTCATTCCATGAATTTACAATTGTTAATGCTTGGAACTGCATATACAAATAATGATATTGTACTAGAGGAGCATGATGGTATATTACGTATTGTGAATTTGACTGAGAAGTACATTGAGATTAAGATATATGATTTCTGTAATATACTGTGTACTGTACTAGGATATACAGAAGAAAGTGCAGCCAATAGTTTTAATGTATTCATGAGCGGTAAAGAGACACGGTCACATCCTTACTATTACAAACCTGTATTCTACAGGGTAATTACTCTATCAAGAAATCTTAAGGCAGACACCATTGTCTATGAACATAAGGTCTTTCAGAGAGCAACACAAGTACACAGACTCATTGCTGCCAACAGTGTTTCATTGTCACGTGTTATTCTTGCTGTACCAAATGATACTAATGATAGTTTCAAAATACGCTTCCAAAGTAATTTCTCAAGCGACGTAGATGGCTTTCAGTATTTAAATATAGACGTTAACTACCATCATTTCACCACCGCAACCTGCGTAAGCTTGTTCAAACCTATGAATTCCTATGATTATATTCCTCGCAATACGTATGACAATATACTATCTATCTACGAAACATATGATAATATTATATTCCCGCCATATTATTCAGATGCTTTTAAGACATCACTTTTAGATAGAGCCGAAGTATCACCCGTTCTCCCTTTTATCATACCATCACACATTAGTACTGAACGAATAGAACAGTATCAGAATGCTACATTATGTGTAATAGGTAAATATGTTAATTCGGCTCCACAAGCAAAACTACTCATTGATAATGTAGTACACGGAGAAATACCCGCCCCAGCAACAATAGTGTCACTAGATGAAGTTCCAGACCTATTTTTAAATACTTTTGACAATGAAGCATTGCGTAGTATTGTTGTCATACAATACAACTCAATACAAAAGATCTTTACATTTAGCCTGAAGAAAGTGTCAATAATTAAACCTTTGCCAACCGATGATATTACACATGTAGTATTCTGTTTGTCAGCTAAGTTATCAATGCTGTTAGGTTTCGGCTACACAAGTGACACGGTCTTATGTTTATATAGAACCACAACCACAAACTTAACAACAATTGATCTTGAAATTACAACCTCAACCTCACCCTTAGCAGCAAGTAATAGTGATATTATTATAGAAACCTCAACCTTATCACCAAGTAATACTGATATTCTTCAAGACAAAACACTTGTAGACATTAACGACTTTGGTACTTTCTATACTACAATTTCTAGTAAAGAACATGTTGATTTATTAAGTGGTCTGCATAATCTTCATGTCCACTGTGATCTTCTTGAAAACCTATTCGTTGGTATTGCGAATGATAAACTGCTTGATATTATACCTTTTGAATATAATGACGCTGATTATTCGTTCTTTTCGCCCAAGTCAATTATATATAAGAGAATAAAACAAGGCGACATTACGTCAATTAGCATACAAGTCTTAGATAGTGAAGGCAATCGTATACCATTTATGTCTGGTACAGCGCCTGTAATTGTTACACTTGATTTCAAAAGAATATCATAATGTTACGTAGTACAAAAGATCAGAACGCATCTCGTTTCATAGCGGATTTGTTCACACAACGACCAGATGTGACCAAAGTGAGTTGTACATTTGTAAATTTGCCATCAGACATATATCTTTTGAACAATGAATGTTTGTATGTTATATTTGCTAGCAAAGTTAATTACGACAGCTTAGAGAAGAAATGTAACAAAATTATTATTATTCCTAATGACATCACCATACGTTATGATATTGAATCGTTGAACAATTTTATGAATGTAAATATAACTAAGCAGCAATTTAATAATATTTTAAAACAGTCGGCTACAATTTTCAGTGTAAATAATTTAGAATTGTTTCTAAATGTAGTAAAGACTGTTTCCTCCCTACTCCCCGACCATTTGCTTAGGGCGTGTGAATTGTTATGGGAGATGGTTGAGAATGATAGTTTGTACAAACCAACGTATGTAATCGATAAAACTAGACTTATATACGAACACTTGTATAATCATACTAATACATATGATGAGTATGTTCGCATATGTGAGTTCAATATTAAAGATTATGTACGTATACGATTTAACCGAATTCTTTCAAAATTCACATTTACATTCACAGCACAAAGTAATGAATCTGTTACCTTTAAAACACTGCGAAATAGCTGTTATATAGACAGCAACCGTTTCGAATATAATAAGTTGTTTTTATGGTTAGGTACTGATATTGAAGAGTGGAAATGTTCATACAATGACAAAGTATGTGTAATGCCATTGACTTCATATCTTCACAACACCTTTCATTTTATAAAAATTTATCTCAGTATCATTCAGAATCCTTTAAACTTAACCGCCGATTTGGATTCACAAAAGTTATTAGGTATTTGGCCAATACATGACAAATATAGGAAGGAAAAGAGCACACCAATGTTCGTTTGAATATGAACGACGATCTACTTAAATGTGAATGTATATTGAAGAATTCATTAGACGAAACTCTACACTTTGGGAAAGGTAACACCGTTCTACGTCTTGATTTTCAATAAAAACCCATCACCCAGCTGCAATATCATTAGATGATGGGGAGAAGACGTCGAGTTAAGAGGAAGAAAGCTATTTTCGCGTCTATTAACAGAAAACAAGCGCCTACTGTTAAACCTCCTGTATATTCTATTGTTAATATACCCAGTGTGAAGGATTACAAACATATAGCCCTATCTAAACGAGCAGGATCATGGACGCGGAGACTAATACGGAATCACTGACCCCATCTTTTATTGATGCCAGCATCAACACCGACATAAAATCAAAGACATCAGTTACTCGCGAAAGAGTGAAGGCGGTGTTGGAAATATTTTATTTTCTACTGTCTGGTCTGGTGATTATTAGTGTTGTGTTTAGCCTCAATTATTAACATATCCAAGAACAACCATCCTGAAATATTCATTTCTATGCTGAGTACCATCGTCGGTGTTCTACTTCCGCAACCGTCAATCAAAGCCTCCTCACTCAAAACAAAATGAATACCGCCCAGCTAGACCGTGTAGGTCGTCACGTGCTTGGATCTACTTTCAAGGGGACATATTCAGCACATCACCCAAGCCTCGTGCCCATATTTCTACGCGGGAAGTCGCCTTCATTCAGTGTCATACTGAACACAAAACGAATGACGTCACGAGGAGAACATTGGATCGCTATCTACACTAATAGAAAACATAATAGGACCTATTTCTTTGACTCTTATGGAAATGCACCAAGTAGGTTTCATAGTGACTGGCCTACTCTAGCGGCTATGAGCGATACTAAGCATTTGTGGTATAATAAAAAACGTGTACAGTTTGCTTTTGATACTTGCGGACCACATTGCTTATATTTTTTATATCATATGCGTAAAGAAAACAATCCAAGTAAAGTGGTAATGAATATGAACGATCGTGCTGTAATGAAATGGTTTAATAAAGAAAGATAAATAATTCGACATTTATTATTAGATTAATACACATCACTGCCACATGTAGAAGACGAGCAATCATTCTCAACCGGTTCTTTCTCTTCATCCGACGAAGAGCAATCATTCTCAACCGGTTCCGACGAACAATATAAGCATCCGCCCCATTGCGAATGAGCATTTTGACCTGCTGCCGGGGGGTCTAATGCACAGCCTTCGCAGTTAGGGTACCGCACCCTCATTTCTTCAAAGACTGTCATTTCCTCTGCATAGACATCCAATGCATCGTTCCATAATTCAGTAGCGTTAATTATAGTGTTCATATTCAACGCTCGTTCAAAAGAAGTATGTTTGGTCTCACCTTCCTTTGTACTGTCACTTGATGTACGCCTCTTTTTTCGAGGAGGACTTTCTTCATGTGAAGTGCTTGCTCTCAGCCAATCCTCACATTTCTTCATACTCTGTGTTGTATTGAGATGCACCAAATCATCATCGTTTTCAATCAATAGAGTTTCGGCTGATGCCCAGCCGCGTGGTAGCCCCGCAGAGACGCTGCCGTCGCTATCAAAATGGGACAAACATACAGTGGCCCCCTCATACTGAGTCATGTCCGTTGAACACGATGAAGTCGCCATTTTCTCTAAATTTCTTCTACTCTTCCGCTTATAACGCTAGACTTATATATATTTACATTTTGTGGTCACATGACTTACATACTCCAAGTACATCACGTGATACGAATTCTAGAACAAGTTAGTGCATGTCTATTCCACAGGCTGATAATATTGTAGATAATATATGTTATGTTTAGTCCCTGTCTTAAGTAATATAAGACACTTCCTTCTGAATCATTCTTAGTGTGACATTTGAGGAATACACAGCTGTTATCTCCATACCATTACATCATAGTACAATGGGGGATTTGATTCTTGAGCGAGATACACTACAAGCGAAAGTAGCCTCTTTGGAAACAGTGGTAGCCACTTTAAGTGAAGATAAGCGTAACTTGATTGAAGATAAGCGTATCCTTCATGAGCAAGTAAGCATATTTATTTTTTAACTCGCGAATTCCTATCAACTAGTATATTATGTCAACTTATAACTATATTTGATTATGTTTCAGCTAGATGGTATTCAGAGGGAATTGTGCCGATCATTCGGCGAAGAGAAAGAAGAGGCTCTCAGGTCATTTGACATACTTAAGAAGCAATTGTGTCAGACATTCGTCCAAGGTAGAACGGCAGCTCTCTTGAAATATGACATTGATCATTTATGTCGTTACCCAAACGGCCCAACGCCCATTTTTACGAGCTTTGACTTTAATGGTAATTACGATGAGGAAAACCCATTTAGTGGTCGTGACCCAGATAATGATTCCGTTGACACACCATTTCCGGCAGACCCCTTGGAGCATATGCTACAATTCCAGCCTTACTGCTGTGATAAATGTCATAAGCTATTTGCTCCCAATGAAGGTAGAAAGTTACAGCAACATAAAAATGTGTGTGGCAATACAGATCTTATTTCTCTATAACTGAATACTTGACACGTGTATAATGAATAAAATATATTTTATTTCATAGTACGACTTGAGTCATTTCATTGTATGTAATTTTACAATGAATACATTTAAAACTAGCAATGAAGCATTTCATTTTGACAATTTCTAAACAATGATACATTTCTGTGTCTTCTGACATTCGCACTAACAACACATTCAATCTATCATTTCTATTCACACCATGTTTGCCACAAGTAATATGTGCAGAGTTTACAGCAATATGCGATTGTACAAAAAATACGCTAGGATTGTTCTCAGTTGCAATGTAATCTAAACTGTCCTTATCTGAATAAAAAAGGTTTATATTTACACCAAAGCAATGCTCTATCTGACAAATCGTCTCTTCCACATCACATTTGAAATGCTGAAACCTTTTTTTGTTCTTCACTGTACACCGACTAAATACATTCACACCATTGATTTTATAGTCTTGCACACTTGGTTTGTATAAAAACAACTGTCTCCTATAATCTACAAAACATTCAATTATTTCATCAATTGTTCTCCCATCATTAAGCTTACTTTGCAGTAGCTTCCATACACAATCATTTGTATCCAAAGTTGACCCATGATCAGACAAAGATTTCATACGCAATACATATGGAGGTATAAAGGGTATTGATACAATTTCATTGAACGATGTATTATCATTCAAAAAAACATCTTCATTGTCAACGTCTGCACCAACAAATGCATTTAACAAATCATACGTTTTTATATGAACTTGTGTGAAGAATACTAAATTTGTTTTCGTGTCTTCACGAGCGGCACTTCGTGTAATACAATCCACAAAATCACGCTCACTTATTACATCGCGTACTTGAGTAAGAGCAGAGTTCTTGTCAGTTATAATGAGCTGCTTTGAATTTGTTATAGGGTCCGATGGAAACAGGCATGTGTTCATGGAGGGATATATGTACTCACTGTTGGTAACTTCCCCATCCTCATCCAAATGGTTCGCAATACCGCCAATTAAAATGGATACTTTGTATTCCTTCATTTTCAATAAATTGACTCTTTCGAAGGCATTCAGAATTTCTGTCATAAGTCCATTTTTATCGGCAGGATCTCTAGGAGTGAGAGGAATGTTATACCTAGACACCATATTTCCACTTATTCTCGAGGTGAAGATTGTCGGTGCACTCTCCTCGTACTTTTCAACTGCTTTCACTTCGTTAGAAAATACTAGTCTTGCAGTTTCTAAGTACTGGACCTTCAACCGATTCTTCTCCTCCAATGTCATGAAATATTGTGCTCCAACAGCTTGACCTTGACCTTGAGGATGGACACGAAGTCTGTGTTGTAGAAGTTTACTATTTTGTGCAAACTCCCTTGGACAGTGAGGACACTCCAATTTACCATTGCCTTTTCTATGTCTATTGACATGTTCAATGAAGAAATTACGTTGATGAAATACTTCCTTGCAGTGGCCACATGTATATGACCGCGCCATGGTTACTGTTTGCTGGGAACTGCCTGTCTCTTGCTTATGTATAGCCTCAACCAATCAGAACACACTTCCATTGTAATAGGCTATATATATATATTTCTTTCTGTTAATGTACTGACCTATGACGTCACAGTTAAAGCACTCAGTAATGCAACAAGGAAGTTAACACATTTAAAACACTTAGTAGCACTGCAAGAAGGAATTATACATCCATTAGCCGTGGATCAGATATAGACAAGTGACTTGGACCAAAGCAGTACTGTTACATGGCAGTGTACACTATACAATATACCACTACATCCTTGTTAGTGGGTGCGGTATATTTTAGAGCGTCAATAGCCAGCTAGTCTTGTAATGCCCAGACTTGTCTTGCTATCTGATTAACTTTAATCAGATAGCGTTAATGGATGCTTACTTCCGTGTAAGAACTTGGCTTGAGATTTAGTGGGTCAACTGTACTTTTGCGCATGCGTCAACAAAATGGCGAGAGAGAAGGACTGTCAACAGTCAGTGAGTACTTGTTGTAATAATATTTCGTTGTGCGGTAATATTACTTTTGAATGTGTGTCTATATATTTATTATATGTTTGGCTTGTTGTTTAATTTGACAGTGCTTTCACAGACGTTATGGCTTAAAACGCAACGCCTTTTGGAGTATGTATGTGTGGATAATGAAAGTGAAACTGGAGTATATTGAAGTACACTAGGACTGACAGTGAAAGAGAGGCTCTGACGTCACACAATGACAAGGTAGGGATTTCTGTTGGTACATTTTTTCCCCACAACCCGGAAGTAGGTCAAATATTATAAGAATGGCTGCTGCTAGTGAAATTATTTTTCCACATAGCTATTTTCCACATATAGCGCGTCGAGACGGAAAATATCCATTATAATGATTTTTTTATGATTGAATAGCGTAACGAATCGAATATGATATGATCGATTTAATTCTTTCACCAACGAAATCAGCGCGTCGAGACGCTTCGGAAAATATCCACTTTACATTTGTGTGAAAATTTTGATTTTTTTAATGAGATTTTAATTAGCATGATTAAAGTTGAATAGCGTATCGAATATCGATCTGATCGATTTAATTCTTTCACCATCGTGATCAGCTAGTCGAGACGCTTCCGAAAATATCCACTTTAAATTTGTGTGAAAATTTTGATTTTTTAATGTGATTTTAATTAATTTATTATTAATCCAAATCAAAAATGGTCATGACCATCGTGGTCAGCTCGGTCAGACGGTTCCGAATCTGTCACTTTTCATTTTCAGGTAAATGTCAGGTATTTTGACCTTTTGATGACTTAATTAGGTAGCTTACTTATTAATTGTTATATCGCCCACTATACAATATACCATGTTGTCATAATGACGTGAACGTTATGCTCGAATTATACCGTCTTTTTTACTAGAACGTGAATTTCCGCTCGGATATATCGATAATTAGGAGGTTTTAATTGTTCATAAAGAAGGACCGCCATTTTGCACAAATCCATTTAGCCATTTTGTCAAAAGTAGGAATCCAAATTTATAGCGATAATAAGTGAGAAAAGTGACAAAATGGCGACTTTTTGGCTTTCTATTATGCAAATTTGTACTACTTCCCCGTGCTGTTTACTTCCTGCTGAATCCTGGCCTGTGATTGGTCGTGACGTCACAAATCTGCTATTCCGGAGGCGTGGCCACTTCTCATTTAAGCCACCTCCCCGATTTATAACGTAGCATACTATACTACTTACGGGATGGTGAGAAGATATGAGTGTCCTTAACAATGCAGGTCAAACAGTTCATTCGGATGTTCTACTGAGCAGGTCAAACGGGATGACATAAATTCAAAACAATTTTTTTAGACATGTTAACAGTTTCACCCACACACGCCAACTGGCTGTGAATCTTGAAAATGACTACAGCAGTCCAAATAACCGTAAATCAGTTTTTATTCCGCATCTCCGAAGTTTCATTGTCCAACATTTTGGTGTAAGCTATATAAGAAATTGTATGAAGGATAAAGTGGTACGACTCTTTTACTTAGGTACATAAATAGCGACCCGACTTTTATGGCCACGAAAAAACTTCATATTTGTTGGCAGTTGTCATTTGATATTACCAAACTGCCAAAAAATTGCCTTGTTTAATTGAGATCGGCGCGGCGTTTGACCGCCCTACCGTGGGTGAAGTCTAATGCGCGCAGACTGGCAAGAAACATATGGCCCAGAACAAGGTTTGAATTTCAAGATCGATTAATGGATAAAACGTAATTGCTGTTGAAAACTGCTATTGGGTTCGAATCTTCAATGTTGCTTACTAATAAAATCTCAAGTAAAGTACATAACCATCCCGTGGATAGCTAGATATGAGTTTTGTGTGAAGTTTGGCGCTGGGTTTAGCCGCCGATGCCCTCCCATACGGATCTGCTACAATCAAATAGCCCCTTCTGCGAGTTGTTGAATGAGTGGGTTTTAAAATGTAAAATAAGAACTTAGGGCATGATTTGACACCTATTTGCAATCCCCGTTTGACAATCATGTGATAATTATGCTGAAAGAATGACTGAAGTATCGTCCAAAACGTGTCCACATTTGCTCCCCAATTGTTCCTTGGTGTACATTTCTATCGTCGGTGTTCTACTTCCGCAACCGTCAATCAAAGCCTCCTCACTCAAAACAAAATGAATACCGCCCAGCTAGACCGTGTAGGTCGTCACGTGCTTGGATCTACTTTCAAGGGGACATATTCAGCACATCACCCAAGCCTCGTGCCCATATTTCTACGCGGGAAGTCGCCTTCATTCAGTGTCATACTGAACACAAAACGAATGACGTCACGAGGAGAACATTGGATCGCTATCTACACTAATAGAAAACATAATAGGACCTATTTCTTTGACTCTTATGGAAATGCACCAAGTAGGTTTCATAGTGACTGGCCTACTCTAGCGGCTATGAGCGATACTAAGCATTTGTGGTATAATAAAAAACGTGTACAGTATGCTTTTGATACTTGTGGACCACATTGCTTATATTTTTTATATCATATGCGTAAAGAAAACAATCCACGTAAAGTGGTAATGAATATGAACGATTGTGCTGTAATGAAATGGTTTAATAAAGAAAGATAAATAATTCGACATTTATTATTAGATTAATACACATCACTGCCACATGTAGAAGACGAGCAATCATTCTCAACCGGTTCTTTCTCTTCATCCGACGAAGAGCAATCATTCTCAACCGGTTCCGACGAACAATATAAGCATCCGCCCCATTGCGAATGAGCATTTTGACCTGCTGCCGGGGGGTCTAATGCACAGCCTTCGCAGTTAGGGTACCGCACCCTCATTTCTTCAAAGACTGTCATTTCCTCTGCATAGACATCCAATGCATCGTTCCATAATTCAGTAGCGTTAATTATAGTGTTCATATTCAACGCTCGTTCAAAAGAAGTATGTTTGGTCTCACCTTCCTTTGTACTGTCACTTGATGTACGCCTCTTTTTTCGAGGAGGACTTTCTTCATGTGAAGTGCTTGCTCTCAGCCAATCCTCACATTTCTTCATACTCTGTGTTGTATTGAGATGCACCAAATCATCGTTTTCAATCAATAGAGTTTCGGCTGATGCCCAGCCGCGTGGTAGCCCCGCAGAGACGCTGCCGTCGCTATCAAAATGGGACAAACATACAGTGGCCCCCTCATACTGAGTCATGTCCGTTGAACACGATGAAGTCGCCATTTTCTCTAAATTTCTTCTACTCTTCCGCTTATAACGCTAGACTTATATATATTTACATTTTGTGGTCACATGACTTACATACTCCAAGTACATCACGTGATACGAATTCTAGAACAAGTTAGTGCATGTCTATTCCACAGGCTGATAATATTGTAGATAATATATGTTATGTTTAGTCCCTGTCTTAAGTAATATAAGACACTTCCTTCTGAATCATTCTTAGTGTGACATTTGAGGAATACACAGCTGTTGTTTATCTCCATACCATTACATCATAGTACAATGGGGGATTTGATTCTTGAGCGAGATACACTACAAGCAAAAGTAGCCTCTTTGGAAACAGTGGTAGCCACTTTAAGTGAAGATAAGCGTAACTTGATTGAAGATAAGCGTATCCTTCATGAGCAAGTAAGCATATTTATTTTTTAACTCGCGAATTCCTATCAACTAGTATATTATGTCAACTTATAACTATATTTGATTATGTTTCAGCTAGATGGTATTCAGAGGGAATTGTGCCGATCATTCGGCGAAGAGAAAGAAGAGGCTCTCAGGTCATTTGACATACTTAAGAAGCAATTGTGTCAGACATTCGTCCAAGGTAGAACGGCAGCTCTCTTGAAATATGACATTGATCATTTATGTCGTTACCCAAACGGCCCAACGCCCATTTTACGAGCTTTGACCTTTAATGGTAATTACGATGAGGAAAACCCATTTAGTGGTCGTGACCCAGATAATGATTCCGTTGACACACCATTTCCGGCAGACCCCTTGGAGCATATGCTACAATTCCAGCCTTACTGCTGTGATAAATGTCATAAGCTATTTGCTCCCAATGAAGGTAGAAAGTTACAGCAACATAAAAATGTGTGTGGCAATACAGATCTTATTTCTCTATAACTGAATACTTGACACGTGTATAATGAATAAAATATATTTTATTTCATAGTACGACTTGAGTCATTTCATTGTATGTAATTTTACAATGAATACATTTAAAACTAGCAATGAAGCATTTCATTTTGACAATTTCTAAACAATGATACATTTCTGTGTCTTCTGACATTCTCACTAACAACACATTCAATCTATCATTTCTATTCACACCATGTTTGCCACAAGTAATATGTGCAGAGTTTACAGCAATATGCGATTGTACAAAAAATACGCTAGGATTGTTCTCAGTTGCAATGTAATCTAAACTGTCCTTATCTAAATAAAAAGGTTTATATTTACACCAAAGCAATGCTCTATCTGACAAATCGTCTCTTCCACATCACATTTAAAATGCTGAAAACTTTTTTTGTTCTTCACTGTACTCCGACTAAATACATTCACACCATTGATTTTATAGTCTTGCACACTTGGTTTGTATAAAAACAACTTCTCCTATATAATCTACAAAGTATTCAATTATTTCATCAATTGTTCTCCCATCATTAAGCTTACTTTGCAGTAGCTTCCATACACAATTATTTGTACCCAACGTTGACCCATGATCAGTCAAAGATCTCATTCGCAACACATATGGCGGAATGTAAGGTATTGATACACTTTCATTGAACGATGTATTATCATTCACAAATACATCTTCATTGTCAACGTCTGCGCCAACAAATGCATTTAACAAATCATACGTTTTTATATGAACTTGTGTGAAGAATACTAAATTTGTTTTCGTGTCTTCACGAGCGGCACTTCGTGTAATACAATCCACAAAATCACGCTCACTTATCACATCGCGTACTTGAGTAAGAGCAGAGTTCTTGTCAGTTATAATGAGCTGCTTTGAATTTGTTATAGGGTCCGATGGAAACAGGCATGTGTTCATGGAGGGATATATGTACTCACTGTTGGTAACTTCCCCATCCTCATCCAAATGGTTCGCAATACCGCCAATTAAAATGGATACTTTGTATTCCTTCATTTTCAATAAATTGACTCTTTCGAAGGCATTCAGAATTTCTGTCATAAGTCCATTTTTATCGGCAGGATCTCTAGGAGTGAGAGGAATGTTATACCTAGACACCATATTTCCACTTATTCTCGAGGTGAAGATTGTCGGTGCACTCTCCTCGTACTTTTCAACTGCTTTCACTTCGTTAGAAAATACTAGTCTTGCAGTTTCTAAGTACTGGACCTTCAACCGATTCTTCTCCTCCAATGTCATGAAATATTGTGCTCCAACAGCTTGACCTTGACCTTGAGGATGGACACGAAGTCTGTGTTGTAGAAGTTTACTATTTTGTGCAAACTCCCTTGGACAGTGAGGACTCCAATTTACCATTGCCTTTTCTATGTCTATTGACATGTTCAATGAAGAAATTACGTTGATGAAATACTTCCTTGCAGTGGCCACATGTATATGACCGCGCCATGGTTACTGTTTGCTGGGAACTGCCTGTCTCTTGCTTATGTATAGCAAGCCTCAACCAATCAGAACACACTTCCATTGTAACAGGCTATATATATATATATATATATGTTAATATATGATATATGATATAGTTATATACTATATATATATATATATATATATATATATATATATATATATATATATATATATATATATATTCCTTTCCGTTAATGTACTGACCTATGACGTCACAGTTAAAGCACTCAGTAATGCAACAAGGAAGTTAACACATTTAAAACACTTAGTAGCACTGCAAGAAGGAATTATACATCCATTAGCCGTGGATCAGATATAGACAAGTGACTTGCTCCAAGCTAGTGTACACTATACATTATACCACAACATCTTTAGAGCGTCAATAGCCAGCTAGTCTTGTAATGCCCAGACTTGGCTTGCTATCTGATTAACTTTAATCAGATAGCGTTAATGGATGCTTACTTCCGTGTAAGAGCTTGGCTTGAGATTTAGTGGGTCAACTGTACTTTTGCGCATGCGTCAACAAAATGGCGAGAGAGAAGGACTGTGATCAGTCAGTGAGTACTTGTTGTTATAATATTTAGTTGTGTGGTAATATTACTGTTGAATGTGTGTCTATATATTTATTATATGTTTGGCTTGTTGTTTAATTTGACAGTGCTTTCACAGACGTTATGGCTTAAAACGCAACGCCGTTTGGAGTATGTATGTATCTTTAAATTTGTGTGAAAAGTTTGAGGTAGGGATTTCTGTTTTTTTAATGAGAGGTCAAATATTTAAATTGGCAATTTTATAATGATTTTACATAGAATAGCGTATCGAATATCGATATGATCGATGATTAACTTTCTTTCACCCATCTTGATCAGCGCGTCGAGACGCTTCGGAAAATATCCACTTTACATTTGTGTGAAAATTTTGATTTTTTAATGAGATTTTAATTAGCATGATTAAAGTTGAATAGCGTATCGAATATCGATATGATCGATTTAATTCTTTCACCATCGTGATCAGCTAGTCGAGACGCTTCGAAAATATCCACTTTAAATTTGTGTGAAAATTTTGATTTTTTAATGTGATTTTAATTAATTTATTATTAATCCAAATCAAAAATGGTCATGACCATCGTGGTCAGCTCGGTCAGACGGTTCCGAATCTGTCACTTTTCATTTTCAGGTAAATGTCAGGTATTTTGACCTTTTGATGACTTAATTAGGTAGCTTACTTATTAATTGTTATATCGCCCACTATACAATATACCATGTTGTCATAATGACGTGAACGTTATGCTCGAATTATACCGTTTTTTTACTAGAACGTGAATTTCCGCTCGGATATATCGATAATTAGGAGGTTTTAATTGTTCATAAAGAAGGACCGCCATTTTGCCCAAATCCATTTAGCCATTTTGTCAAAATTACAAATCCACCTCCTATAGCGATAATAAGTGAGAAAAGTGACAAAATGGCGCCTTTTTGGCTGCGAACATAAATTATATATGCAAATTTGTCCTACTTCCCCGTGCTGTGATTGGCTAATCGGTTACTTCCGGTTTACTTCCTGCTGAATCCTGGCCTGTGATTGGTCGTGACGTCACAAATCTGCTATTCCGGAGGCGTGGCCACTTCTCATTTAAGCCACCTCCCCGATTTATAACGTAGCATACTATACTACTTACGGGATGGTGAGAAGATATGAGTGTCCTTAACAATGCAGGTCAAACAGTTCATTCGGATGTTCTACTGAGCAGGTCAAACGGGATGACATAAATTCAAAACAATTTTTTTAGACATGTTAACAGTTTCACCCACACACGCCAACTGGCTGTGAATCTTGAAAATGACTACAGCAGTCCAAATAACCGTAAATCAGTTTTTATTCCGCATCTCCGAAGTTTCATTGTCCAACATTTTGGTGTAAGCTATATAAGAAATTGTATGAAGGATAAAGTGGTACGACTCTTTTACTTAGGTACATAAATAGCGACCCGACTTTTATGGCCACGAAAAAACTTCATATTTGTTGGCAGTTGTCATTTGATATTACCAAACTGCCAAAAAATTGCCTTGTTTAATTGAGATCGGCGCGGCGTTTGACCGCCCTACCGTGGGTGAAGTCTAATGCGCGCAGACTGGCAAGAAACATATGGCCCAGAACAAGGTTTGAATTTCAAGATCGATTAATGGATAAAACGTAATTGCTGTTGAAAACTGCTATTGGGTTCGAATCTTCAATGTTGCTTACTAATAAAATCTCAAGTAAAGTACATAACCATCCCGTGGATAGCTAGATATGAGTTTTTGTGTGAAGTTTGGCGCTGGGTTTAGCCGCCGATGCCCTCCCATACGGATCTGCTACAATCAAATAGCCCTCTTCTGCGAGTTGTTGAATGAGTGGGTTTTAAAATGTAAAATAAGAACTTAGGGCATGATTTGACACCTATTTGCAATCCCCGTTTGACAATCATGTGATAATTATGCTGAAAGAATGACTGAAGTATCGTCCAAAACGTGTCCACATTTGCTCCCCAATTGTTCCTTGGTGTACATTTCTATTGTAAATATAACTTAACATATCACATCTATAGTCCGGGGGGAATGGATTAAATTGTTGCTCTAAACTAATGCGGCGGTCGAAAAGATGGCGAATATCAATTCGTGTTGACATGAAAATCGTAGGCGCGTTACTATTAATCGAGTGTGTATGCACATGCGACCAACCAATCGCAGCACACTTCTATATATATTTGTATATAGCAGTTCTGAATGATGATAAGAGGTGGCGCACACGGAATGTGTACTAGTTAACTAGCCATATTTTATCATAAGCATTGCAGAACGAACGAACGAGATAACATTTATAATATGGTCAGGAGATTAAGGCAAGAGGTTTGAACAGTAATCACTATAACCTTGAGTGTATCAACGAAAAACTGATTACGTTTGACATTGAAAATGCACTATCTGATATTATGTATATGATCGTTCATATTCCAAACAATACTGATCGCCATCGATAACACTCGAAATCCGTTATCAACGCCATGAAGTTTTGTTTGATATATAAGTCATTATGCGCTAGCAAACGTTGACAAAGAGGATTCAAATTCACTGCCAAACGTCCAACGTACGCAATTGCGATGCCCAATGCGTGTGAGCGTATTACAGGTGGCCACAGCTATAGCGGGAGTGCACACTTTCAAAGGTGAATACTGGTGTTACACAGGTTCACATAGCTGTTAACTGGTATGCCAAAGGTTTAACACAAGTATACAATAAGTGCATCTCAGGTTTGGGCTTGTGGGTTACAGGGGTGAAGAGGAAAGGTGTATGATTTAAAGAGATGGACTGTTGTTATTGTTATTAAGTGGCGCACTTGCGTATGTTGAATGCTGGATATTTTTCTATTTTTTATGATTTGGATAAATATTGTGATGATAAAAAGGTGAAATCAATCGTGATATCTGAGATGGTTGTATATTAGACATACAGACAGGGTTCACGAGATAATGTATCAGGTGAAGTAAGCAGGTTGCATTCCCTTCAACCTGCGTTTGTAGCGAAATAGTCTATCCACTATATTCAGTTACTGTCGGTGTTGTATTGAGCTAGTGGTCCGCAATCAGACATCAGGAGGTTTTTGAAATTTGTGACGGAGTTTTGTTAAACATTTCCGAGTGTTTTTTGTCATTAAACTTTTCTATGTGGGTGACGACCCGCCGATGAGAGATGATTGCCCTGCCCGCTAACACATTAAGATGGGCGGTGGTGACGTCGGGGTAACACAAAGGTGATGTTTAACATGAATTCCGTTATATGTATGCTTTGTCAATGTCACCAAACTAATTCGTCTAAATATTACTTAGAATATTGCAAGTCCTTCAAGCACTGTTATAAAACACAGCTCTTCTGCTTTCTTGTCATCACAGCAAACAGTCCATTAAAACGTTGTTAATCCCTCAAGGCTGTTCCTGGATTCGACTCCGTGAAATGTAATCGATAGATCTAGCAGGACTAAATAATGTTTTAATGATTCAAGTCTTCTACAATAAGTAATTCGCTACTTGTTTATGATTAGGACGGGAAGTAATTAGCTTTGACTCGAATCCACGACGCAACAAGTGACGTTATGATCTTTTATATGGAGGGTCGTGATAAGTGCAAGTGACGTTGTGATGTCTTGGCGCAGTACGACACACACTTGTGTGGCTAAAAATTAATCGGGTTTAATATCTAGCTTTAATACTTCCCATGCTGTGACATTTATGATGTGGCCGTATATCACTAACATTCTTTAAACAATGTACCCAACAATGTTCAAGAAAATCGTACTTGTAGTTAACAAACATGAAACATGCTTAAATCACCTGTTTATTACACACGAAGAGCCACAAAGGTCAAGTATCAGAGGTAAATAATGACATTTATAGAAACAACAGTTTGGCTGACGCATGCTTAAGTAGACAGCGACGCAAGTTAATATCATCAACATCTCATCGCATGAAGCTAGCATTGCGGATTTTACGATCGCTCAAGTACAATATAAAAAAAATGCCATGGTGATGTATCGAGCATCAGTGCGGCCAAATGTAATCATTTGAAGTGAACAAGTCACCGCTCCTACCTGTCGCAATTTGAACAAGTAAGCCGTGGAAGCGTTAACCAATTAGATGACTCCTTGTCGTTAACAGACGCCGTCCCTCGCGACGTCGGATCAACAATCTCAAGTGTTTTTATTATGTCATGGTATCGTCGGAACCTAATTAAGCGTAGTTCAAGATATTTCACAGATCACCAAATGTCCCTGGCAAACCAACAAAAGTAAATGGTAACCCCATGCCACTCCCTCGCTCTAGAAGTTTGCTTACAAACTAATATCACCACTGACAGAGCTATTCAAAGGGTCCTATTCTAATTCAATACCTGATACCACCAATGCTGTATGCTTTGCCGCATCCATTCAACCAATTACATTATCTGCTATTAAATATCTAGATCACTTGCTACGAAAAACGCATGGTATCTGGAATCGATACTCAGACGCCAGAGCAATCTTATTTCGTCTAATTACGGCGTGATATATTGAACACAAATTTTAAGCTCCGAGTAAAAATGCTTGTGTCCCGGTCATTATTTAGATTTTTGGCAACAAATCCTCAGCTTCATTGTCAAGGAAAATACGAATTAAATAACCAGGACCATTCAAGATGCCTCCACCTGTTTTATTTGATATGTGATATTCAGCGCCGCAAAACACTTTAAATATTGACACTGACGTAAATTGAAACCGTGAACAACACATCACACACTTAATGACTAACCCAAGAGAACACTTGTTATTTAAAATCACACAAAGGGTATGCTAATAGCCCTGCGCAGGTCTAGAATGAGAGGTGATGTAACAGTGAAGCTAAGGCTTTTATGGGGCTATATGATTATATTATTCCGAATGCCGATTACATATCAATGTCCAAGCCAAATATTTCAAGAATATAAACGTTCAAGAATAACTATATGCGCCCAAGCCAAATCACCAGCCAAAAGAACACTACATACTTAATTGTCTCAAAATATAGTCATAATCGCACCTGTAACAGCCAGGCCTCATGATAGATGTCAGCTTTTGAATTAAACAATAAACAAATACATGTAGAATTCGATCAGCTTACACGTTAGTAAGTAACTTCAGATAATAATCAATTTTTGTGCAAATATCTGTGTTCCGAATACAGTATTGTGTTAGTATACAGTATTGTGTTACAGTAGTGTGTTACTATAAAACACATAAAAAAGATGGCGACCATTTTATATAGTACTATTCACAATGTCAATTGACGTCTCGTCTTCATCACTACGACCATAAACATTGACGACATTCACAGTGAAAGCACTCCAAATCGTTGACAGAGCTGTAAGACGTTTAAGACGTAAGTTCAGGCCTTAAGATGATTTTTGTTGTAGGGGATGGGGAATGCGTTAGGAGCATGATCCAGGGTCAAGCTCGGGGCGCTAGATACCAAGGTGTAAAACTGAATTGGAATGTGTTATCATTCTGTTAAAATGTGGCTTATAGCGAGCAGTTAAAAACACTGTTTTTTTGACTGCCGCTATGTGTGTTAATGCGAAGTAATGATGCGAATCACGGTCAATTTGGATTGGTGAGGGGGGAAGGTGAAGCGACTGAAGTTAGGACTCAGGAAGAATAGTCAAGACTCAAACTCGACATGGCTGATGAATATTGGCCCAGTTCATACTGAAATATTATTGAGCCGTGCTATCGCTTAACCAATCTCTTCCAGAGTGGCGTATGATGAACAGACGGCCAAGCAGCCTCTATACTGATGCGTATATGTTGCTGTGTGACACCGAACAAAAACAATGCATATACCGGTATGTAAGATGCATATTCTTTTTGCTATCACTTTGCTGTTGATCAGCTTGGGAGCCTTACAATTCACAGTCTTAGTGCTGGGATGCATGAATGTTTTAACCAAAGGTTCATTAGATAATTTTGTTTGTCTTATATACTTTATTGTTGAATGATACCTTAAGCCAACGTTATCGTTTCGTCTAATAGCGAAATTCCCTAATTCCATGATGTGTGCCCTTTATGTAGCCACAAACATAACACTGAGTGGTGTAGTGCCAGCTCGGTTTTACGGCAGCTGCAGCTGCTACTAGAGCAAAGTCTGCTGCGCCGAAACGCTATTATCTCCTTGTCACCAGGTATCTCGTGTGACCCGATAACCTGTGCAGCTGTCCAATGGCATAGACACTTAATGGTCAACACCTGCCATTAAACCTCGCTCAAGCAGATATTTACTCCTCTCTTAATGTTCGCATAATAAATGTGGATGTAAATGTAATCCTTGTAAATGTCTATTGTCCACCTGCTGCACTAGATGATGATACATTTCGAATTTCATAATATTGCGACAGATAACCAACGAGAAGGGTAGCTTTCCATCGTTTCACTGATATGGCACCCGACTTTTCATATCCATATTCTTTCAATGGTTGTTATTTCTATCCGTGGCACAGAGTTCACACAAGGGCCCAGAAATGAAGGAATTTCTATCCCGATTTTGACACTGTGTGCGGGACGGGTAGGTGTCAGTGAGATTCGTTCTATAGTATTGCAAAGAGAATAGCCGGTATTAGGTCAGAACATTCTCGGTGCCAATCCCAATAGTGTATCCTCATAATCCTATCCCCAGTGCCAATCCCAATAGTGTATCCTGATAATCCTATTCCCAGTGCCAATCCCATTAGTGTATCCTGATAATCCTATCCCCAGTGCCAATCCCATTAGTGTATCCTGATAATCCTATTCCCAATGCCAATCCCGTAAGTACTTCCACATATTCCACAAAAGGCTGCGTGTGAGGTTTGGCGTCTCTATCCAACTTTGATGACCTTCGACGCAACACACGTTTGTTGTTCCTTATCACGTGAGCATTCCTCGCAAAGTGTAATGGCAAGACGCCGACACAATTGGCAATACGGTCAGTGAGCATCGCCTATCAGTAATGCATCAACTCCTCTACCAGTTCAATGTACAATACAAGATCGTAAGATGCTCACTTGTAGTTATTCTGCTCCTTCAGGCGATGATTCCTTTATAGAATACATCCAACTCTTGTAGCTTCAATGTTCAAGAAGTAACCACTGGCAGATTGTACTGTACGTGTTCTTCTCTGCGATATATATCCCGCTTCATTGATGATCGACTTGCCAACAATCAATTTGTGATGATCTGGTTTTTAAGTTTCCATTATATGTGATACACTACTTATGAACATGGGAGGGAAGTTACAACAGCGGCAATCAATGACGGGGTGTTGGCAGCGACTTATGCTCGCATATATGTCTAAACAATCACGACGCTGGCGAAAATATGTATTCAATATCGCCTTACAAGTAGTAGCCAGGAACTGTGCAAACATATTACTTGGACCAAACATTATCATCACCGGCCTACTGTCAACTAGTCCCATGGACATACGTCTGTAGTTAATACATAGTATTGTAAGTTTGATGAATTGTTCGGGTTTGCTACCAGGATATTTAAAAGTTGATGGACCATAATTTGTTTCCGGGACGCAAGCAAAGGCTCCATTGGAAGTCTGCTATTGCAGTGTAAAAATTAAGCAATGCGTAATGATGTTGATGGTTATTATGGCAATGGCAGTAATGACGATAATAATAACCGTAATGAATGTGATAATGATCCTACTGTAATATTTATGATAATAAAAATGAGGATAAATGTGGTTATAAAGATACTGAATATGGTTATAACCGTGACTACTCGATATTGATGAAGATGATGATGATGATCCTGATGATGATGATGATGATGATGATGATGATGATGATGATGATGATACTGACAATGACAAAATGTTATTCAAGAGCATCCTTAGTTTTTTCCGCACCTCAATAATAACTCTAATTGAATCTCATCTCAATTTCCACCACGATCCGATGTATACCTACCGTAGGTGGCACCAACATTTAAACAGTCAATCTACGCACAGCAGAATTATACATATGTTATACTTGGGTTAACATTGTATATGCCCTTGCAGGGATATCCGTTTTGTTAAATGCATTTTACCGATACGTCTACAATGGCTTCTAAGCTGCTTAGTCTAGGCAAGTGTTGTGTTTACTACTGGTGGTATTGTAGGGCGGGATAGGGGATTATCCTGAATGGAACTATATAATCTCTCCCATCCGGCGTCAACATGTTTATCCTAACACCCTCGCAATATCGAATGTAAACAAACGAAACCGAAACCTCCCAAGACTGATATTAATCAGAGGATAAGCGTGTTTCTATCAGAATATTTACGACATTCGCAAATTATTCAACCAAGAACAAATGTCCATCTACAAATCTTAAGAATACTAAATCTGCTTAAAGTAACAATAATCCGATTTACAGCAATTGTTTTTGCTTTAAAACTGCTAAAAAAACCCGAATGTTGTTACTGTACAGGTTCTACTTAACGTGATAGCTAATGATGCAAATATGCAATGCTGCCCTGGACTGCAATATAGCTCTACTTATACAGGAGTGTTAGCATACATCTCTCAACTTAGAATAGATGAGACTATGGATAATATACAAACCCAGTAAAAGACCCTGTCTGCATTAGTGATCTGAAGTGCATTTTTAGGAAATTATATATTCAAGGCGAAATTGTGATCGTGATCGTCACTTACAGAATATTTGATAGCACTTGTTTACTTTATGTAAATCACACGTTTTGACACGTTGGAGATATATCTGTGTATCTTTCCCATAATAATTGTATTGCGAAACGAAATTTGGGATACGATAAGTGAAAAACGGCAAGAACACACCGCCTGTCACGGATATTGCTCTTCTGTATGTTTAAGTGCAAAAAGAGGCGGACGTGTCACTGTCGAGGACTAAGAGCTATCACCCTTTCCTATCACCACCTCCCAGTCATGAATAAAAACCAACAGCTTTTTTAATATGAAAACGCCCAATCAGATGAGTCATTCAATCTAACACCCATGGCATTAAGTTACGCAACAACTACCCATAATTTGATACATAATATAAATATATATATATATATATATATATATATATATATATATATATATATATATATATATATATATATATATATATATATATATATATATATATATATATATATATATATATACATATATTAGCATGAACGCGACCTTTATTTGACACGCGCCAACCTATATATATATATATATATATATATATATATATATATATATATATATATATATATATATATATATATATATATATATATATATATATATATATATATATATATATATATATATATATATATATATATATATATATATCTATATCTATATATATATATATCTATATATATATATATATATATATATATATATCTATATATATATATATATATACCTTAGTTTACATTCAAAGTCGAATGAAACCTCTTGGTTGTGAGCATCTTCGACATCGGCAGTTAAAAAAAAATAATTTCACCTTAATTTGAAGGCAAGGTGAAAACAAAACCTCTGGGTTCTGCACATCAATTGTCACCTGTATCACTGATCAGACAATGCTCACATACATACAAACATCTATAATGAACAAAGCGACTAACCAAGATAATTTTGCGAAGCGTTTCGCCAAGTTAATGACAAACGCGACTGACCTAGATAACTTGGCTAAGCAACTCGAACAGTTTAAAAACCAGACCGATCGCCATAGCTTAGCGAATGCTATCTTGCCAAGTTAACAAGTCAGTTACCCCTAGAGTACATATTCCACCTAGTCAGTTTCCCCTATGGTAAAAACTCCACCATGCCAGTTACCCCTATGGTACATACGCCACCAAGTCAGTTACCCCTATAGTACATACTCCACCAAATCAGTTACCCCTATAGTACATACGCCACCAAGTCAATTACCCCTATAGTACATACGCCACCAAGTCTGATACCCATATGGTACATACGCCACCAAGTCAGTTACCCCTATAGTACATACGCCACTAAGTCAGTTACCCTATAGTACATACGCCACCAAGTCAGTTGCCCCTATAGTGCATACTCCACCAAGTCAATTACCCCTATAGTACAAACGCCACCAAGTCTGATACCCCTATAGTTCATACTCCACCAAGTCAATTACCCCCATAATACATACGCCACCAAGTCAATTACCCCTATAGTACATAAGCCACCAAGTCAGTTACCCCTATAGTACATACGCAACCAAGTCAGTTACTCCTAAAGTACATACGCCACCAAGTCAGTTACCCCTATAGTACATACGCCACCATGTCAGTTACCCCTATAGTACATACGCCACCAAGTCAGATACCCCTATAGTACATACGCCACCAAGTCAGATACCCCTATAGTAGATAATCCACTACTTCCATTACCCCTATGTACATAATCCACCCAGTCAGTTACCTCTATGATACATACTCCACCAAGTCAGTTACCTCTATTTTTCATGTTCCACCAAGTCAGCTATCCCTATAGTGCATGCTTCACCAAGTAAGTTACCCCTATAGTACATTCTCCACCGGGTCTGTTACCCCTATAGTACATACTCCCCAATATCAGGTACCTCTATAGTACATACTCCACCAAGTATGTTAACCCTATAGTACATACTCAACCAAGTCAGTTACCCCCATAATACATACGCCACCAAGTCAGTTACCCCTATAGTACATACTCCACCAAGTATGTTACCCTTATGGTACATACTCCGCCAAGTCAGTTACCTCTATAGTACATACGCCACCAAGTCAGTTACCCCTATAGTACATACGCCACCAAGTCAGTTTCCCCTTTAGTACATACGCCACCAAGTCTGATACCCCTATAGTACATACGCCACCAAGTCAGTTATCCCTACAGTACAAACTCCACCAAATCAGTTACCCCTGTAGTACATACGCCACCAAGTAAGTTACCCCTATAGTACATACTCCACCGGGTCTGTTACCCCTATAGTACATACTCCCCAATATCAGGTACCTCTATAGTACATACTCCACCAAGTATGTTAACCCTATAGTACATACTTTACCAAGTCAGTAACCCTTTTATTACATTCTCCACCAAGTCAATTACCCCTATAGTACATGCTCAACCAAGTAAATTACCTCTAAAGTACATACGCCATCTGGTTAGTTACACATATAATACCTACTCCAGAAAGTCAGCTACCTCTAGGAAACATTTTCCATTGAATATGGCAGGGAATCTACGCGATCGTCCATGACGAGTTACCTATCCAATATCACCCCACGAATCGCTACACTAACAAAAAAATCCCAGTACCCGTCCACTCGTACATGTTGATTCGATCCCCGCTGTGTCCTCTTGAATGGCTTCTTATCTCTTTGCGTCCGCGTTTGGGAATTGCACTTTGGCGCTAGAAGGTGCAGTTGGTCGCGTAGTTTATGGTTTCATGCGATTAAGCTACACAAGGCGGTCGCCCTGGATAGGGTATGCACATAAACAGGCCATGTTAACGACGCTCTCACACATCCACGCCTGCACGCACACACATACAATATACACCTCCAATGAAATCACGCACCAAGAGGTCGGCCTGCCTTCTTATTCGCTCAATATAAATACCTACCGCCTCCCAATGTATAGTTCCCCGGCGTTGCCAGTTACATACGACATATCGCAAATACTTCCCACGCATACACGCCCAACAGCCATGTAGGAGACACAATCTAGCTGCGTTCACCCAATAAGCGCCAAATATAGGCGTGCCAGTAGCTGTATGTAAGTCCCTTATGGCGCGAATCGCGACATAAATCATTTAAGCATAGGATACGTGAGTTACGCGATTACGCAGTGTTATGAGCAAATGTTTTAGGCGAATATAAGGGCATGACATTAACTGTCCCTGCGTTCTGAGCGAATCGGCTGGGGGTGGGGAGAGATTTATTCAATATTGTATTATGCATGTAGCAAAGTACTTGAATAAGTTGGCGCATGACAGGTAAACATCTGCCCTTGGGCATGCAGGGTGGAACATTCACACATGGGGGATAAGACTTGCTTGGTTTGTACCGCGTGTGACTTTGGAAGCTGCTATTATTTGATTGTCGG